>LPNX010399371.1:49824-83566 GCA_001517045.1 Pseudotsuga menziesii | reverse complement strand
TTTTTCCTCCTTTTCCTCATTATTTTATATTTTTTCTTCCCTTTTAGGGATTTTTGCTATTTTTAGAGGAATTTTGGATATTTTTGGAGGAAAAAAGGGTTTTTTTGGCCTTTTGGAGGCATTTCAGGCCTTTTGGAGGCTTTTTAGATAGTTTTATGGCCTTTTGGAGGCATTTTAGGCCTTTTGGAGGCGTTTTAGTGGGATTTTCAGAGAAATATGGTAGGCAAATAGACAAATGAGCCATGTAGTGAGGTAGATGAGTTAGTTAACCATTTTTGGGTGTTAACAAATACAAACAAAAAAAGTAGGTTTTTTTATGATACCTATCCCCAAATTTATATTAAAAAAGTGTTCAAGACCTATACGATATTTCAAATTTAAATCAATTTCATTGGCTAACACACGATGACATGGAATTTGAGTTAAAGTTAAAAGGCCCATTTTGAGTTGAAATTTCCTCTAATGAAAAATAAATGGGGGGGAGCTCGACTCTCCTCATGAGGCCACTCCTCTTTCCCCTATTCCCAATCATTAAGACAATCATATAGACAAATTGGCACCCCTAGTGGCTAAGACAATAATAAAGAAAAAATTGCACCCATCTTCCCATCAATTTTCCTCAATGATATAAGAAATAGAATCCAGAAATAGAGATACCGCCTTATCTCTCCCAAAAGGAGAAAACAAATCCACATCATGTCAACCATATTTTTGTTTAAGGAAAACCTCCAGTTTCCAATCGTGAATCAAGATCCCTCTTTTTGGGGGGCGATGTTCTCTTCAGCCACACAGGACCATTACCCGAAAAATAGGCAATGTCTCTCATTTTGAAGGATGAGGATCGATATTCAAGAATGCCATTAAGAAAGGAAGATTACAGGTTAAGCTACTTTTTAAGACGATGAGAGAATACTTTGGAAGAATTTGAGCGAGGGGATGGTAGTGAGGTCGATTTCTAGGGTTGGAAATTTTGGTCGAACATTGGGAAACTAGGTCGCGCTGGTCTACACACAAGCATCGGTTCAGGGCCTCTTGTGGAGGATCATGGCTTCCTTGGGGCCTGGAGGTCCTGATTCGATGGAAAGGGAGCCGAAAAAAGGAAGGGAGAAGCAGGATGATGGTGGAGAAGGGGATGGGAGGCATGCAGGAACCAGGTCAGGAAAGAAGTTTGTCCGGGGGGAGCTATTTGCCGAAGACCACCACTATTCTAGAAATTCAAATCAGATATGAGACGGTTAGAGGTAAGATCGAACTTTGGAAGGAGAAGACCCTAATCAGGAAATTTGTGGGGATCTAACCAAAGAAGAAAGATCTGGTTAAATCGATAAATAGTGTGTGGAACCCTAAAGGGCATTATGATATGCAACTGGGATCGAAGGGTTTCTTCACTATTATATTTTTCAACTAGGAAGACAGACATAGAGTCATGGAGGGAGGCCCGTATTTTTTCTTCTCGGTTGGGTTATACCTTCAACCATGGAAGGAATGTTTTAACCCAGAAACAGAAGACATGATGGTCGCCCCAGTTTGGATTTGCCTTTTCTCACTTCCATGTGAATACTGGGATTCAGATACATTAAAAGACATAGGAAACACTCTTGGGGAATTCATAAAATTAGCAGAACAAACTAAGGTCCATAGGTATACCTCCTTTTCCCAGATCTGTGTCTATATGGACCTCTCCAAAGAACTCCCGAAAGAAATTAGTTTAAACTGGGAATATGAGGAATGGATTCAGCCCATAGACTATGAGCAACTCCCATTCCGGTGCTGGAACTGTCATGACTATGGTCATATCGGTAGGAACTGTCTCAAACTAAGCCCTAGGGTTGGATCATCAGACCAACGTCAGGAAAAGGAAACAGAATAGGATGGGTTCACACAAGTAAAAAACATACGTAGAAGCAAGGGAGGCGGGACATCCAATGCAAAGAAGGAGCAGGTGACAAAGGTGCAGCGATCCGGAAATTCTTTTGAGGTGATAGGGAGGGAGATTGAGGAAGGGGACATATCTAAAGAAAAATTTGTAGCAGAGCAATAGGAAGGATTGATCAAGGCCCTAGAGGAGGAGGATGTGCAGAAGATGGACGTGACTAAGGAGGAAGAAGGTGATGATATGGAATTGGGCGAGCTAGATCTGGATGCGATTGAGGAAGAATGCGGGAAGAAGGGACAAGGTTATGACTCCCAACGCCATATTGAAATCCTTCAGGAGGAAATCATAAGAATTGGTGCCCATGAGAGTCTGGGGATTGACCCAGATTCGTAAAAAGGAAGTAACAAGAAATATCTGGAAGAGAAGTTAAGAAGGGGACAGAAGATGAACAAGAAACGTATTGCTGCGGTAGGTGTTAGACTCATTGAATCTGGACAATATCCAATGATCAAGGAGGCCTTCTCTGAAGTTAACAAGGTGTGTCAATGAAGCTCATATCTTGGAATATAAGGGGGTGTAGCAACCCCAAGAAATGGAAAACCCTAAATAGGAAAATCAAGTAAGAAAACTTAGATATCCTTTTCCTCCAAGAAACTAAATGTATCCTTGAGGGCTTGGAGAAAATCAGGGACAAAATTTGGAAAGGTAGTCACCTAATGGCCCTAGATGTTGCTGGACAAGCGGGTGGAATTGCAATTCTCTGGAAACCAAGGGTTTTGGAACTCTCTGAATGGAAAGTAAACAAGTTTTCTCTTATGGAAGACTTTTGCATCATTGTTTCAGGAGTGAAGGGATCATTGGGGAATGTTTATGGCCACAACAAATTCCCTGAGAAGCAAATCTTCTTTGACTTCCTCAGCTGGACCAAGGACCAAACTGAGGCTGTACATTGGGTGGTTGGAGGGGATTTCAACCTTATTTCCAACCTATGGGAAAATAAGCGTGGTAGAATAATTTTGGATAAATATCAAGAATCCTTTTGCGAGTTCCTAGATCAAAGTCCTCTAGTGGACCTAGACACTAGCATTGGGTGGTTCACTTGGAATAATAAGAAGGGGAGGAAGCACCTAGTGGCTTCTCGCCTGGATCGATTCTTGGTTTTAGAGAAAATTATTCATAGTACAGGGGAAATTGTGGTTGTTGTTCTCCTTGCAGTAGGCTCTAATCACTGGCCCATTTCCCTCTCCTGGGATTGCTCAAGCCATTCTATTTTGAGCAGTTCTGGCTGGAACATAAAGACTTCAAGGACCTTGTCAATAAATGGTGGCAAGAGTTGGTTCCCCCCCCCAAGAATAGTTATGTACCATTTTCAGTAGAAACTCATGGCCCTCAAAGCCAAAATTTGCATGTGGAACGGGGAGGAATTTGGGGATATCTTTGAGGACAAAAAAAGGATGTTGAGTGAGCTGGACCTCATAAACAAAAAGGTCATGGAACAAGTTTGAGACGAGGTCATGAAGTTCAAAGATAAAGACCTTATGAGTCAAATAGAGGCAAGGGAAAGGCATGAAGGAATATTTTGGCAACAAAAAGCTAGGGTTAAGTGGCCGCAGGAGGGAGAAAGAAATACCAAGTTTTTCCATAATTCAGTGATTCAAAATAGGAGCAGTTCTAGAATCGAGAAACTAAGGAAAGGGGATGGTAGTAGAGTGGAAACTAGAAGGGAGATAGAGGAAAAAATCACACAACATTTTACAGATATTCTCAGCAAGGATGGAGGGGATAGAGGTAGGGATATAGGACAAATCACAAGCCTAATCCCAAGGGCATTCACTAGAGAAAAAAATGAGATGCTGACCAAATCGGTGGGGATGCAGTAGGTAGAGGAAGTAGTCAATAAAATGGCCCTAGGGAAAGCTATAGGCCCGAATGGATTCACCTCCAATTTTTTCCACTACTTTTGGGATCTCGTCAAAGAGGAGGTCCTTGAGATCGTGGAGGAAACTAGAAATCAGAAGGAAGTCCTCAAAGACTTAAATGCAACCTTCCTAACCTTAATCCCCAAGGAGGTAGGGGCAGACAGGTTGGACAAATTTCGACCAATAGCCTTATGTAATGTTATCTACAAAATCATCTCCAAGGTAATTGCTAACCATTTAAAACCTCTCCTTCCCAAGCTTATCAGCCCTGAGCAGTTGGGGTTTGTGGAAGGAAGACATATTCTGGATGGCGTCATCCTTGTTCATGAGGTGCTCCACTTACTCAAAATCATGAGGCAACTGGGTATGATGATAAAGCTAGATATAGGAAAGGCTTATGACAAATTGAATTGGTAGTTTATGGGGAAAATGTTGGAGGCCTATGGCTTCTGCGATGGCTTGGTGGAATGGGTCATGGGATTAGTCACAACCCCCTTCTTCAACATCCTCCTTAATGGATTACCGACTAGTACTTTCTAGCCAACTTGTGGTATCAGACAAGGTAATCCTTTGTCCCCTTTCCTCTCCATTATTATGGCTGAAGGCCTGAGCCACCTTATCATGTCACATAAGGAGAGAGGAGAACTAAGAGGGTTAAAATTACATGATGGAATAACACAGACTCATCAACAATTTGTGGATGATACCATGCTCATGGGGCACCCTTCAGTCTAAGAAGAAAAAAGCTTCAAAACAATCTGAAACCTCTTTGCTAAGGCCTCAAGCATGGATGTCAACCCGAACAAATCAAACGTCTTTTTTTTTAACACTGCCCCAACCACTCATAGGAACATGATTCGGATCCTGGGTTTCTCAAAAGGATCTTTGTTGTCTAAGTATCTGGGAATACCCCTCGGGGTGGGGATGTTGAAGAAAATGTCCTGGCAGGAACTCTAGATAGAATGAAGCAGAAGCTCTCAAGTTGGGTACTCCAACCATTAAACTTTCCCAGCAGGATGATCCTGGTTAAAACTATCATGCATTCTATTCCCATCTACCTATTCTCAATTCTCTCAGCTCCTAAGTCAATCCTCAAGGAAATTCGAAGTCTGGAATAGAACTTTCTCTTGGGTAGTAGAGAGGTGAAAGCTAAATTTTCCCTTGTCTACCGGGAGGATATTTGTCGCCCAAAGGAGTAGGGAGGATTGGGGCTCAGAGATCTTGAAGTTATGACTGAGATCCAAGGAGCAAAATTCTAGTGGAAATGGGTTAATCATTCGTCTGAGCCTTGGGCCAAGCTATGGAACATTAAATATGATAGTGACAATCCTATCCATCAATTTATTATGTTCAACAAGGTACTGAGCAGGTCCCCCATATGGATGAAAGAGATGACTAGTAGGAATATTGTTTAAGATCATAACTTCTTGGAGATCAAGGATGGTAGCAGTGCCAAATTCTGGGATGACTCATGGAATCAACTTCCCATCCTAGGGAGAGATCCGAGATGGCTTCATATTAAGGAGAAGGCCATCAAAGAGGGCATAGTTCAGGTGAACCAATATTGCATGATAAAAAATTTAGAAGATCAACAACAATGGGATTTTTAGGAAAAATATGAGCTTACAATTGTAGATGATTGGGGGGATTTCTAGGAATAAATGCTCAAACACTTCGTTAAGGTTAAGGAAGGCCCGAATATATTAAGGTGGGGGATATATGGATAGGGGTTCCTTTAACGTAAAGGAATCTTACAATATCATACTGGGAAACCATGTGGAGGATGACGGAATCTGGAAGAAGATATGAACCTTGAATCTTTGGCCCAAGGTATCAATTTTCATATGGATGGTTATCAAAGGAAGGATCCTGACCAGTGAAAACCTAAGACAGTGTGGTGTGCAAGAACCCTCTCAATGTTTTATGTGTTATTAAGAGGAGGAATCCATGGGTTACCTCCTAGAAAAATGCACATTCACAGCTTCCATATGGGACAAAGGGGTGATGGGCTTCAAAAGAAGTGATAGGAGGCATGGCCAACTGGCCCAAATCCTGAAAAAGTGGCACCCAAAAGCCTTTAAGAACTCAATCATCAGAACTATGTGGGACGTCTTCTTGGGTATGGCCATGTGGTGTCTGTGGAAAGAATGGAACACTAGGATCTTTAGAGATAAACCTAGAGATACAGAGACGGTGAAGGACAACTTGCTATCATCCATTTGAAGCATGCAATGACATGATTAGGATAAGGTAATCCCTACCAAAGAAACTTAGATTTCTGGGAGTTGGGGACTCGACAACTCTCAGATGGCTGGCCTATGAATACGTGACAAGATATGCAAGCCATCCAGCCTGACTTTATGGTCTACCCCTCCCCCTAAGGTTTCTAAGCTTAACTTTGATGGAGCCTCCAAGGGAAATCCTGTGCCTACAGGATATGGAGGACTATGCCGTGACCATGATGGACGGATTATGACTATTTTTCTGGGAGCAATTAGTATGGACACTAATAAATCAACCGAATTAGAAGGTATGATACACGGTTTTGAATTTTTGATCAGAGGTGGCTTCTTCCCTACGATAATCGAGGGAGACTCGAGCATCCTTATCCAAATGTCCAAATGAATGGTGAGTGGAAAGGCTTGTGAAAAGGTCTCCTACAGTTGGCACCTGTCTAGTAGGTTAGGCTAAATTCACACCCTCCTCCTTGCTCACATGAAGGTTCCTTTAGCCATGTCAGACGTGAGGCCAACAAAGCAACTGACTTGCTAGCCAACACCGGCGTGGAAGGTGAACCAGGTTTTCATTGTAACATATTGGAGGCATTTGGGGTGGAAGAATGGGCCCAACAGTGAAGAAAAGTGGCCTTAAGGGACTTGGATAGTAGGCCAAAGGTGGCTCATCTGGATGATGGTAGCACAGATGGGGATAGGAGGCACGAACACGCCAAGGCCAAATCCTCTTCAATTCTCCGCAGGAGATGCTAGTTAAATGATTGGGTTAGATGGTGGTTGTCCTTCCCCATCATTATGGTTTATGCTATAGAGAATGATAAGATGGGTGAAATGAGGCAAGATCATTGGTAGGATTGGATTTTTAATTTACACAAGAGGGACACAAGTGGTGAAGGTATGATGGATCTCGTTATTATGATTAGCCTGACATGAGAAACATACAAGGATGGGAAGGACCTCATGCATCCCCCCTCCTCTTATTCAGGGAAGGATTGACTTCCACCACCCTTCGACGTTGTAAATTTTTTGGGCTTCAGAGCCATGTCTTCCCTCTGGTTTTCTCTTTGGTTTATGTTATTCAAGGTGTGTTTCGGTTCTGCTCCCTACTTCTGTTCTACATTCCTCTCCCTTGCTTTATGGCTCCCAAGCGGTCATTTAGAATGGATTTGAGCTCTAGGGAAGCTTCTGCTCACCCAGACTGCAAGGGTAAGGGTATATTAAGGAAGCCTCGTCAAGCAACCAGGGCTCAACTTCAATCCCAGGAGGTTGCAGAATATTTTAGGGAGCATGTCCCACTTGGAATTCGTCTAGAGGTCGAGAAGGTGGTTGGAGAGTTTTGGGAAGAGGTGACGCTCATGTCGAAGGAATGCTTGAATGAGGAAATAGCGGACTAGGTCCTTGACCCAGGCACCACGATAGGCAGAGCCTCTGCTTACGATCGTCTGCTGATGATATACTAGGTGACCATGCAATTGGTAGGGCATTCCTCAGTGGTGAGAGAAGCCAAGTGTGAAAAGGATGAGGAACTAGTGAAGGTCTGGAAGGAACATAACGGTGAGTTTCACCTCATGCACTAGAATATTGATGCAATCGCAGCCAATTTGGGCTTCCCTTTTTATCCTACTAGATGAGGATCGATGGAGTATGCTCGACCATAGGAGAAGGGTATGCGATGTAGTCAAGTGCAAGGGGGAGAACATGCAGGAAATCAGAGCGAAGTTGGCCCCCAGAATGCCATTGTTATTTCGGTCTCGACTGTATGTCCTAGCTTGGGCATCACCCGTCCATATCGGGTTTGAATTTCCCTTTTTATATCTTTGGTTTTAGTAATGTCGGCTCCGGCTATATTAAGGGGCTACTTGATGCAGGCCAGTAGTAGATGTTTTGATGAATAGTTAGTTTATGGGATTTTTAGGACTCACTGGGCTATCTAGAGTCTTTGAAATTTGTTGGAAGGGAACTTTTGTAATTTGATAGGAAAAGTTGTGATGGGGGTGTGTAGAAGGCCTGGGAAGACTCTGTATTCTTTTTGGGTAGAAAGAACAGGTCTGGTACCGAATGGTGTCAAGGAAACTCCAGAATTTTAACTGATAAAGACGATATATGCAATGTAATGTTGTTTTTGTAAAGTAATACAATGTTTTATTTACAAAAAAAAGGGATGAGGATCAATTCCCTCTCCCTCGAGGAGAAGAGAAATATTTCCATCACCTTTTCTATTTAGAAATCATTTAATAATTATAATAATAAATTTTCATTACTTCAAGCTCTATAAAGGGATAAGGGCCATTAGCTATTTGTATTTACACCAATATAAATGCTTTTGAATATTGTAATATAATTTTTATTAAATATAATCTTTAATATATTCAAACATTTAACTATTTAGTTATTTATGCTAATAGCTAGAACCTTGCTAATTAGTGAGGGTGAATAACTTATCAACTTTCTTAAGAAGAAACTTAAAACTTTAAGGGACAAAGAAAACACTATTGCATTAACTTTTATGAAGAATGCTTCATAATCCAGATGATAGTTGTCATCCAACTCATTGCTTCCCAACACAACCCTTTTTTTTGTGAATTAGTGTCTTGATTTTTTTTTTTTTTATAGCATCAAGCTTTTAGCCTCTTATATCTAGCTATTTAATTCACAACTTAGAAATTTAGAATTAATACTTACAGTTCCATTTACTTACATTTACCTTTCAGGTTAGGGTAGTAAATAGGAGGTGACAAATTAGAAAGAAAGAGATATTAAAAGACAAATAAATTCTGCACTAAATGAAGTCCAAACACTACTGTAGTATTTTGTTAGAGGTGTCACTAAAAGAAACAAAAGGTAAAAATGAGTTGTTAAGAGAACATCTTGTGCAAAAGGAAACAAAGGTATCACACTTGAAAAGTGAAGTAGATGAAATGCGAAGAGAAAACAGTATTTGGGAATTAATCTTTTAAGAGTTAAAAAGAAACTCAAGGATGAAATACATTAAGGGTTGAGATGTGTTTTGACAGAGAAACTAAAGAGAAATTAAACAAAAACACGTCAATTTTGGATGAGATATTAAGTATCCAAAAGTATATGGAATATAGGACAAGTATTGGCTATGATGGAATAGTGGAAAAGGTCTATGCCAGTATTACTTTTCTATTCAAAAACAACAAAATACATTTCAGAAGAGGGTTGATGTACTTTTAGAATGAGTTGGTTTTAGGTATGAACATTATTTTAGTTATAAAAATAAATATAGTACATTCATATGCTTAAGATATAATTATATTGTCCATATAGGGAAATACAGTCATACTGTAAGATGTTATGCTTGTGATGGTTTTGGGAATAAGACTTAATATTGTCCAAGAATAGTGAGACAACCAGACATAAACACTTCATATAATATTAATAGAAGGGAAAAATAAAGTAGTCTTGGACAGTATCAAAGAGGTTGTGTGCACAACAAAAAAAGGATAAATAAAGCTCTTAAAGCTTGTACATTTGAAGTAAATGATCCAAGTCCTTTTCAATAAACAAAATACTACTTCCTATATTATTGGCCTCAAATGTCTTGAAGATGATACTTAAATTCTAACACATTATTTATTAAGAATTCAAGGAAAGTATCAACAAGCACTATAGCTAAAATATATTGTCCCAGAAATATTACATTCATTTAAGATGTGATTTCCAAAAGAAGGAGAACACATATTCATATCAACAAAGAATTTCTATAATATTATAAGTACAGACAAATAGTCATTTCTTAAAAAACACAATATTGGATTGCATGATTGTATTATTGATCACATACATGTGCGCATATATAACACCGATCATAATTTCCATTATGAATATGTTGTCACTACAAGAAGTAAAAACTACTCATTCAGCTTAAAAAATTTGATCTTTGAATCTCAAAATACATAGAAAACAACCAAGTCATAAGTGGCATAAAAGACAGAAAGGAGGCAAGTACATAAGACACTATAACAATCATACATTGGGAAAAATCGCCTCATAAAGCTGATTGTCTTTAAAAAATTGAAGTTCTTAACATACTGATCACAAAAGACAATGAATACAAGGATCTTGTCACACATAACAAACAACAATAATAATGCATAAGCTCTGATAGGCATGCTAGTTCAGAAAATTGGTTCCTCTTCAAAACAAGTGAAATATAGACGTTATCTCTTTAGTGCCTACAATCAAAGACCAATATATAAGGAAGACTCCCCAGGATGTGTAAATAGACAAAGTTCAATATCCAATGAAGATAGTTGTGTAGAGTTGAAACAATCAATTGATTGCACAAACTAGTGACATAATGGACATTGCCTGAAATTGGAAGCTAACAGAATTCGTAGAAGATGAGCTCCTATGAAGACTAGTTATTAAGCTTCAAATTTCTATGACTTTCTTGTAATTGCAATAAGATGTGCTTCTGTTGCTGCTCTAATTGCTCAATCCAGTCCTTCAAAACTGCAATCTCATGCACATGTCTCTTATTCACTTGAGATTGGGCATGCCACTGCTCTACATATGTTTCCTTGATTTGAGAGATGTGACACTCCAAATTGGTTTTGATATCCTATTGTTGAGAATGAAATAACTTAGTAAGTCTAGAAAAATATATACTGACTTGTTGAAGATAAATAACCATTATGAGAGAAGAGAACAACAATAAAACACGTGAAAGGTTGATGGCTTTGTATATGGCAAAGCGGATCATAAATAGATTGGAAGGTAACCAACATGCACACTTCAAAGCAATGGAAGGTTTTCTTAATTGAAGTGCATTTATGGATCAATTGGTGAACCATATATGTCATTTATGTAAGGATATAATGGTCGAATAAAAAATCTTGTTAAATAACATGAGTAGATGGGTCATAAATGACACAACATGATTTGAACCCGAAATCCGACGACATCTGATGTATCGTACAGATGTGTTAGACAGTAATGATGAAAAGTAGTGAGATTTTTAAATTATTTTAGTGCCGTCGAATTTTTGACACTAGAGCTATTCCTACACTAGGGTATTTCGACACTAGGGCATAGGATTTTTGACACTCGAGCATAGGATTTTCGACACTAGGGATTAGGATTTCTGACACTAGGGCGTAGTATTTCCAACACTAGGGCGTAGGATTTTCGACACTAGGGTGTAGGATTTTTGACACTAGGGCTATTCTGACACTAGGGAAATATATATATATATATATATATATATATATATATATATATACATATATAACCACAACTGTCTGGACACAATATTTCTTCACGAAACAAAGAACCCAATCAATAATTTCATAGCGGAGCTGACACAATATACCTCTACATCTGGAGGTCATGCCGATGAGGTTTTTTGAAGGTCACGCAGAGGAGGTTTGCCGGAGGTGACGCAGAGGAGGTCACTGGAGGTGCTGTCAAAGGTCAAGTGTGTTTACGTAGAGGAGGGTTTGCAGTGGTTAGGGTTTGTAGAGGCAGAGGAGGCTTTCAAGTGGGATTCTCTCAGAATGGAGGACATGGGAACTGCTCTGTAAAAACTAAGAGTTTGATGGATTTGGCATGGTTTAATCACGGGTTCACTATTCCTATTAGCTTCCCATAGAACCAAATTGTACATGATATAATACCAACAACTCTCACAGCTTTAGTAGCTCTTGCTTTCCTCCACTTTTTGGACGAGATGGCTAAGCGAGATGTATTTGATCATGTATTTTGTTGTAATCGTTTCTCTTTTCTCACCAAATCAATGTCGTATTTTTTTTCATTTTATTGTTTCTTTTATTTTGCTGTAATCGTTTCTCTTTTCTCACCAAATCAATTACTCGTTGCTTTCATATTGTACAGGATTTTA
Organism: Pseudotsuga menziesii; assembly: GCA_001517045.1. Taxonomy (NCBI): domain Eukaryota; kingdom Viridiplantae; phylum Streptophyta; class Pinopsida; order Pinales; family Pinaceae; genus Pseudotsuga; species Pseudotsuga menziesii. The sequence goes on along the minus strand of LPNX010399371.1, from coordinate 71,671 downwards.
CTTGGAAAATAAATTGGCTGATACACTCACTTGGGGTTTCCAGAATGAGGAACTAGCATTACAACAACGTGCTTGGTAAGAAATCTGCGCTCATTTCCAAACTGCATTTCTAGTTTCCTTTCATTTAGACTTTGGTGGAAACATTATTTTTGTCTCCTCTGAGATTGAATCTATTTACGATTCCCTTTTTTTTACATTAACCCACCAATAAGGGCACATGGACTCTCCAACCCTTGTTGAATAAACAATTAGGAATTCCAATTTTCTTTATAAAATACCCAGCTGAGATGTCGTGGAGGAAAGTATCCATATCATATGGGCTTGGAACCCCCATTTTGATTCCAAAAACATTTTTGGCAAGACCAAATCCCATGATTTGGGTATTTTTATGAAAACGTAGACTCCCTTGTGGTGTTTTTATTTCCATTTGTATGGGTCTGATTTCATTTCTGGTAGCTTTTGAAATGTTGAAAGGAACTTAGAGAAGGAAGAGTTTTAGGTGGCTATCTACTAATTGTTTGACAAAAGTCCTCAACCAAGTACTTGTCCACTAAGTGTTTGAAAAAATGCCTAAACCAAAATTTCCATATCTCCCTCATTTGGATTTTGAGGTTGGAAAAAATATACAGGGTTTGACTCAAAGATTCAACCAAGAAATTTCCAGAAATCCTAGTAGCCCTATTTTTTGGTCCATAATCGAGCTAGAAAAGTGTGTTAATTATGCCCCTTCTAGGTTGATTTTTTTTTTAACTTTGAAAGAGACCCATTTGATATGGAGAAGTGAATATTAGTACTATACAGTTCCTTTAGGTTTTCACCCATAAATTTTAAATAATGACCTTAGATTTTGATATCATCTCCCTCAGAAAAACCTTTATTGTTTACCTTCTGGAGGCCAAATCTCAGTCAATTTTAGCTAGATTTTCACTGAACAAAAGGAAATGCATTAATTATACTTGTAATTTATTTATAATGAACTTAGGAAATTTTAGTTTTAGATAATTTTTGAAAGGTATATTAAATAGAACAACTTTCATGCCAAGAGGCATTTTGCCCATTTTGAACCTAGTTTGAGACCAATTTTTATAAATGATTGGGGGTACACTCATAGGAACAAATTTCCGTCTGAGGCATAGATGAATGTCCCTATGCAAGTGCCAAGACTTGAACATCCTTGAAAGCCATTGATAGCAGTTTTGTGGCCTTTCATCTCCATAGTTTGTGCCATCCAATTGATGATTAGCCATCACAAGTGCCATGGAGGGAACATATCCCAAATCAAATGATCACATGGAACTCCAAAGTGTATCTTCAAAGGCTTTTGTCAAATCCATTTCTTTCTCTCGAATTGTAAATTTTTGAGAAAAATAATATTAATTTTTTTCTATAGGGAAAAAATATATTTTTGAAGGAAGTTAAAAGTGATTTGACTTAGAAAAATGGCCACTTCTCCAAAAGTGAGAGCTATCTTGTAAATCGTCAAGTCTCTTTTCACCGAAGGGATTGCACGTAACCCTAACCTCTCAAATCTCTTTATATATGAGGAGGGTCCTTTGTAATAGTTAACATTTATTCAACAAGGAATATAAGCTCTATTGGTATTTTTTTTAGAGTTTTTAGTGCTATACTCAATTGTCCACATTGATCTATTCAGATTTTGTATATAATTGTTAAGGTTTGAGGGATAGCAGTAGTTGTTGTTTATATTGGTTAGCTATGTTTCTTGTGACTTTTAAGGGCGGTTTTAACCCCCTCCCCCCCAAAAGTGACTTATTGGGGCGGTTCTAAACCCCCGTCATAGACACCTATGGTTCTAGATGGAATTCGTCTTTTGCCACAATCTCATAGATCTATGTTATAGAAGTTATGATATGTTTTTTTCTAGCAAACCAATAGGGTTTATTGATCAAGTTACATCTGGCACGTATTTAAATACATCATATAAGACTAGTATTGGGTTGAATGTGCTCATACTTCAAATATATGTCTTAGTGTTTTCTTTCTCTTTAAGGTCTTTGGCTTGTTAGGCTCTTTAAGACCTTTGGTTTATTAGGCCAAAAATGAAAGATATCTAATGTAGATGGCTAAGAATCCTCCTATTTTCTGCATCCTCCTCCATCATCCAACCATTTTGGATGGCTAAGATTCTAAAATGTCACCAGTGACCACTTAGCTTTGTATATATCCTGCATGTTTTTTTAAATCTGATTACAGATCAAACCTACCCTATTTATGTTGATATCCACCATTGACTATTTTCATATCTTTACCTTCCTTAATTTTAACTTGTGACTTGTGAGCACTAGATATTTGGTTATGGCCTTATCTCTAACTGTAGCATAGTTGTATCTTTGGCTCTTGCTTGGGACTCATTTTTCTCTCTTCCTGCTCAGACTCTTTGGATTTATCTTAGGCTCTGATACTGATGTTGGTTTAGGATCTGACACTCCTGTTGGTTCAGGCTCAGTCTTGGACCTGGTTTCATTTGTATCCTTCCATCCTTATTACTATCTTGCTCTAGCTGCCTAACAGTTTTAAATTTTCTACTAAGTGGACAATTTACTACTGGGATCTCTGGCCCAACCATTCCAAAACTATTATTGAATATTTTCTTCTATTTTTATTTTGAATCTCTTTTTCCAATTAATATATACTTGAAAAGAATAATTTAGACTTTACAATTTATTTTTTCCTTCTGTTGGTACCAGAATCTACCTCATGAGAATTTTTATACTTTGACAGCATGCATGTAAAGAAATATCTTAATTCTAATTGTCGGAAGCTGATAATCCAACATCTTTTCACCAAAGCACTGAGTTTTGTGTCAATATTATCAATTTGTCATTATTTCAAACTTCTATCTTGACTAGTTTAAATTAATCTATCTGAATGGCAGATAACACAGCACCAAGGAGACTGCATATTTGTGCACATTGACATTTACCTTGACAAAAAAAATAGAACATCAAATGTAGAAAAGTGGCTACCAAAATAAGTGATCAATATGTGGATCAGTTGAGAAGTATTACTTTGGCTTCTCTATGGAAATATTAGAGTCAAACCATAAACCTATCATCTCTACCTTGGAAAAATTTCATATCCCCAAAGTAATCTCCAGATATCGGAATGTTCAGTTCAAGACAGAGGTGTTTGCAGCTGTTCAGAATTCCCAATATGTTTTAGGCCATCCACATAAAACTTTTGGCACTTGGTTACCAGATCTAGGTCCAAGCATAGCTAATAACATGTCTCTTGAACAGGCTTCCAAGTCTCATGAGTGTATCCATGGAACTCTAAAAACTAGTTACCAAAATTTTCTTTGAGGATATTTCTTCTCGCTTGGGTCACAGTACCCGAACTCATGAATGTTATAGAAGTGATAAATATCATCTGAGTGATGGTTCAGTCCAAATTTCCCCTTTGCATGATAATGATTCTCTACAAAATCAAATATCAACTCATGAAGCTCTGCCATATTCTACTGGATATTCATTTTACAGTTCTCCATCATTTCAATTTTTTTCATCTAGTGGAAGCCTAGCATCACCACAAGTATCACAAAATTAACCTCCTGGTCTACATTATTTCCATTTACCACAGGAACCATATGACCTAGATGGAAGTCGCTACAGTAGCCCTAGGAAATAAGAATATTTGAAATATAAGTTGAAGGAACTAGAGACAACATTTCTGGTGTTTGAAAGTGATGATCCTGACAATTTTTGGATCCACTTATGAGGAACATAGGTTTTCAGAATACTCAGAATGGAATTTTGAGGCCATGCATGACACAATTGATAATCATTTCCAAAGCTCCTTGTATGTTTACCCCAAACCAGAGTAGGTAGAAGTTTCCTCAATGACACTAAATCATGTAAAAGTAGAAATAGTGAATGAGGTAGATCTGGGGAAGGTTTGTTCTACTACCATAAATTACTCAGAAGAAAAAAAGGAAGAAATGGAGTTTTATATCCCATACGATGATGAAAAAAGAATTACTAATTGTATGCGCAAAGGATGTTGAGAATTCTGGTAATGACTCAGTTAGGATAAACAAATTGATTGCAGAATTGCGACAAGTAGTGGTAGTATGTGGTGAGCCAATGAAAGGTTGGATGCTTATATGGTAGAAGGTATTGTAGCAAGGTTGGTTTCATATAGAATCATTATCTATAAATCATTGAAGTGCAAAGAACCTACAATTCCAGAACTTCTTTCATATATGCAAGTTCTCTATGAAGTTTGTACTTATTTTAAATTTGGGAATGGATGCAAATGGTGCCATTATAGAAGCATTCAAAGTTGAAGATATATTGCACATAATTTAATTTAATATTGGTGAAGGTAGCCAGTGGGTTCCATTAATTTAAGTTCTTGTAGCTATACCACATGGTCCACTTCCAAACATATATTCTAGTAGGGTTTCCTGGTTGCTATGCTAATACAATGTTATTAGTACAGTACTAAAAAACATATGCATTGGACAAGTTGAATAAACCTAACTAAATTAGATGTTTACAAAGAATGAAAAGAGTGTTTATGGGATCATAACAGTAGAACAAGATTCATGATAGAGGGCGGTTTCAATAGAGGAATAACTCTATTAAACAACATAAATTGTTATGAAGAGAAATTTTATAGTATTTATCCCAAACATTGGCAGAGAGGTTTGAAATATTCTTTATGTGTCATGTCCTATGTGCTCCAGCATATTTATTGGCTAGATTTCCTCTTGCAGTTGGTGATGCAAGCTCGTGTCTGGAGGCTATATTTTTCCTTTTAAAGTACTAAAGGACCCCTAACAAGTCAGAACTCTTTTTATCCAATTGTGGCTATAAATGTGGGATGAATTACCACATAGCTTTGAATTTTACCTATTAGGTTATTTGTGGTTATTTTTAGATCTGATCACATATCAATCTACGTTGGAATGATATACACATTCAAGCAACATAATTGGATTCTGTAAGTAGTTCTGAAGGCATTTTCATTTGTTGTTGTTGTATTTAGATGGTTAAGTTTGTTGAGCATCTTATATAGCTAGATATTCCAACTCATGAATGCATTTTCCTATGAATGTCCTTTATTGTAGTTTTGAGCAGTAATAACATAAGCTGCTTGTTGTGTTTGTGTAGTTCCAGTGTATGGTGATTTACTATTAGTCATTCCCTTTTATTGTTTGTTTTGTTGCATATAATCCTAAGAATGTTTAGACCTTCAAGTTTTTTTCCTTCTTTTTTTTCTTGATTACTTATTGTTTTTCCTTTTTATTCATGGTTTTTTAGTTGTTGTTGTCATTGAATTCACCTTCAATTTTGTTTCATTCTTCTAATTTTTTCTTGATTACAAATTGTGTTTTTTTCTTTTATTAATGATTTATTTTGTTGGTCATTGAATTCATTAATGATTGCAGACAGAGAAAATATATTATTACAATTTAGTCACAAGAGCAGAGACTTGGAGAGAGAGAGAGAGAGAGAGAGAGAGAGTCTCTCTGTGTGTGTATTATGATAACAAGAAGAATAAATAAACTATAACCATAAAACAAATATAACACTAACCTCCAAAACAAATCTAATAGTTGAGGAGAATGAATGGAAAGTATTTAACAAAACAAAAATGAAAATTCCATGGGTAGCTAAACTCCTTGGCTATTTAATGTCATCTTCAGAAATATGATTTCCCAATAGAGACACATAGTCACCCTAGAATATAAGAACTTCACAACCAGCAATAGAGAGGACAGTCAAATCCAATAAATAGGACACTTCACAGCCAACAAAAAACAATATACAATCACGCCCAGCCGGTAAGACACTAAACAATCACAGTTTAGTAGCAGAGAGGATAAACATCCCACAACCCAACAGTTTACATATCAGCCATGACTTTTCCTTTTTTGACTTTGGGAACTATGTATAGTTTTACCTATATACAACAAGTAGGATTGACCTACTTCCACATCAGTTGGAACCTAACCAACAAGGAATATCTATCAACAAATATCACCACATTGGACAACTCCAAATTATTGGCATCTCTTAATAGATTTTCAGCAAAATCGCGTGACCGTATGCTGTTATGAATATCTTCTATCATCGCCCCTCAGCCTTGTTTCTATTTTTTTGGTGTATCCTAATATTGTTGATATCTTTGATAAAATTACATGGTTGGATTGCTTATGTGACTTCTTGCTTGTACCCTCAAGAATATGTAAAGGCCAATGACTTTCAATTGCATGGCAATTGTTTGGAGGCTATGATTTCCTTGTACTCATGCTTCATTAATGGTGATGTTGGTTACAGGTTCTGATTAATAAGTTTACCTTCAATTTTCCTAATCATTGTTTATTCTTTCAGTGATGATATTTTACTTCCTTAGATTTGAATCTAATCATTTTAGTATTTATATTCTTTAGTAATAAAATAATAATGGCCACAATCCCATTCTCGTCTAAGAAGAAATAAATTCAGCCACAAACTAGAAATGTTTTCCACAATTCATCAGGTGATCCCACAAATATCAGCCCAATTTAGTCTTTGATGCCACAGTAATGCACAAAGCCATCACATAAGAAAGGGATAAGACTCTAAATATAATTTCCAAAAGCACAAAATAATATTTAAAAATTATGAAAGAGACATTGACGATAGAAAGGTTTTCAAGGAGACTCCTTAAATAGTTCCCAAGAAACAAATTCATGTTTAAGGGACACAACCCTTATTTCCTAATAATTATTGTAACTAATAATCTAATTTATTTTCATTATGAAGGAGCTCTAGTTCAACATCCTAGTACAGAACCCACCAAGCCATCAAACAAACTAGCAGGAGGTCCCCAAGACAAACTCACTTTGCACAGGGTACTACTCTATAGGTCCACTTGAACAACCATTATTCCATTTGTATATTCTTCCCCTTATCTTTAGATTTTAGGAGTAATGCACATCATCAATCTATGGATCCCCATAGGGTTTCACAACCAAGTCCCCTCAATCTTAGATATTTTCTAGATGACATAATCAATCAATGCATTGGCACCCTTAGGATGATTGACTACTCAAATCCGAAGTCATCCTCTTCCTCTCTATCTCTTCTCATTCTTCTTATAGAACCAACATGCCTTGACATCTGCATTTACATTTGGTTTTGGAATTATTTTCGGCATACTTATTGTGTTTCTATTGGCTAGTTAATTAACTATTTCTCTACTTCCAATAGAGCAGAGGTAGGAGTTGCTTTCACACTCCCATTATGTAATCACATTAGTTGTGCTTTTGATCCCTATTGGCCAACTTTGTGGTCACTTCTACATTAGTATAAGCATAAATAACAATAAAAAAATAGGGAGATCCAAATCAAGAATGTAAAGGCATGATGGTAGGTACAGCTTTCATTAGAAAAGATAAAGCAGGAGAAAACAAGAATACATAACAAAAATAGAAATAACAAAACCATTTAAAAATTGATTTCCATTGTAATGATACAAGAAATTCATAATTTGTGGGAGAAAAGTTTAGGAAGAATATCAAAATTTGGTTCTTGAATATTGTTGTTTACTGATAGCAATAGATGCAAATATATTTTAATTTGAATTATTACATGGGTGACAACTAATACTTTATAAAAAAAACATACACAGCTGTAAGAGGAGTTTGATTATCTACATGTAATCATTAGAAAATTTTTGAAATCAAAAGTGTATGCAAAGCATTCCTATGATGGCTTTCATGAAGAGGTAAGAATTGAAACAAGATATCAATACATGTTAAGAATTCGGTTAATTTTTGGAACAAGAATGTTAGGTAAACTCACCTACAAAGCATCCACCAACCAAAGAGACAAAAAGTAAACTTTCATTAGCCAATCTTGTCTTCGCCTAAAAAGACAAACATATTCTTTACAATTTTTTTCCATATTTATAGGTTAATTAGCAAGATAAAATAGATGCAATTCCAAAAATAAATAGTGTGTGTGATAACTACCTGTCCAAGACCAAATCTACCAAATCCACTTTTGAAAAGCTGCCCCATTGCAGAGGAATGATACTCTAACCTAGGTATATCACATTTTTCAAAGGCGATTGATAAAAAATTTGAAATTAATCCCCATATTTGTGTATAAGTCATATTCAAAATTTTATCTAAAGTTGATTGATTGCTCCTATTAAATTCTCTGCCTAACTGATCTCATGTGATATAGCTCTTGCAATCTTTTCCTCTTGGATTAGTTGTAGGTTGGAATAAATATATGATGAGAAGATTTTGAGTTATATTATTAGCACCTTTGTTAAATAGATTCCATCTGTGTTGAATCCTCTTTCAAATGAAGAGACCTACATATCTTTGGTCTTGATTATGTATTAAAACTTAAACACATCCACCAAAATATATCAAAATACAATGATATCTATAGCATATCTCAAAGTAAACTTGCCACTAAATACAATTTTTATTATTATTAATATACAGTATCCCATCGGTTATCCGACGTTCAATTTGTAGAAGCTATTGTTGGATTTCGTGTCAATATGACGAAATTTTTGTGGCTCCAACGATAGATTATCATAGGAAATCTGACAGCCTTACCATAGGAAATCCAACGGATTTGCTGTAGGAAATCCAACGGCTTTGCCATAGGAAATCCGACGGCCTGGCCGTAGGAAATCCGATGGTCATGTCATAGGAAATATGATGTCCTTGGCTTGGTTGTCTACTATCCAATGCTACACCACCGACAACAAAAAAAATTGAGGGTGTTGAATACCCAACAGGTTAGTGTCAAATTTCATACATGGTAGCTGTCGGATTTTGGCCTCAAATTCTGTTGTGTGGCATTTTGTATCTTGAGAAACATCGTTATAAAGAGTATGTCAAATCCATGTTGAATGACGAATGGAAATATGTGTGCATGTAGGTGAATTTAGTGACACTCATCAAGTAATATTTTCTCTTGAAGGACATACAAATTGTGTGAAATCACATCAATGAAGACGTGTTTAGTAAGCAAAAAAAATCATTGATTTGAAATTGGTATAAATAATCATCTACAACATGGTGGAATATATCGTGGAGTAGAAGAGATAGAAATATGAATCAAGAAGCATAAAGCCAAGGGGATTATAATACTCAAGAGGATAATCTCGTTTCCATTGATTGCGAATGGGGATAAATGTTCAATAGGAAACCAAATACTAAGAGAAAGGACTTATACAAATGAAAAATGAAAGATCAAATGGCATGTTTACAGGGGGATAAAAATTTGTACATGTAAAAAAGAGACCATATTCAGGGGGAGATAAGTTTTTACTAGTGTTGACATTAATCGTCAAAGGGGGATATTGTTGAACTTTGGTGTTTTAATTCATGTGAAATATTAAGCAAACAACATTAATGATGTCAAACAAACAAGGTGAATGTTATGAAGAATTCAAGTCAGTTTGAAGAAATATATAAAAGTATGCAAGTCTTGGAAATGTGCAAGATCCCCTAGGTAATGGTTCTCTATATACATGAATCCATTTTGAAGAATTACATAGAGAATAAGTGTGAAAGTCTTGGAAGTGCACAAATCCCACAAAGGCATGGAACTCATATGCATAAATACTAACAAGTCATTAGACTCAAGTGTGCAAAACCCATAAGGATGAATTATCAATAAGGTATACACTGACGAAAGATGGAATGAGGTATTTATTAGACAAGAAGTAAAATAGTTGGGGAATCACCAAAATAGTTGGGTAATCACCAAGTCAACAGAATCCCAACTTGTGGACACATATTTTGAGAAAGAATAGTATAAATAAGAAAGAGATGGAAATGTTAATGCAAGCTTGAAGTTGTAAAAGTTGTGATATTTTTTGAATTGGCATGCTTCTAATTCTAGGGTATCGATGGCTCAGTGATCTAGAAGGAGTATGTATACCAGAGAGCTGATTACATAAAAGCATTGAAGAAGAATAACATAAAGTGTGCAAAGTAAAGGGATTCTCATAACTAAGATGTGTAGATAGAATACATAGAGAATGACGCAGATCATAGAAGTGCCAAAGTGTTTATATATGAGGAGACAGAGTCACATACCACACATCATTAAGAAGATGATATTAGAAGACATCGATTGCAGATCAAAGAAGACTCAGATTGTAAAATATGTAGATCACAAATCTTAGAAGGTGTAAAGTGTTGATATTGCATATATTAGAGGATGTAGGTTGCATAGCATAATAGTTGCAATTTTGTAACAAACATATTCATTTCAGGGTGGTATGAAGGAGCAAGGATAGTGGGTTTTATATTCCTTCCAGTTCATGCCAGAGAATACTAAGAAGGGTGTTGGTGATAATGAACAAGAAGAGGAGTTTTCAATCTCCATTCATGTTGGTTCCTCAAGAATGAAAGTGGGTGCTTTTGCAAAAGGACTAATATCCATTCAGTTCTGTGTTGGATCTTGCATAGAAGATTGAAGTCCTTACAAGTTTGTGCCTATAATTTGCAAGTGGGTCCTTGTATGTGGGATTGCAATATGAAGTGAGTTTGTTATCACATTTGGATATTGGTGTTTCCTATCCATGCAATTAACTTATATATATATATATATATATATATATATATATATATATATATAAAGTTAATTTAATTTACAGATTCTTTGAGCAATTGTGTCCTTTACTATTTTTGGCAAAAAGAGTTTTGAAGTATAATTTGTTAAGTGAAAATTGTGTAACCTATGCTTTAAATAGATTCACCCCCCTCTCAGTATAAATAAGAGTTCCAACAATAGGGACTCCAACTATGGTGCCTATTGTATGATTATTATGGTGAACATAACCAAATACCCATCTTGTAGTTCCATTGTAAGGTAATACAACCGGCTTAGCCTCAATAGTGTACATGTTTCTCTTCCTAACATTCTTAATATGTCTAAATCATCATTGTATTAAGGAAAATATTCCTCATAAAAAATTTGATACATTTTCTCCAAGTCACGGTTTCATTGAAAATCAATGAGGTGATTTGTGCCCATTAGCATTACCTTGCCTTCTATAATGGGAGGAAAATTCCTTTTACTTCCTTGTTCTAGGAATTTACTTTGTCTCATTGAGGCATATTGCATGAATTATCCTATGCAAGAGAAATAGCGAGTTAACATATTATACAAAAATTAGTATATGGAAACAAGTTAATTTAGTGCTTGGTAATGAACTAATATGAAGTCAAGCTTGAAAAAAATGCATCTTAAGCAAGATAACATGGAATAAATGAGAATAAAGGACCAATGATTATGATATACACCAATTTAATGGGAGGGAGGATACTGTTGATTTAATGGGATGTCAAATATCATAAATGGGATTTAATTGGTCAACATATTTTGAAATACAACATCCCATCAAAATAGATCCTAGAGAACCTTGATTTTGTAATGAATAGTTTGTGAGATAAATACGGGGGAGTCTAAACTTATATTATCCATTGTATTTTAAAAATGACTACATTAGTTAGTATTAAAGAATGAATCATGATATTTCTCCTAGTTGAAGGGTCTTATCTGAAAATCAGAACTTATTGAAGGAAAAGTAATATAATTTGTCATGTACCACTCACAGGATGAAGATCAAGAATTCCAAATTTTGGTGTTTGAGGATATTTAAAAAAGTTGTGTTTGATATCATGCTCCTGATATGGGAATTTTCAAAATCAAGGGAATGTTAGTGTGGCATTGTAATGTCCCCAAAAATTGAAAAAAAAACTTATAGGCTAGTGAAAACCACCCAAAGGTTATCATTATTACTCTTGCAGAATTACATCACGGGGTCTTCACTTAGTGAAACCATGCCATATGAAAAAATACCCCTATTTTCAAAAAATATTGGAAAATACCTCCCAAAATCATTTTTTTTAACCCCCTCCCAATATGCCTTGCCGATTTTAAAAAACCCCTATTTTCCCTATATATTGCATGTATCCATTTTTTCATTTACATTTTTTATACCCCTTTATATTTCTACCTAAGGGAAAAAAAACTAAACACAAGAAAGGGCGACACTTGATAGGCGCCCTTAGGAAAATCACTTTATTAGGAATTAAAATGTATCACATGATGTCAAAACAAATAAGAGAAGGTTTATTTGTACCAATCTCAAACAGTCGTGTGTTTTCCCCAAGAAGGGTTGCAAAATGAAACTTACACCATTTATAACTGCTTCTTTCCATCATAGAATTTTTATCGAAGCACCATTTTGGTATCTAGGAGATTGTACAACTTCAGAAACAAAATTGATTTGGAATATTCAATGCATATTGTTAATCTTTTTAGATTAAAAACAATATGAATTTAACAAGAGGAATGGACGAGTCGAGTTGGCATCCATTTACCCAATGAACTTGTGAGCATTTAAAGCATAAATTCATGATGTCAAAATAGGCCACCTTTCAGTTGAAGATTGTATTTCCAGTTCAAATGTCTACCTCGTCACCAAGTTCCTAGCTAAGTTTTACTCAAACAGATTCTTTATCATCTATGGGGAAAAGAAAAAAAAATTGAGGGTTGTGACAAACAAGCAAGTTGGTCAGAAGACATAAACAAAAAGATGGAGAATCAAAGTCAGCTAAAAAATATGAGCCAAATAACTGAACACCAGTAACATTATGAGCAATTTCAAATTTAGTCTTCAAACTGACAAATTTCTTCAACATAGATTCAAGGCAAATTCTGGAGGTGTGACTCTAACAAAGCAACCAACCAAACTACATAAAAATATCTCCAACAACATATTTTCAAAAGCACTTTGATACATAAACCAATCTAGTGTACAAAAATTATCTTGTAGACTTGGCATTAAAACTTTTGTGGTTGGATTAGAGTCATAATCGTCTTCACCAGCTTCATTTTCAGTTTGTAAATGAACCTGACAACCAATACGGTTTGACCATATGGAAAGGGTTCACCTTGTGAAGCCCAATGGGTTATCTCAATCAGTTCAAATAGGTTGTTTCAAGGTGGAGTTCACTGTAAGGTCTCCAGCTCTAGTCTGGCTGAGGTTCAAGTCCTATTGAGTCTAACTGGGTTATCAACCACCATTGTAGCTAGTTGTTGAGCTTCCCTCCATCAAGATATTCCAAGGAAGAGGGGGATAATCATGTGAGGCTTTTCTTGGAAAGAAAAGGAGTTTATCTTGTGATATGGTTAATCGTATCCAAAACCAAAGTTTGATTAAGCCCAATGTCTATGAGTGGATCAAACAAAATTAAATCTTACAACCTTGTTTCATTCATGACAGTCGAGTGGATCTAAATACCAAAGACAATGCTAAGTTTTATCTTTTCTACACCAATAGCATTAATAATTGAAAAGGAAACCCAAACCCATGAATGTACATAAGTTTTCAAGTGTATCAAGTTCAGTGAAAAAGGTTTTTTGCATCAAATAAATTGATTTTCTATTCAAGAGTTAGGATTGCTGAATAAACAAGCAACGAACATTGTTTCCAAACTAAAAGATTCACGTCAAAAAGGGAAAATGGCTTGCAATAGGCTATAATTATATTAGAATGCAGATATCTGCAGGTGTACATATTGCTTATGTGATTATTGTATTTTACTGCATAAGATATTTTAAACCCAACGTTTCAGATGAACTCTTCACTCATAAGCAGGGAAACCAATCAGTTGGAAAGCAATGCTGCAAATGAGGAGTGCACCTATTTATTAATATAAGGTAGGAGGGAAAGTCATATGCTATGTGTAAGGTAGGATAGAAAATCACGGGCTATATAATATATATAAGGTAGAAGGGAAAGGAGAGGAGGACAATATCCTCCTCTCCTTTCCCTCCTACCTTATACAAGCCCACTCAACACTGCTTTCTATCTTAGAATTGGTTTCCCTGATGATGGGTGAAGAGTTCACATAAAATGTACGGCTTAAAATATTTTATGCATTAAAATCCAAAACACACAAACAAGATGTGTAATTAAGCAAAATCTGATAATATAAACAACAGATCATAGACGTAGAGAATATCAATGAAATCCATGATTTACATTTTCTAGAGTGCTTTCTTTCATTAGGCATTTAATCCTATTGCCTTGAATGTTTGTTTACAACCTGCCCAGAAACTCATTGCAATTTTGACAATATACAAAGCACTGTATGCATGCTAGAAAATAACATAGATTGATAAGGGTCGTATTAAGATACTTCTTTCAGGTTATACAAATTCTTCCAACAATGATAGTTGTAGCAATCTTTGAACAACTCATTCTAACTGGAAAAGGTAACTCATCAATGATCTATACCTAGGGCCTGCCTCCTGGAGCAGCCAGTGGACCAGCCTTGCCAGATTTCATCCGTGCAGCTTTTGATTGAGCAAGCATCTCATCATAGTTCTGCAAGTCATTAAACAAAATGAAAAGATTTATCAATGTAGAATCAAAGAAAAAAACACAATGAGAAGGAAGTGTAGAATATGTTCAACAACAATCTTGCAAACCTAGGTTAAATTTTAAGGCAAGACATTTAGTATAAATGAATTAAAAATGGTTAATGCTTACCCTTTTCTCCATGAACAAACCCTGTTTTGGGAGGATCTTATCAGCAATACCATAATCAATTGCTTCCTTTGGGAAAAAGTATCTTGATCTTTGAATATCCTTTGCAATCTCTTCTTGTGTTTTGCCAATTCCTTTTGCCAGTAATTCAACGGTAATACTGTGTATTTACTTCCAACTCTTTTGCCTGAAGAAGACATAATTTCATCAGCTGGACTATAATAAGTATTAAGCACTCCTTTAAAGGGAGCTAAGTGAGCATTTACCTATTAATTAAGAATGACTTTTGAGATTTCTTAAGTAACATCTTAAAAAAAGGGAAAAGTATTACCTTGATATACATATCGATGGAAGAACCACCGGATTTATTCACTATTGGCAGGTGCAGTTTTGCTTTGATAAAAAAAAGACAGATCATCAGCATATTTTTTAACAAAAAATGACTAGATATATGTATTATGAACCTACTAAGTGCATAAATTAGCAGAAAAAAACACAAATCTTATTAACATTTTCAACTATGTTTCTGACACTTGCGTATGAGTGAACCTTGGATTTTGATAGGATATCCTACTTTCAAGTTCCAGTAGACCATATTGCAACAAGCTATGAGTGTGCCCTTGAACTTATTGAGAAACTGCATAAGCCTGAATGAAGTAGAGACTCACATAGTACACTTACTTGTTGAGCTAGGCATAAGAGAAATATTTCCCTTGGATCCAAGTGACAGGAGCTTTGCTGCCTGGCCAAAGGCCATTCCACAGTTTAGTGTGTAAACCTTGGGCTTCATATATTGCATACAGGATATTTATATCAGCATCTGTAATTCTAAAACCCTTGGAAAGTTGTAAGTTCAAAATAAATATGCTTCCCAAAAATTTCTCTGGAGTATGCAGGGCCACTTTTAATCTCAATTCAGTTGCACTAATTTTAGCTACAATGAAATGTTATAGGAGAGATCTACATTTTCTAGATATTGATGCTAAGATAGACATGTTTGAAATTATCACTTGCTTTAGGAGAGGGTATCTTCCTGGATTCCCTTTCTAATGCAATTTTACTATTTTAAACTTTTAGTGTATTACAAGATGCCACTAAGATGTATACTTTTCAAAAAGAGTAAAAAGCACAAGTCACAATGCCATTACCTTAAAACGTGTGCCAATAGAGGATAATTTGGATGATTTTGAAGATTCCTCTGGTAGAGGAGGAAACATAGATGCAATAAAGGCACATGGTGAAGTATTCAACAAAGCTTGATGCTCTGGAACAACAAAGTCCTTGTTCTTCTCAAGGAATAGATCTGCCAGATATACGGGCTCTTGACATAGACTAGATGTCAAAATAGTTTGAATTTATGATGAACATTCCTCATGATCCTTTGATTACACGTGGACCAAAACGTGGAGATTCTAAAAAACTGGATGCTAGCTGATTTAAATGCCCTATTATTCAATTGATTGATCCTCTGTCACTTTCGAATGCTAAATAATTCCTTGATGTGCTGGAAATGACTCAATTAGCTTCTAATCTTTCTCCTTCAATCTCAAACCAATTTGGTTGCTGGAAGATTTAATAGAAGATAGAAGTTTATGCCATCAAATTTGGAAATGGTCAAATTATTTAACCAAAAATATCAATTTGACAGAAACTAAAACACAACATTAAAATCTAGATTTGATCCTTTGACTGTTGCTTTGGGACAATTGATCTGCTTTGAGTTATAAAAATGTTCAATTTAGTTTGCCAAAAATATATTTGAACAAAATCTGCTGAAAAAGAGGATTTGCACACTGATCTTCTACCATTAAATATGGAACTGAAAATGCCTGTTTGATTTTGAATTGCAATATTCTGCCACCTCCTTTAATTCGTTCTTTACAATATAGCAGCTATGATGAGGCTGCACCAATGTCTTTAATTTTCTTCATCAAAGATATATTTCCCAAGCTGGTGGTCATTGCATAGAAAAAATGGGAATTCAATGTGTATCCCATATCTGAGTACTTGTCGAAAAATATCCAGGAGACTGCCATGCCTCATTCAAATAGTTTTTTGTTCCTACTAACTTAACTATCAGTCTGTCTAACTTAATGAAAAAACACAATCAACATGTCGATAGTGGTTCCATCCTTGCTAGAACCAACAGTATAGGCAATAAGACTGATAACATCAAGAAAATGAAATTGACATGTTGCAAACAATAGACCATTCTTTTCTGGATGTTAGAGGACTACAACTCTGTCACAATATGTTCATTGAGATGTTCTACAATTGCAATGTTGAGTGTTAGAGGTGAGAGAAATTCTATGGAGTAAGTAAGCCATCCATTGTAGGAAAATGGATTTTAGAGAGGCTAAGTCCCCATGGAGTTGCCTAATATACTACTCTATCCCTTTCTCAGTGGAAAATTTCTACAACCTTTTTCTATGAGCAGGGTTTCATTCTTATCATTACTATTGAACTCTTGAATCTGCTTATTATAAGCCTCAGAGTTGTCCAAAACATATTCCCCTAGAGTTCAAATTTTAAATCTATATTTTCGAGGAGAAGTAGCACCCATTGAATCTTATCCTGCATCAACTTTATTCCATATTCTTTGTCGATAGCTTCTCAACATCTCCCATTCTGGGTCATATATTTCTAGTCCAATGGGTTCTACCTTTAACCATGCTTATGGGGCTGGGATCTTTACGCCATCTCCTTTCTCATACCTACTAGCAGTTCATATATGGAAGGAATAGTTCCATAGAATGTATGGTCAAGGGTATATGGCCTTCTCTTTCTCTGATTCAACCCTAAAGAAATAATGAAATGTGAGATGTCTGCATAGGGTTGGCTGATAGGATTAGTTTTCTAGGCTTGTCCAAATCAAAGTTGTATATTTTCCATAAAGCTTCCCATTAAGTTCGGAGATACCTTCCTTCATTCTACTGATAAAGAAAGGGAGTGAGGAGAGGAAAAAAACTTAGGGGACATTAGGTTAGCTAGGAGGTGATTAGGTGGTGTGGTGTATCTTTATACTTTTGTGGTCCTTTGTTGGACATTAATAAAATCAAATTTCGCAGTTTTGATTATGTTTCAGTTTGATGTTTTCCTAAGTAGTTAGGTAATAATTGAAACTAGGACTGTTACCATGTGCTGAGAATTTCAATACATGCCCCCTTCAATACTAAGGAAAATGGATTTGTCCAATATATGAAATCAAACAACAACAAAATTATGTCTAATAAGATTGGTCTTAGATCACAAGGAAGCTTCTACAGAAAGCTAAGCACCACAAGACAAGTCAATATTTGTTTCCAAAGCTTTTGCAGAAAATAAAAACAAAACAATTATCAGCTGGGAGAGTCACCAACATTTGGCATGAGTGCACAATGATGTATATGATTCTATGCAGATAGCTTCCATAGGTTGCTATAGATAGTTTATGGATTTTATATATAACTTCTCTAGAAAGACTTAGGTCTACTTTATAAAAAATATTTTTGATGTTCTTTTAGACTTTAACCACTTAATGATCATGGTTGAGAAACAAGTGTAACGAAGTTGAAAATGCTAAGAACTTCTAGTAGTGGGGTGTTCGAGTGCAATGCTTTCTTCAAAATTTATACCGGGAATGTTGTCATGAGATAATACTATCTCTTACAATCCACAACAAAATGGAGATAATTCTATCTGTTACAATCCACAACAAAATGGAGTCACTGAAAAGAAAACTCGGATGATGGTAGAGACAACAAACTGAATGCTCAAGCATGTCAATCTACCAAACAATTTGTGGCAGAAAATGGCATGTGATTTTCCTTTGTGTAATTCGTTGCAATGCCTTTGTACATATACCAAATGGAAAACATATCAAAGTTATGGAAAGAGTAAAAGGAAGTACTCTCATAGCTATAATGATGAACCAAAGGAATATAGGAGATTCAACCAAAAAATAAATGATGTACTCATTAGTAGATGTAATCCTTTTATGAGGGACAAAGACATAATCAAATAAACTTGAAATCACATGTCCTATAGCTAAAAAACATAAGCTTGAGAACATTGAAATTGCATGGCCTGCAGCTAATAAATATTAAAAACAAATGTGAATCTACTTAACAACATGATATCTCCCATGCATAGTAAAGATGAAGCAAAAACAAGCAATACATCAAGAAAATGTACAAAACCATTTCAAGATGGCAAATAAAGACCATACCAAATTACAAGAAATGCACACTGAAGTAAGAAGAAAAGTGAAGAAACAACAAGTTAATCTTGCATGAGCAGTAATTTGAACACAAAAGAACCTCAAAATTATGAGTTTCGTCACATCAAAGTGTGGGATAGTGTCATGAAAGGAAAACTAAAATTAAACAAAAAGAATGATACATGAAAACGTATTGAGTTGCAAAAATAAAAGAAACAACTAGCTGTAAATGGGATATAAATTTGATGTTAGTATATAAGTATAAATGTAGGTAAAAGTTACAAAACTGATTTGAGAAAAAATAGAACATAGCCTATGATAAGCTATTTGCACCAATGGACAACATGATCACCACATTACTTGTACTTTCATTGGCAGCTCATTTTGCATGGCAAGTTTTCCAGATTGGTGTAAAAAATACATTTCTAAATGGTAAAACAAGGGATAATTTAATAAATAAACAGAAATCCCGCCAAGGAGAGACATAACAAGTGTATTGACTTAAAAAAATATCTTAAAACATCTCCTTATGTAGTACTGAATACAAAATTCAAAATTTAAAACAATAAGGCTCAAGCATCATGCACTCTCAATTCTCATCAAGGACATCAAATTATAAATTGAAGAAAAAGGGAAAAGATTCATTTTATCCAAGAAAGGTTCCAAAGTTTCCAATACAAGGACATGCCATCTAGAGCTTTGTATCAAATAATCACATCTATATCTTGCAAAATAGAACAAAAACAAAGCTTCTAATTTTGCAAGGAATCTTGGAGATACAAAGAAAAATAGAGCATCTTATAGTTTCAAGTTGCTCTACATGTCCCCAAGGAATATACCAAAGAGACACTCCCCAACCCAAAAAGGGAGAGGTAGAGTTAGTTACTTAGCCACATCGAACAAGGTACAAGTCTCCAAAGGATTTCTCTTCTCAAAAGTCATTACAAAGAAGAACAAGGTCAACAGGCAAATATGAAAGAAACATTATTCATTCCATTTTACTCATCCTTTCATTCCATTCCATGATTACAATTTTTCTGTAAACCTGCTCATTTCATTATTGAACATGAAAACAATTGATAGATATCCCATCATTTCCTTCACATATACCATATACATCATTACATTCCTACATACACTTTACCATATTATATTATTCCATTATTTACCTCATCTCATACTTCTACCCTTCATCCATACCATATTCTTGGCCCATAGAAATAATTCAACACGCCACAACAAGAGTGTCCACCTACATGTTTCCATAGGAGCCTATAGGAGAATCCACTATCGGTTTCTAATGGAGACTGCATTTACATGAAAATACAGCTATTTTCTATAAGAAGCTATAGGAAGGACCTGCTACAAAAGTGTTCACACTGAGGAACAATAAGATGCTATAGGAAGACCACTCATCAATATCTATGAACAATACCAATAATTTGAAACAAGAGGTTTCTCTTACAATATGAACATGCACGTAGTACTCCATGATCATGTACCAACACCCTTAATTGAAGGAAACATATTTTTTTAACACAACATATCTCATGTTAAAATGGTCAGATAATATTAAGTTCCAATTTTTAATCCAATTCCTGTCAATCAATGTGAGAATGAAACCTTACGTTAGGGGTAAATTCTTATTATGACAAAAGCAACATGTATCAAGAATATACTGATGTTATAACCAATGAGATTGTAGCTGATGAAAGCCACATATGAGTGTGCAGAATTAAGTAGTCCCATCAAGCAAGTGCCAATGATGCCATGAAATGCTCATCAAGCACGGTCTAGCTAAAGTTTGAATTATCATTTGAGTTGGGGGCATGCAAAGTAATGAGAATGAATTAATAGAAATAAAGAGAAAGGAGTTTGATCCAAAATAAAACATTGGAAAAAAATTAAAAAATATTCTGAAGATTGTTTCCCATTCAAAGCAAGTTTTCTCTCAGTTTAATCAGTTGGGAAGGCCACATTTTTTAGTGGAGAGGCTATGTTATGAAAAAAATAACTTGAGAAAGAATACGTCGTGTAAGGATCTATGCATACAAGAGGTGGTGCATGAACCCACATAAATGATTGGATATCCTATAGGTTGTAGTTGTTACCACAAAGAGAAGAACCAAAGAGTGGGAAAAGGAAGACAAGGGAACTTAAATCTTCCAATAAGATAATTGTATGTAACACTAATAGAGAAAGCCTGTTGTCTTCATAAAGAATACATCTACAATGGAGGCAAGATTCAATAAGAGGGATCCTATCAAAACCTCTACAATCGATAATAACCCAAAGGTTGTTGAGATATTTCAGGAATCACGTTATCTTGAGTATTTTCAATAGACTCATAGGATATGATGACAATGTGGCCATTGAATTTTCTCAACATTTCCAAAATATAAGGGGGTAAGATTATTCTACTATGGTGAGAGTTTTGAGATTCAACTCATTGAACTTAACATAATCATCAAGATATATCATCTAAGCCCTGAATTGATCAAATATGAGAGCGTGGCAAAGAAGCTAAAATTCCTGAAGAGACTAAGCAATAGTGTTTGATTAGGAAAATATGAGGAGAAACCCTAAATTATTAAATTCATAAGTGGAAGAAAGGGAAAGTTTCAAGAAGAAGCGATACATAAGGAAAACCAAGGAGAGCTTGCATTGATTTAGAAAAAGAAACAAGGATAAAGGGAAACCCAACACCTCAGGGCCCAGGCTGACAGAACAGGTAGGAACTTAGCCCAAATTTGCCATTTTCAAAGAGAAAAGGATGATTGAACAATCCCGTCACCCTGAACAAAGTATGAAGCAATGTTTTTATTTTTTTCGTGAGTAAGAATAAATCAAAATTAGAGACAAAGTCATCCTAAAAAATATGTCCATTTTATTGATCAATGCTCACTATTTCGTTTAAATCAAAGTTTAAACTTTTTACATGGTGTAAAGGACATATTCCTCTATATTCCCTCAAAAATTCATTAAATAATATTGATTTTAAGTGTGTAAGAAAATTTAATTACACTGCCACTACAGGATCCATCCAGACAACTCAGAATTTTTTTTTGGTGAGTAAGAATAAATCAAAATCATAGACAA
>LPNX010399371.1:0-49788 GCA_001517045.1 Pseudotsuga menziesii | reverse complement strand
AGGAAACAAATATGGGCATATAGACACTATTTCCTTGAAAAAGGAACCTAAAAACAACAGTTTGGCAGTCATAGAATAAAGATGTCCATGCTCTTGATGCTGCCACTATTGCTACACCCGATTTAGGTAGAAATGTTGGCACTTAGAATAATTTTCTTGGAGATGCTGCAAAAACTCTGAAATACAAAGTATTCACAATGGACTCTAAGAATAGCTACACAGTATATCTAATGAATGAACGTGTATTCATGATAACTTCAAACTAAAATAAAGGTCTTCAAATGGTGGGGGTGAATTTTTAACAAAGTTATGTTTGACTGGGATTGGATTAGAACAAAATCTTAGGCTTCTAAGAGATATTTTTGAAGTCATCCATGAAAGCGTGAAAATTTTAGGGCATGAGCTTTGGTTAACTACTAATAGTATAAGAGCTTCTTCTAAATTCCTTATAGTTAATATTGTTACTAGTGACACTCCATCTTGCATGTCAAACCATAGATTCATGACCACAAAATTGACTTCAAAAGAAATGGAACTTGGAATTCATAAGTATACCTTTACGAAGTAGTAATATATGGTGATATACATAGTTTAGAAAAAGTCATAGATACAACTTTGCTAATAAAATGTGACCCATCTAATATTATGAAGAAAACGTAGTGACAGTACACCAAAAAAATAGAGGTATGTTTGCAAACTACATATTGCTGAAGTTAAGTAGTGTTCTTATTTCTATTTGCATACTCTGCACTATGATTTGATAAAACGGCTAGCTTTAGAAGTCAGAACATCACTGCAATTATCTACTATTTACAGCTATAGAAAACAAACAAGGAAAAACTAAGTGGCATAACTTAGTTTTGCGAAATCCATCGATGTGTAGGAAACCCTTGTAATTGTTTATAGGCATGATTACAGGTACAATGTGGCATTTTATCCCAATTTTTCGATAGTCATTTACAAACTTCATGTATATTTCTGTATGATAAAATAACTGTCTAATTATTAAACCACATGCATCTACCTGTAACCAAAAAATATATTCAATCTGTAAGAGAGGCATGGAAACCAAATAATGTTGAAGGTAGAGCGACATTGACATTCAGGGCTCGATTTTCAAAATGTACATACATTGGATAGGATTTGAAGCAACTGAATGAGATTTTTCACAGATCACAAGAGGGTAAAAAATGATGCCGTGAAATTTGACACTGAGATCCATGAGGAAAAAACCATAAAGATCACATATTGAAAAGAAGAAACATAATACATATTATGTAAGAGGTACCTGTGACTAATGTGTCTTTTCTGCCACCATGCTTCCTTTCTCACCCTGCCAAATTTTTCAGAAACCAAGGATCGCATACCAAATTGGAACTTGCTTTGGTATTAAAATGTTTCACGGTGAACAATGTGCTCCATACTACATTGCCTAGGGAAACGTGATGGGCCACTGTCCCATGGATTTGGGTTTTGTAACAAATACACATCTCATGGATTTCGTTCATAATCTCACTAGTAATGCTGGTCATCCATCCAGGAGAAGCTTGGATCCATTCATAAGCAATAACCAAATGTCTAAATTTGTGTCATTGATTTTCGTATGAAGATTTAATGGAAATAAACACACCATTAAAACCCCAAATAGATGCGCATTAATATGTACCTAATCGATTAGCCCAAAAAAAAATGGCGTGTCTATTAGCTACAATCCTTGAAATCCAGGGTTTAGGTTTAGCATGATGCATTCTATAACAACCTTAACCTTATATATAATTCCATATACATCTCAAACCCTAGATCAAACCTTACAGTGCGTGCCCCTGCCTTCTCCTCAAACCCTAGCCCAAACCGTTCAATAGTATGTTCAAGTTCCTGCATTAGAACCGACTTGTAGTCTTGCATTAGAATAGGGCATCCTTGAAGTATTACCATCTCCACCTCAAACCTTGGATCAACCCTGAAATACTATACTAATACTGCATCTAAATTGAAACACAACAGTCCTGAGAAATATGGTTTGGAAAGAGGGGAAGAAATATGAAGGCCACCGCAAGCCATGTAACCCAAATATATCCACATCCACCCCCACTCCACCAAGTTTACTTGCACACCCTTCTCAGCCCCCGAATTCCAAAGTGTAGTATTATTGGATCCATCTACACCCAGTCTACGCCTCCAAGTTTAAGAAATCGACCTCTTACAACACTGCTATGCAGAGAAATCGCCCTGCTATGCACCAACACTGCAAACCCACCACAAACCCATGACCAAATCCAGAACTAGAACAGTGGAAAAAACGCATTAGAGAAACCGCCATCTTTCAACACTACTATGCACCATGCACCAGATAAACCCTCCTCCGAAACTGCAAACCCACCACAAACCCACGAGCAAATCGAGAAAACCTAGGGAAAAAATGATATGTAGATCATCACATAGCCATATGGCAGAGGCACTAGCAAAATTTTGCAATAAAATATGCCCCATGATATTGGGTATTTTTATAATAAATAAATAAAACCTTTTTACCCTTAATATAGCACCAATATATTGGTTTAGAATTTTTTAATTTTTAATCCCCCAATATGAACGAACGTGCTATCGTATTGGTCCCTAAGTGACGCCCCCGTGAATTACATGTGCTACTTATAATTTCGATCCCTTCAAAAACTGCCCATACTGTCTTGTTAATCTCTTATCCATTTATTGATTATTAGTTCTTTTACTTCTTATGTCTTAATTCTGTTATTTAAAGTATTGATACATCTTAGTTATCATTGTCGGTGAATTAATGAATTGTATAGATCATTGTTTTGCTCATGCACATGTGTACTTTGTTTATTTAATAAAAACTAACTGAACTTTCTTGATGGGAACAAAGTGGTGGCCCTGGTGGGACTCGTTCTTCCATGACGATCTGAGAGGTAAGGTCATTCTTTGTTATGTAGGCTTACTTAGCTCATTTGAAATAAGGCACCTTATTTATTGACTTACAGGTTAGTTTTGCAACATTGGGATTATTTGGTTACTTGAAGCAATTCAATTCCTAGTTATACTTCCAGTTACACCTTGCACTTTTTTTACTATTTTGTTTTATGACTTAGGTAAGCCCTATGTTTGTTAATTATATTTCTTAGTTAATTAAATAGATGCTGTGAATTAACTTACTTTCCTTACCATTATTAATTATCTATCTCTTGGTTAATTAATTACACTTCTCTTGTTTTATCTTTGCAGGTTTGCCTTGGTTATGAGTTTGGAAACTTAAGCTTGTTCTTCCTAGCGAGGGCATCATGGAATACTACATTTCCCATGATTCCTAAATACTACAAAACCTAGACTAAAGACTTATGCACAAACGTTTCCTATATGAACTATCAAGGGCATGTACCAACACATTAATTTGATGCTAGGGGGATAAAATGCAAACACTATACCATAGTGTTAAGTCTGTGCACACTTTGGAGTTGAAAGACTATGGTATAAATAACATGTCATTGGTAATATGTTTGAGCTTGAATTAGAAGGTGGAAAAACTATAGGATATAGTGTTCACCACGATATGATAGGGTTTGTCTTAAGACTTGGTTGATATGTAATATAACGATGGCTCATAAACTATGGTGAGGATTTATGGATGCGTTAATTGCCTCCATCTGGTACCATTAATGCCATTGAGGTTTGTGAAAACGCTTAGGAAAGGATTTGAGCATTCATTGTTTGTGCATTATGTGGTTTTGTCATTGGGGTTTTGTGTGGCCTTTGCGTAGTTGGAGAAGGGAGGAGAACTCCATCGATTTGTAGGCAAGCTATACCAGACTTTGTGTAAACACATTGTTTCGTTGTTTTATCCATGGCATGGTCATGCTTCTCATGCCATTGTTGATTTGATTGCAGGTGGAAATGAAGGTGCTCTGGGGTTTGCACAGAGCTACGCTTTTGATTTCGGGTTGCTACTTCATGGCCATGGTAAGCCTGTTAGCAAGATATTACTTGCCTCCTCTCGTTCTAGGAATTTATACTTTGGGATTCTTTACAAGGTTGGGGTTTTAGATGGCACTTGTTGAATCTACCTTCGAGGTTTATAATGTAGCTTGCTTTGTTTTTTTTTTACTCTCACTGGGAGGTTTGGCATTTTGAGCTATGGATACACCATTACTTGTAATGGTTCCATAACTTCATAGCTTGCCATTTAACATTTTTAATATGTTGACTGTTGTAAAAGAGGATTTGTGCCTTACTATGTAAATATACTGCACATTGGATTTTATGTGAATACTGTAATGTGTTTTGGTATATATAATTTTGTTCAGCATTTTAATAGATTAAACTGTGTAAATTCAGGGCTGTGTAGTTATTTTAATACTGTGTTTAAAATGTTGACTTGCAGGATTCGATCGTGGCTTTAAGCCTGCATAATTTACTCTGTGTATAATTTTAACAATTTGGGTTTTGGGAGTATGCACAACACTCCATTTATATTGTTTGTAATTTATGTTTGGGAAAGCTTCTAGAGCTTGGGGCATTATGCCATGGGATGCACCATTGTTGAAATGGTGTCGTAGCCCATTCGCTTGCCACCATAAGCTTTGTGTTAGCGTTAATGGAAACTGTGTATTATATAGAGTGTTGTAATTTGTTTTTCTAATGGTTCAGCATGGGTGCAGACCATGCCATGAATGGCATGTGCCTCTCCCAATGACCGTAATATCTTAGTTGGCATTTTAATACGTAATTTGTTATTTTGAAAAGATATGGCTGTAACAGCAAGGGTTATGGCTAACCCACGATATCGTTTTGGTTACTATAGCATGACTGTGTGATTATTACTTGTGTGAATGGATTTGGAAACTTGGCCATGGCCGGTGTGACTGGGTATATGACCTTCAGGATTTCGGCTTGGGTGATACCAAATTGTAAAACATTTTATATGTATAATAGAAAGGATACTATGTATTAAGCTATGGGTTTTGTTATGCATTTTTATTATAGTAATGATTTATGTTAAGGTTATTATTATGTTGGCCTTGGGTCACAGACATCCATGGGATTCGATGTCGCGACCTGTGTTGGCATAAGATAGGGTTTTCTTCTTAAGAGGAACAATTCCTTGTTTAAGTAAGAACTATAGAGATGTTTTTAATGTGGAGTTTAATTTTTCTTATGAATTATATTTGTAACCCATAAGGGTCGATACCACAACCTCTGTTTATTAATACAGAGTTATATGAATCGGTTACTTAGTAAAATTATAGGTGGATGTTTATGATGAATATTATCTAGGACCTTTAAAGATATAATGCATGTGGTTTATGACCTATTTTATTATAGATGTTAAGAATGTAGGTTTTATGGCAAAGTCCTCATAAGGACCACATGGATGGTCACGATATCCCTCTCATTAAATTTAATGTTTGTTCCAGTTATGTAAAGTATTTTGTTTTTAAATGATTATGTGTAGCAAGCCTTGGAATGTCTTTAATAATTTGTTTAGCTTGTTTATTTAATGAAATATGTTCTTAGTAGATCTAGTTTATAATATATGCTTGTATTAGTTAGCATAATTAATATTTTAATTAATTGCTACTGAACTAGTTTCTTTAAAGATTAGGGCAAGCCTCTGCTGACAAATGGAATATGTCAGCAGGGTATTAAATACAGAGAACAAAGTATAAACATGATACTAATATCAAAACCTAGTTAATACAGGAATATTTATGAAGATACAAACCCTGAACATAAACAACATATAATAAAAATTCTCTAGCCAATTATTAATAAATTACAAATATAAACCCTAGCTGATTGTTAACCATAAAGCTTAACCATTAGGGTTAGAAATTACATTGGAACCATTAATTAACATAAATAGTAATGAATCTTTAGGAAAGAAATAGAATAGGCCTTTAAGGGTTTCATACCTAAATTTTAAGCTTTGTC
Organism: Pseudotsuga menziesii; assembly: GCA_001517045.1. Classification (NCBI taxonomy): domain Eukaryota; kingdom Viridiplantae; phylum Streptophyta; class Pinopsida; order Pinales; family Pinaceae; genus Pseudotsuga; species Pseudotsuga menziesii. The sequence continues at coordinate 43,845 of LPNX010399371.1, read as the reverse complement.
AATGGCTGCACCTGCACACTTAAATAACTAGCATTAACAATTCAATGTAGATATGACCTCTGTTTGATGACCAAATCACTTGGAAACTACCATGTTCCACCCAACCATGAGCTGGAACCGTTCTTGGTTTAAATCCGGATCCCCCAAGCTGGACTCCAACATGCAAGTAGCTTAGAGCTCCTGAGGTAGGGTTTCCTAACTGGTAATTAGTTCTGAATCAATCCTCTTTTCCTTGCAAGAAAAGTTCTCCAAGAAAACACTTGAGAGAAAAAGCAGGTAGAATAATAATTCTCCTAGATAAAAATCAGAACCCAAGCATTTGCTTAGCTTGAGTCTTTATAGAAAGAATTTTCAGTCAAAGGGGCAGTGAAATCAAGAAATCCTTGATTTCTTGATTTAACCCTTTTTAATTTACTGGGGTAATTTTCAACTCTTAACCTAAGAACTTTTAACTAGTTCCTAGTTAGTCTTTCATAGATATTTCACTATTTATTAATCCGATTAATAATAAATAATAATTGGTGGAGCTTCTCTTATTTCTTTATTCAATTATATAATTAATCATAATTAATTCTTTATATATACTATGTATAAAATACATAGTATTAAAATACTTGTTAACATTTTTCTTCGGGCATCATGTATCATGATCCCTAGACTTAACGACACTTCTTTATGAAGGTCAAGTAGATAGATGGCTCAGGTCTACTAGGCTAGGAAACTCTAAACATCCTTGCATGTTGGATTTCCCTCGTATAACATGGTAGTTCTTCAGTGCTTGATGAGAATACAGAAATTCAAAATTTCGTTTAATCACTTAAAAATAAGTATGATGAGATCAATATTATTCTCGAGTCGTTTTCAATTGGAGGTGATTTTAGTCTTTTCAGTAACCCCTAGTGCTTACTAGAGCCCATACTCAATGCTTATAACAGGGAGTTACAAACACAGTGCAATTCCAAAGCTCTTGCTCAACACTAAATTCTAGGATGTACTTCTATGATACACCTAGGGATACAATGGCCAAGGATCCGATGCTACAGAGCTTATTCTCAACATCAACATGAAATGCTCTAGAGCTTATGCCCAACATTTCCAATTATATTTTCATGTGTTCTAGAGCTTTATGCTCAACACAAATGTAAGTACTCATGTGCTCCAGTGCCTCCCGCTCAACACAAAACATCTCATTGATCATGTGCTTTAGGGTCCACACCCAACACAAAACATTTCATCAATCATGTGCTTCATGATCTAGTGACGGTCCACGCCCAACACAGCCAACATATATATACATATATCATCAACAATTGGCATACGCCCAATATACAAAGCAAATCATCATGTTCATATGCAGTGGGGTCTTTGACCCAATATAAAAATAAAACATCAATATAAACATCATGATCAATAGGCTCATGCCTATAAATGGTAGGTCCAAAATTCAGGATATTACAGGTATTCAAGAGTTGAATTATTGCAAGGTTCAAAGATCGGAGTCCAATATCATATTTTGGATATTGGGGAATGTTGTGGATATACCACGGGAGTCTGATGCAAGATCCAATGTCCCGAATATGAAAAGGTAGAACTGCATGTTGTTATGTATCATATCATAGTTTAGTTAATGTAGCCTATATGTAATACATGAGAATTCAATTCCGATATGATATAAGTCTATCGAATGATGGTTGATAAGGAGTTTGTTTTTAGGAAGTTGGATAATATCTGAACATGATTTTTTCAAACTAATAACCCCGATATAATAGAGCCCGTGAGGATTATTTTAATGAATAAATTTGAAATGCTTGCAAGGAATAAGTCTGATTAATGTGTGTAGAAATATTATAATAAACAAAGACATAATAGGATTAAGGTTTTCTATTTTCAATCATTAGTGATCACAAATTAGGAATTGCAAGCATTAGATGAAAGCTAGAAAAGTATGAACTTTTGTTACCGTACATGTTTTATCTGAAGTATTTCTATCCTAATCTAGGCTTAGCAATAGTTTCAAAAAGGAGGAACCTATATATTTCTTCCTTTAAAAGGTAGTATCCTAAGGGAATTTTTTGTGGGTATACAACAAACCCAAAAGTAAAATAAAAATAGATCCGTAGGATCTTTAAGTCCTCTAATGGACAAGCAAGGGAGGAACAAGAATACAAAATTACTGATTTTCAAGGTCATTTGCATGTTGTTACTAATGTAGTTCATAGTACATTCCCCTTCATAAACATATTGAAATCCTACACAAAATGAACACATTTGAGGTTGTCATTACAATCTTCAAATGCAATTATAGTTTTAGTCATAGCCTAACCTTTGTGATTTTTAGATTAAGAACCACCAAAGTCCATACATTCCTCAAAATCCATGTGCAATCCTTACTTGGACCAATAACAATCAACAATATCCATATATTTCCCATAATCCATATGTACTCCCTACCCATCCCATGAAGATATGTCAGAATTTTGGGTAAGGATGCACATAGATTTGATGAAATCAAACTCTTGATTGAGATATTATAGCCAACATGAACTGTAAGTTAAATCATACTTCTGAACAAGAGTTTAAGACACAAAATCCATATTAAATCAAGTCTTCATTGAGAGTTTTACAACTAAAATAAATAATAAACCAGTTCTCGACCTAGAGTTCAAGATATAGAAACACATCAAATCTTGGTCAAGCGTTGGATTTTAAATTCTTAGATAGAAGATATATCTTAGTTAAAAGTGTTAATCCAACCAAAAAAAAATTCTTCCTACATTTTTCAATAAATTTTCAACTTCCATTGGTGCAAGCACCTACAAATCAACAAGACATATTTCATACCTTCAACAATCAAATTCCCCATTGAATATACTTCATATATTTGTAATTGTTTTTGGATTTTCATTGTGATTATCTATCTTTAATTATTTTATTTCTAAAATTATATTTATATGTAATTATGGTCGATTAGAATAAAAAGAGGAAAATTCTATATTTAAAAAATTATACTAACAAAAAAACATAATTGGAAATTTTCTTATTTTATAGTTATTTAAAAAATAATACAAATAAAAAGGTAAGAAGATATCTTCTATTTTTCTTCACTACATATTCAAATTCTAAAGGCGTATATCTTTTTGATGTCTTATATTTGAAAAACCTCAAAAATTTATGATAGGATTCATATTCATGTGATTACCTTACACTAATCACAATCAACAAATTCCATATATATTCCCCACAATTAATTTATAGTCCTATATAAATCAATAGAAACCAACAAAGTCCTTGTATTCTATAGAATCCATATGTACTCTCCGTATCAACAAAATCCATATATTACCCAAAGTCCATGTATAGTTCAAACACAGACCAATAGTAATTAACAGTGTCTATATAGTCCCAAAATCCATGTGTAGTCCCACACAAAACAATATACAAATCAACAAAGTCTATATATTCCCAACAATATTGGTAGTCCCCACTTAGCGTGTAAGCCCCCTCATAATACATGTGTAGACCCCAGTGATACCAATGGAAATCAACAAAATCCATATATTCCCAATATCCAAGTGTAGTTCCATACATTACTTTAATGTGAGCGAATGGTTTCACATGCATAGAAAAATTGAAATTCCATCTTGTACATAAAATAGTTTAATGCAAATCAATGGAGTTCACATGCAAACATAAAAAAATAGCATTCTTACTCTCAACACCAAGAGATTCCTAGGGTGTAGATAATTTTAAAGTCTATTCTTGAGTTCACTTGTTCCTACATAATGTGGGATATGCCATTTTATTTCTCACCTCAAATGTAGTGCAAACTTCGTTGTCCGAAGGTGAATATGGATATGGTATTGTAAGTTATATATGTTCTTTTGGCGTTATAGTTATTAAGGATTTATAATCCATGAGTTTTATATATGGTTTTTTTGTTACATATATCAAGGATTATTTGATCATATTATATGTATGGATATCCTTTGATCTATTTTACCATATTGAGTTGAAGTGAAGGTGATTTTATCAAAGATGGTTCAATTCAAATGATCTTTGAAAACATATGGATGAACGATTGTAAATTCAAATGATATTTGAAAACCTACGATGAACTATTGGTGTAATGTCCCTAAAATTCATAAAATAAAATAAAAAATTCTGTAGGCTAATAAAATACTAATTCAAGGACATCGTTAAAATTCTGTGGAATAAAAATTGATTGTATATTGAACCTAAGATTCATACAAGCTGCTTTCCCTCTATGTTTTTCCTTGTATGATGATGATGTTTTACATGATGTTGTTCTATTACTTTGACATGTTTGTATGTTTACTTTTCCTGTCTATTAGTCGCGGACATTTGTTGACACTTATATTATGTTATGTTTTACTTTTACTTTACATGTCTTTAAATTCATTTATGGTTTTATTTAATAAGAGGCTAACTTACCTCTGCATGTCAAGGGGTGGAGTGGTGGGGTTCTATCCCTTGAGGGGTCACTCGAAAAGGTAAGAATTGCTATAACTAAGGGGCTTACTTAGTTTTTCATGAATTAATACAGGTTCCTATTTTCTTGTGCAGGATGATTCGTTGGTGAACTCTGTCCTATGATTGTAGTGACAAAATGTCCTATATCTTTAGCATGCTATATCTATACTACATTATTCATGTGCACAACTGTGTGAAAAGAGGACTAAATTCCTAAGCCTAAACTATACCTAAATCCTATGGTAATAAATTTTTATGAGATTTTATGTATGCATGGGTATAATCTATTTGTATAAACTATATGCTAAGGTTTTCAAACCTTAGATGCATTATAATATATGCTTTGCACTATATTGTATAAAGGGTTTTATGTTTATTGCATAAGCACATGCCTTCGAAACTTTGTAATATCATGAAGTTGGAGGGTTGAATATTTATGCAAATGGGGTTTGGTAGACAAAGGTACATATGACGTGAACCAAACTATAAAAGTGTGGGTTTTGATCTATGTGATAGTGGTGGATAGGGTGGAAAATTTATTGCACCTTAGGAAGTGTGGGAAGAATGCCACAAGCATTGTGTAAGGTTTGTATGTGGTTCATTTGGTTATTTTCGTTATGGTGGAGGTGAGGGTGGTGTCATGCTCTAGGTGCAAGCTACACTACAAACAAGCTTCCATGCTCTTGGAATAGGTATGCAGTAGCGTTGGTCTACACTTTGTATTGTTGGTTTGGTTTTTGGTTTCAAAATAATGCATACTTCTGATGGAAGAATTTTTTTTCTGTGAAGGTGATAGGGCGTGGATTCTCTTTGTGTCTTGGGGTAGTGCCATAGGTTGCATGCGCAACCAATTTTTGGGTAAGCCCCGAATTTGGCAATGGCCTTACCCTCCGTGTGCATTTTTAGTAGAGGATTTGAGTATGATTGTGGGAAACACATTGTTGAGTTGTTTCTCTATTTGGGGTTTGGATATAAATCTTGGCATTCATATAAGCAACTATGTAGCCTTTCATGGGTCAACTATATGTAATTTTTGGATATGTATAGACTGCTAATAGCTTGGCTTAGCATTGTCTATAAATTTATGATTTTGCAACAATATGTATTTGTTTTTATTTTTATTTTAATGGGAAAATCTATTTGGTATCAATCCTATGTTCCTTTTTATGATGTGTTTAAAATTATTTTACAGTTCCATTGCTTGCAATGGCACCATGGATGATTCGATTCTGTAATTTATACTTATGGTAGAAGTGTGTGGTGAATAACGTGGATGAATGAGTTTATCATAAATGTGGCCGGGTTTACTTTATGCCCGTAAGCATGAAGCTTGACTCAGCTCTTAGCATCGATACATAGCCTGGGTTTATTTATCAAAATGTATTTATGGTTTAAAATGTTTACTATGCATATGGTGTATAAGCAAATAATGTATCTTTGTTTCCTCGTTGTTTATACAGTTTGTTATATTTAAATCCTTCGGGAAGCCTCAGAGGAGAAACCCTTAATGTGTGATTTCATATTGTTTTGTTTTGTTTGTTGGAGCCTACCGGATTCGATCTTGGGATGGCAGATAAATACATGAACTTCTGGTTTGATAATGTGAGTTCATGGTTTAGTTAATGGGACTCCAATAGCATGATTCATAGGGAATGACTCTGTCTTTATATTTTAATTATGTAGATGGTTTGTTTCAATTCATTGTTAGCATTTGATTTGTAATTTATAAAATGAATATATAAAGGCCCACAGCCAATCCTTGATAGGATTCAATGGTTGGGTTTGGTTAACGATTTGATATGTAATTTATGAAATTAATATATAAATGCCTACAACCAATCTTGGACAGGATTCGATGGTTGGCATGGGTTAACGGTTCTTAGAAATGTTTTAATGTTTCCATAGCATGGTTTGGATATGATTTATTAAGTTTAATTGTAACTTTGTTTTGGGCTCTCAGCCTTCTTGTTTTAAGTGAATTCGATGGTTGTGTTTTCTTTTCATGGTATGGATTACAACGTTTATTCAAAGTGATGGTTGGTATAAGTACTGATGTTTATAAATAATTATGATATGGAAAACAAATGCATTTTCGCTGGAAATATGAAAGTATTCTTGATTTGGTTTGATGATTAAGAGATTTGATCTTGGATTTGTTGGTTTCTTTAAATCTGTAGTTATTAGTTGTTTTTTAATGTTTTGGATAGGGTTTAAATTAATGAGTTCAAAGATTTGATCTCTTTTTTTTATATTTATAATTTATAAATGGTTTATTTAAATCTTTGATGCAAATTTTTAAATAATGTTTTAGTTTTAACTACTATTAGGGTTTACTTTACCTAGATTTATGAAACCTCTCCTTTAACTTTACAATAATGTTTGAGCAAGATCGAGTAGCTAGTTATCTTAATAACTAGGTTTTAAATCTAAGATATATTGTTTGATAATTAAATCATTCTAGAACTAAGTTTAACTCAAACTAAGAGAATTTAAACTATGGATTCCTAGCAAGGAAATAATGGTTGAGTTTAATTTTAAGCAAATAAATCAACGTGTAATATAAAATCTATACCTAGAGTTTATATAGAAATAGTTTAGACTAGGTTTCTATAAACAAAGGGAAACCTAGCTGAAGCATGCATTCAATGAGCATATTTCTAATCAAGATTATAAACCCTCCTTAGTAAAATCTGTAAGAATTTAAAGAAGGTAAAAAACCTCATACCTGCAATTTGTAGTTTATTAATGGATAGAACTCTGCACACTTAAACACACATAATTAATAAGAAATTAGACAACTCTGACCTCAATTATGTCAATCGAATATCTTGGGAACTACCATGTTCCACCCAACCATGGCCCGGAACCATTCCTGGTTTTAATCCGGATCCCCCCCGATCTGGTTCCAACATGCAAGTAGTCTAGAGCTCCTAAAGGTAAGGCTTCACCTATCTGGAATATCAGGTTATGTACCATATTGATTTTCTTTTGGAAAATTCTCTCCAAAATTATTTGGAAAAATAATGATAAGATAGAATAGAATGGGGAACCCCAAGCATTTTCTTGGATTTGGTCTTTATAGACAATATTTAGGAAAAAGGGCTGTTAAACTTCAGTTTGATCAAGAATCATTTATTTTCTTGAAATAATATTTTAATTGATTTATGCAAAGTTTAATAATTTATTATACTTTAACTTACGAACTATTTTCCTACTTTGACTCTTATAGGATTAAATATTTATTTAATTACTTTTAGTAAATAATAACATATAGATTATTTATTATTTATTGTAGTTATTATTATTCCCTTACATTTAATGTAGGTACTTACCCATTTAATTATAACATATAAAACTATATATATACATATATCATTGTTAACATTTACTTTAGGCATCATATAACATGATCCCAATCACATGGTACTTTCATTAGCTTATAATCATTTCTTTTGTTAAGGCCTTCATGTAGGGTTGGTCAACTAAGTTAGGAAGCTCTAAACAACCTTTGCATGTTGGATTACCTTGTATATCATGGTAGTTCGTCAGTTCTTGATGAGAAGTAGAAATTAAAAATTTCATTTAATAAACTTAAAAATAAGTAAGATGAGGTCGGTGTTTATCAAAGTCATTTTCACTCAACACAATTAATTTTCAGTAACTCCTAGCGTTATTCAGAGCCGATACTCAACACTAAAACTGGGAGTTACACTTAGCGCAATTCCAGAGCCTTTTGCTTGACACTAATGCTAGGATGTACTTGTATAATACACCTAGGTATACAATGGCCAAGGATCCGATGTTCTAGAGCTTATGATCAACATCACTTTGGAATGCTCAAGACCATATGGCCAACACTTCCAATTCTTATTTTTCATGTGCTTCAGAGTTTATGCTCAACACAAAAATTTCATAAGTCATATGGTCTAGAGATGGCGCTCAACACATACATCAAAACACTCATGTTCTCTAGATCTCGTGCTCAACACAGACATAAAATCACTCATGTTCTCTAGATCTCGCACTCAACACAAACATAAAATCACTCATGTGCTCCAGAGATCATGCTCAACAAAAAATATCATCAATCATGTGCTTCACGTTCCACAACCAACACATACAATCACATATATGCTAAATAAAACATATGCATTGGCTTACGCACAATATATATAACAAATCATCACATTCATGTGCAGTGGGGTCTTACGCCCAATATACGAAATATAAACATCAAAGAAACATCATATGCAATGGGACTTATGCCCATTAGTGTTAGGTCAAAATTTGAGATATTACATCCCTCCCTGCTTAGAACAACACCATACCTGGTGTTCTAGGGACTAGGAATGAAGTCATGAAATAAAGAGAGGTAAACCTCTCTCATGGTGGCTTCATTCTCCCAAGTAGCCTCATCAGCTTTGAAGTGCTTCCATTGCACTTTCAACTGGGCTATGGTGCGCCTCCTAAGCTGTACTTCTCTCTTGTCCAGTATATGAAGGGGTTCGGGTACAAACTCCCCTTCAGGTTCCATCTGTAACAAGGACCAATCAATAACATGTTTAGTATCATACACATATTTCTTCAATAAGGATTCATGGAAACCATTGTGAAGTTTTATATGAGTAGGTAAGGCTAATTCATAACCCATTGGCCCTCTCTTGGCCAGTACCTCAAAGGGTCCGCAAAATATTGGTGCCAAATTTCTGCACCTTCCCAATCTCAATGAGCTTCTCTATGATTTTACTTTTAAGTAAACATGTTCATCGATTTGATAATATTTATCTTTCCTTTTCTTATCTGCCTAACTCTTATGGCGGTCCTGCACTTCTTTAAGGTTCTGTTGGAATTTGGTGACCGATTGTTCCAAGTCTTTTTGTAAATTGGTACCTAACATGAGTCAGTCCACCGGGCTATCCTAAGTAACTGGTGTTCTACACTTATGACCATAGAGTACCTAGAAGGGACTCATCTTGGTGGAAGTTTGGTATCCGTTGTTATATGCAAATTCTATGAGATGCAGATAATCCTCCCACTTGGTGGGGTTGTACATAACATACATTCTAAGCATGTCTTACAAAATATGCTTTACCCATTCTTTCTTCTCATCTGTCTGCGGGTGGTAAGTACTAAATTTTAACTGCATCTCTAATCTAAATAATAAGGATCTACAAAATTTTCAGGTAAACTTCCTGTCTCGATCCGAGATGATTGCCTTGGGTATCCCACGCAATATGAGTATCTCCTTTAAGAATATTTTGGAAATGTGAACTGCCTTGTAGGTCAACTTTACTAGGATGAAGTGTGTCTCTTTCGTTAACTTGTTAACCACTACAAAGATAGAATCATTTTTCTTCATGCTCTTTGGTAGACCCGTAATAAAATCCATACTAATGACCTCCCACTTCCATTCCAGAATGGGTAATGGTTGCAGCAATCCCGAAGGATGTTGGTGCTCAACAATAATTAGCTAACATTCATTACATTCTATGATAAACAATGCTTATGTAAGCCTTTAACTTAGGCCAAAAAAAGTGTTTCTTTACTGCAGATACCATCGTTTGGTATCCTGAATGCTTAGAGTAGGGTTTCCTATGAAACGCTGTGAGGATGTTGGACCTAATGTCCCCTCCTTCTGGAACATACAATCTTTCTCTAGACCATAATAGTCCGGTCTCGACTACCTTATACTCTTTTTGTTGTTGAAACAACCCATCCTCTTAGACCTTCTTGATATTTTCAACATAGACATGGTTTGCTCCGTTTTCCATTCTCATCCTCTTGTGCAAATACAAATCGGTTTGAATTAAAGCTACCTCATATAACATATGAGCTTGTCGACTTAAAGCATCATCAATTTTATCCTCCTTTCCCTTTATATGCTTTAACTCAAAATGGTACTCGCTAATGAAGGCCAACCATATGGCCTACCTGGAATTTAGATCTAGCTAGTTAAATAAGTACTTCAGACTCATATTTTCTGTATTTAGAAGAAATTTCTTCCCCATGAGGCGTTTCCTCCACATTTCCAAGACGTGGATAATGGCGGCTAGCTCAAGATTGTGGGTGGGATAATTTTGTTTGTGTTATTTTAATTTTCGTGACTCCAACAGATTGTGCGATCGTTCTGCAAGATGACACCCCCGAGTCCTTCCTTTCTTGCATTTGTGCAAACAATGAAATCCCAATCGGGATTCACAATTCGTAGTATTGGTGTAGTAGTCAAAATCTCTTTAATCTTCTAAAAAATTTCCTCACACTTGCTCGTCCATAAGAACTTGTTTTCCTTCTTTTGTAAAGTAGTTGTGGGACAAGTAATCATTGAAAATTTCTCGGCGAACTTTTTGTAGTAACTCGCTAATACAAAAAATGACCTAATGTCAGTGACACATGTAGGGGTAAGCCAATCCTTTATGGATTTAATCTTTTTTGGGTCAACGTCTATCCCCTTCTCAGAGATTATGTGACCTCGGTACTCTATCTGTGGTTTGTAAAAATCACATTTACTAAACTTAGCGTAAAGTTGTTGCTCTTGTAACACCTGTAGTACTATGCATAGATGGTCCTCATGTTCATCTTTGTTATTAGAGTAAACAAGGATATCATATATAAACACCGATACAAACATATCTAGGTATTTATTAAAGATATTTTTCATCGTGCACATAAAATTTTCATGTGCATTGGTCAACCCAAATGTCATTACTACAAACTTGTAGTGGCCGTATCGAGTTCGAAAGGTCGTTTTATGAATATCTTCGTCGCGAATCCATACCTAATGGTTATGGACTGTAGGCCGATCTTGGAAAATACCTTGGATTCTATGACTTGATCAAACAAGTCATCGATTGATCTAGATGGATATTTTTGGCCACCCACCTATTCCACTAGCTCAAAACAATTGTCCATTGTGGCAGTTTCCTAGTTATTTTTCTACAGTTTTTTGGGTCCCAAAATTTTAGGGCCGTTTTGAGGCCCTAAACAACGTTTTTTGGCAATTCGGGGACAAATAGTTGTTACCAACATCCATTTGACCAACCGAAAGTTTTATATATTAGATATACCTTTCCAACAAGCTCTTGAATGCCCAAATTGGAGATCGTATGCAAAAGTTATGACCTAGGGAAGTTGACTGTTCAACTTACCACCTTAGGGCTGCAAACTTTATGACGGTGCATATTCTAGGGTTACGTTTTGGAATTTTGGGGTTATCACCCTCATTATTATTATAAATAGGCCCCTTTGGCCTCATTTTGTATTTAGCTTGGCACATATGAGCGTAGAAGCCACATCTCTTCTCAGAGATAGCTACCACCGTTCTAGCAATTGTATTACAGTCTGTTCTATTTCCACAATTTAATAGAATATTTGTTTACTGTATCTCTGTTATCTTTGAAAAATGTCTATTATTATGACTCTGTATTTGTTCTTTCATTTCATTCATGCATAAATCTGGATCATCGATTCTAGGAAGTGGGTAACGATTCTTGATGGTAATCTTGTTATGTTGGTGGTGGTCCTGGTATTTCCTCAGGAAATAAATCTTTAAAGTCTACGAGAACCAGAAAGTCCTCAATGTGCTTCTCTCTCCCAGCTTCTCCATCCTGGATGTTTATTGCAAATAGTTTGCATCCTTTTCTAATGCACTTCTTTGTTTGTAGGGAAGATATTTTCCTAACTAAAAGCCTTCATAGGTATGCCTTGAATCTTTGTCTGATTCCCTTGGCTATCTATGCACAAGATAGACTTGTGTAGGTAATCGAGCATGAAATGGTGTTGTTCAAACCCGTCCATGCCCATAATTACATCGTACGATACTAAGTGTAAAATATTCAAATATATTCTTGCAGGGAAACCGTTCAAGTTCACCTCACAATCTCTAATTATTTCGGAAACCTTTCCTTTCGTACCCGTGGCTAATTGCACCATCCACAGTTTCTCATGTTTAACTTTGTATATTTTACGTGTCTCAACAATTTTAGGTGATACACAGCTTCGACAAGCACCAGGGTCAATCAAAATCGAAATAGAAGTGTTTGAACTATTACCTTCTATTTCTACCATCGTAGCCTTATGGTATGCTTGTCGACCATCCAAAGCTACATAAATTGTCGGTGTGCTATCTATGTCCTCTATCATTAGGTCTTCTTGTAGATTGTGTAACACTCCATTATTTTTTTTTTACAATCTCTGACATAATGCGGCCCTTGGCATTTTCAGCATTTGATTTGAAGTGGGGCAGCATTGGATCCTCCATTTGTTGCTGGTTTGTTGGCATTTGGTGCTGGTGCATTTGGCTTTGTACCTATCTTGTTGAAGTTCTTATTGGCTGGAAAATTGTTGTTCTGTTTTATGTAAGACGGTGAGTTGAATCTTGGTTTGTAGTTTTTCAAAAAGGTTCTAGACCTGTCTCAACTTCTTTTTATGTTTTCCTGCCTTATATTTCCATGCTTGTAGAAAATCCTAGCTTTGTGTAGGGTAGTTTCCATAGTTTTAGGCATGCCAAACTCAATTCTCTCTCGAAAATTGGGAGGAAGACATCCTAAAAAATGTTGTATTTTCACTTTCTCGTCCTTTATGTAAGGTACGTAATGTAACAGATCCAAATACTATTAATGAAAGCATCCATGGTCATGGAACCTATTCTTAACTTTTTAAATTATTTCAATTTCGTATCAAAGAATCTCTCAGAAATGTATTTATCCTTAAATATTCTGCTAAAGTTACTACATCATATTTTTTTTACCTCGTCCTTTTGATATGCTTAAGGTCTCTCCACCATCTACTTGATTTTCCATTTAAATTATATATGGCTAGATAGGCTTTCATTTCACTAGAGTAGTTGTGTACTCGTAAGTATTTTCTCATACCTAGAAGCCATTCTTCAACTTTCTCCCTGGTGTTGATCTCTCCTTCAAAATTTGGGCCTCTTATCTTTATGAACTCTCCTTGGAGGTTGTCATCATTCCTATGCTTGTTTCTACAAGGATAAAGGGAATTATCAATGGAAATACTGTGATAATATTTTTCTGGAGGTTCAGGTGTGTGTTCTTATTTTCCTTCCTCTTTTGGGATGTTGGCCCATTTACAATAAAAAAATTTCTTATATTTATTGGTTGAATGAGTAGGATATCCATGTGGGCTTCCTCCCGCCATGTTCCGAAGTAAATCTTCATTGATTTTTTTCTATTCTTTTCTTTCATTCATATTATCATCCTTGGAGCTTTGTAAGTCTTCTTGCAGACTTTGTATGGTTTTCATTATATCAGAATTTAATTCAACCACGAGTTCTCCTCCCTATGTGGGGGTATTCAGATTAGGTTGTCGGTTGTTGTATTCTTCTGTATTTGTGATCAAGGCTATTAATTAATCCTGCAATTTAAAATATTTAGTAACAAACAATTTTCTGTTAGTTAACAAAAATTCAGAATACAATTTTGAAATGTTTTATTTCTACAACGAATGTTTTGGTAGCACCCATTAGGTCTCCTGGTGTTTGAATCTGGGATCTGATAGCACTTGTAATGTCCCTAAAATTCATAAAATAAAATAAAAAAATTCATAGGCTAACAAAATACTAATTCAAGGACATCGTTAAACTTCTATGGAATAAAACTTGATTGTATAATGAACCTAAGATTCGTAAGTTGCTTTCCCTCCATGTTTTTACATGTCCGATGATGATGTTTTACATGATGTTGTTCTATTACGTTGACATGTTTGTACGTTTAATTTTCATGTCTATTAGTCACGGACATTTCTTGGCACTTATATTATGTTACGTTTTACGTTTACTTTACATGTCTTTAAATTCATTTATTGTTTTATTTAATAAGAGGATGACTTACCTCTATATGTCAAGGGGTGGAGTGGTGGGGTTCTATCACTTGTATGACCACTCAGAAAAGTAAGGATTCCTATTACTAAGGGGCTTACTTAGTTTGTCATGAACTAATGCAGGTTCCTATTTTCTTGTGCAGGCTAATTTGTCGGTGAACTCTTTCCTATGATCGTAGTGAAAAAATGTCTTATATATTCAGTAGGATATATATACACTACACTATTCCCATGCATAACTCTGTGAAAATAGGACTAAATGACTAATACTAAACTATACCTAAATCCTATGGTAGTAAAGGCTTATGAGATTTTATGTATGTATTTCTATAAACTATTTGTATTAACTGTATACTAAGGTTTTCAAACCTTAGATGCATTATAATATATGCTTTGAACTATATGGTATAAAGGGTTTTATGTTTATGATGTAAGAACATGGCTTCGGAAATTTGTAATAGCATGAAGTTGGAGTGTTTAAGATTTATGCAAATGGGTTTGGTAGACAAAGGTGCATATGACGTGAACCAAACTATAGTAGTGTGGGTTTTGATCTATGTGATTGTGGTAGACAGGGTGATGAATTTATTGCACCTTGGGAAGCACGAGAAGAATGCCAGAAGTGATGCATACAGTTTGTATGTGGTTCATTTGGTTATTTTCCTTATGGTGGAGGTGAGGGTGGTCTTGTGCTCCTCGTGCAAGATGTGCTTCTCATTGTTGATGTATTTGTAACTTTAGAATGCATTCACTTATATATTTTATATATTGTATTTCATTATACCCTGATTTTCCTATCAGGAGAGTCATTAATATAATTAATTCATGTAAAGTCAATGAGGTTAACCCTCCATTGTAAGTCAGGGAAATAGTCCCCACAATTGAGTTAAGGTTAACCCCCCTTGTTGATCAGAGGGTAAAATTCCCCACAGTTGTGGGACACTAGGGTTATTAGAATCTCCTAGAGAAGTAGGCCCTAGTAAGTAATTTTCAAGTGAGGCTAACTTGTTGGAGTGGAAATCAAGTGAACAAAAGAATATAAATAGAAGTGTGGATATTCTCATTTCTACACACATATACACTCACCCAGCTCGGGTGCATGAGTGAGAGAGGAAGTGTTGGCACAACTGAGAAAGATCAACTGTCAGAGATCATCTTTATGCTTTTGGGTTTTACTGCTGCCATTGGTGCTCATTCTGTCTATGAGGAGGTTGCAGGTTTTTTCCTTTATGGTTTCCTTGAGGATAAATATTTGTGTCTGTTGTCTCTTTTGATTGATTGTTGTGCTTGTTATTCTCTTAGATAAGATCCTAAGATCATATTGTTTAAATGATAAAAATCCAACATGGTATCGGAGCTAACCTGAGAAGAAGACACTATGTATATTAAGAAGATAGGGATTCTTACTCTTTGGCTCTCTCTCCACAATCCATCAGCAAAAGGAGGCTAGGATAACTCTCCATTGAAGGGCGCATCTTTCTGTTGAAGCAGAATTTGATTTCGGGTATTTTCAGTTTTTGCTACGGGAAGTTAGGACTTTTTACAGAAGAATAATTTTTGAGTGAGCCAAGAATAGGATTACTATACTCCTCAAAATCAAAATTTAGAGACCAAGGCTAAGATTTTTGGTTGGGTAAAACTCTGGGAAATTCAAACCCTAATTTGACCTCGAGCCTGAAAAACCCTAAAATACTAAAAATGATAGTTTTGGTATATTCACTATATATAGAGATTGAATAAGTATGAGGGGACGAATGTTTCATAGACCGAAGATAAAATCCTGATGTAGCCTATGTAAAAATTTCAGCCTCAGACTCATTGTATTCTGGGAGATATTATTCCTCCAAATATGAGTTCCAGACTCTTCTAGGATTGATCCCTAAATAGGACACCTAGGGTGAATTGCTATATCTAGAGCTATGAAGGTCCAAATGCAATTGAGAAAGATTTTCCAGATAAAGAACAAACCGTAATTTCTACGGTAAAATTTTTAGACCCTGGAGATGAAACAGGGACACGTGGTTGTCCGTACAAGTTCACTATGTTGAATTGTACTCAATTAAGTCACTGTGGGAAAAATATAATAAGTCCCAATTGGTGAAACCAATTCTATAAAACTTGTGGTTTTGGAAAGAGGACAGACGAGGATACCTGAGTGCAAAATTTCAAACACAGAGGAGAATTAATTTCAGAGATACTGCAAAAATAGTAGCAAGCATTTCTGTAGAAGAAATTGGAAAACTAGGGCTTCTTGTTCTGGGAGTTTCCCTCCATTGTTTTTAGAAAAGGAATACATTGGAAAGATCACCTAGAATAGATTTATCTTTCTATCCAATCGGATGTTTGAAATTCCAATATTTGAAAACTAGGGTTTCTCTGACAAACCCTAGATCAACCACCTCCAGAACCAAGATGGACACCTCAAATCGGTAAGATCTAATCTTTTGTATTTCCATTTGAGGTTCTCAGTTAAAACATCTCATCACACTAGCCTGATGTCAATATTGGTGAAGATGACAAATTCCAAGCATGGAAGTATAGGATCTCGCTGGTTCGTGAAGAAAATGAATTAGACACCTACATCAGTAAAGAGGTTCCAGTTCCAGAGGGAGATGAGGCTAAAGCCTTACATAAGAAGAAATTGGTCAAGGCAAAGAGGATCACCTTATAAGACATGTGTTTTCCCTAAAGACCCCTAAAGATATGTTTGATTCCTTGAACATGCTATTTTGAAGAGAAGAATATAAATCAAAAGAAGTATAGGAACTCCATGACCCTTGAAGAAATTGACTTGTATCAGTAATTCAGTAAAAAAGGTCTAGGAGCCAGAGGGAGATAACGCTAAGGCTATATCCAAGATAATCATTTCAGATTCTATTAAATATCATCTCATCCCTCATGTGTCATCCCTGAAGACACCAAAAGGAAGTGTTTGATGCTATGACAAAGTAGTCGAAGAATAATAAGATATTATTATAAGCACCTTGAATGGCCTCCCAGGATCATGGGATTCATTCATTAGAGGAATGTGTGCCAGAAGGAAGTGATTACTTTCAGTAGAATCTGGGAAGAGTGTACACAAGAAGAAGCTTGGCTCATAATAAGAGAAAGAGAAGATGGGAACAACTGAAGATGAATCTCTCATGATCCAAAGAAGATCCCTCAAGCGACGAGGAATGCAGAGGACTCAAATCTTGAAGAACCTCTTATCCATATTAGTGTTTGGATAAGAAATGGTGTTATTATGAATGAAGAAGATGATGAAGTTGAAGGCTCAAGAAGGTGTCTACCCACGAAACAAATAAAGATAAGTATTCAATTTTCATTTCATGATATTGTTTTGTTATGCATTTGTTTATATTTAGTTGATATATTATGCATCATAGAATGTTTGCATTAATGAAAATATACTAATAATATGCATGTGATGGGTAAGTAGCTCATGGTGATATACAACTCTCCATTGCTACTTATCTATAATGAAACCTCTTTGTTGACATATTCGATTAGTGCACAATCTCAATGATGTTATGGTAGAGATAGAAGGCATCTAGAAAGTTTCCATGAATGTTGTATTGGATAAATTAGTTGCATGATTATATATTTATGCATAAGAACTTAAAATTATGAATATCCCTTATGAAATGTTTCTAACGATACAACTAATGCATTTGACTTGTAGGAAAGATCGCATACAATCGCTTACAAGAAAAGAAGAATGAGAATTTTTCCGAAGAACAAGTGATGACAATTCAAGAAATAATACAAAATGAAGAATAATATGACGATAGTTTCAAAGAAAGAAATAGGCCTTAGACACACTTTAGTTATGTGACACTGTTGAGTGACATCATTGATGGAGATTCTGCCAGCTTTGAAGAAGTAGCCAAGAAGGAAGGGAAGGAGAGTACCAGTTCAAGAATACCGATGTCTAGGATGCTGTATCGATACCAAAAAAGGGAAGTATGTACTGTCTTCCATATGGATCTGCAAGATCTAGCATGCAGTAGGATACAAGGCAAGATTCGGAGCACGAGGATTCTCATGGAAATAAGTCATAGACTACGAAGAGACATTAGCAGCCACTAGAAGTTAAGACACGTGAAAGGCAGACTCATGTGTGAAAATTAAAGAAGGACTTGTATGAGCTCAGAAGAAACCCATGGGATAAAACATACATGAGGAGCTTGAAATATCACCTAGAGTGATGAAGATATTAACCTTTGCTACAAGGTTGAAGATGAAAGCCTATAGAGGATGAGAAGCTCATAGATGGGTGTGAGAAGAAATTTTGAAAAGGTTCAAGATAGAGAATCTTGGTATCCAGTGACCCTAGATGGATACATAGAATACTAGTAGTAAAGGAAGCTACTTGTCACTCTAGTACATAATGTTTCAATGTATAGAGTACGAAAGGAAGAGGGAGAATGATGCTCCACTTCAGAGGGAGTGACTGCAAAAGATCCTAAGGTTTGACATGATGCAATAGGATAAAAAACTTACTGATGACTCTAGGATTTACTAAGAGTAAAGTGGATTCCAATCTTTACTTCAAGGTTGAAGCCGGAAGACTAGTGATGATTCTACTATATGTCGATGGCTTGTTCCTAATAGAAAAGAGGAACTCATTAAAGTTGCAAGAAGGAGACTTGCTGTCGAGTTCGAGATGAAGGAATTGGATATGATGCACTACTTTCTAGGAATGGAGGTGTGGAATAATGTAGATGGAATCTCCCTATGACAAGGGAAGTATGCAGTGGATGCCTTGAAAAGGTTCATGATGATGGACTGCAAGTCCATGATCACACCTCTGGCATCAAACCTAAAGCTATTGAGTGATGCTTCATCAGATATGGTTAATGCCATGATGTGTCGTCAGATGATTTGTTCCTTGATGCACCTAATGAACACGAGACTAGATATTTTGTTTGTTGTGAACAAATTGAGACATGTTCACCTGATTCTTGCAAAGAATATTCTGAGTTACCTAAAGGGTACAGTTTATTATGGTCTCAAGTATGAGGCAAATCAAAATATTAACCTGGAGGGTTATGTGGATTCATATTGGGCAGGTTGTGCCATTGATAGGAAGTGCACTTTGGGTTGCTGCTTCAGTATGAGATCAGAGAAGAGTTGTGAAGCTCTAGTATGTGATCTATATTGAGATCTCTCGAAAGAAGGAATTATAGCATAGTTGGTGAGACAAGTTTTCTGAGCATAAAATCCTGGTGAAGCTCGTAGGTTGCTCAGATGTAAACAGTCATGTAGGTTGTCCTAGGAAATAATTGGTCCTAGAGAAGCTCACAGGTTATCCTTGGACGTAATCAACCTTGATGTGATTCTATGCTAGAAATGCTCAGGGTGAAGTTTGAGTACTTCAAGGAGAAGCTTGGTGTTCTCCAAATCGAGGTTCCCTCCAAGGGGAAGTGATGAATTTGTGAGTCCATCCAACATGGTGGTAGGCCAGGCCTCCCATGGTCAGATGTAAGCCTTGAGCTCTTCTGAAATGGTGGTGGGATTGCTTCCTCCCATGGTTAGATGTAAGTGTTGTTCCCTTCTGATATGGTGGTAGACGAGGCCTCCCATGGTCATATATAAGTGCAGTGTCCTACATCTAGTATGAAAAAGGACTAGCTTTGTAGAGACCTACATCCAGTATGAAAAAGGAATAGCTCTATGGAAGTACATCCAGCATGAAAAAGGGTTGGATCTGTAGTGTCCTACATCTAGTATGAAAAAGGACTGGCTCTATGAGACCCACATCCATTATAAAAAAGGATTGGATCTGTCGAAGTACATCCAGCATGAAAAAAGGATGGCTCTGTAGTAGCCTACATCCAGTATGAAAAACGATTGGCTCTGTAGAGACCCACATCCACTATGAAAAAGGATTGGCTCAGTGTAAGTACATCGAGCATGAAAAATGGATGCCTCTATAGTGGCCTACATCCATTATGAAAAAGCACTGGCTCTATAGAGACCCACATCCATTATGAAAAAGGACTGGCTCTATGGAAGTACATTCAGCATGAAAAAGGGTTGGCTCTGTAGTGGCCTACATCCAGTATGAAAAAGGACTGGCTCTGTAGAGACCCACATCCACTATGAAAAAGGACTGGCTCTGTGGAAGTACATCGAGCATGAAAAACGACTGGCTCTATAGAGACCTACATCTAATATGAAAAAGGATTGGATCTATAGAGGAAGACCTACATGGAGGCTAGGCATACAACCATCATGAAAAAGTGTTGATCTAATTGTAACCTCGGAATGTATTCACTTGTATATCTTATGTATTGTACCTCGATGTTTATTCTGGGAAGTGTTTGTAATGTAATTGAGTCATGTCATGGCCCAATGTTCTGATCGAAAGTTTCTATAATGTGAACAAGTCATGTCAATTCATTGTGGGTAACCCTCCTATTGATCAAGGTTCAAAGTCCCCACAAGTTGTTGGGCACTATGCTTATTGGACTCTCCTAGAGATGTCGTCTCTAGAAAGTAATTGTTAAGTGAGGCCGACAAGTTGGAGTGGACATTAAGTGAACGAAATAATATAAATAGAGAGCGAGCCTCTCTATTTATCACACACACACTCACTCACTGGGGCGCATGAGTGAGAGATAAGTTGTTGGGAGAGAGAGAGACTACTGCTATTGGAAGATCATCTTTATGTTTTTGGGTTTTAATTTTGGTGCTAATTGTCTCTCTGAGGAAATTGCAGGGTTTTGTCCTTTATGGTTTCCTTGAGGAAAATTATTTGTGTCTCTTGTCTCTTGTGTTTATTGTTGTGCATGTTATTCTCTCAGTTAAAATCCTAAGATCATAATGCTAGCTTGAATGATAAAAATATAACATGGTATCAGAGCTAACCTGAGAAGAAGACATTGTGCAGCTATAGAATCTAGGGCTTCTTAATTTTTGGGTCTCTCTCCACAATCCATCAGCAAACATATGCTAAGCTGACTCTCCATTGAAGGGCACATCTTTCTATCGAAGCGGAATTGAATTCCAAGCAATTTTAGTTTTTGGTGAGGGAAAGTAGGGCTTCTTACAAAAGAGTAATTTTTGAGTGAGCTCGGCACAGGATTTATCTCCTGATAAAAATCAAATTTTAGAGACCTAGTTCAATATTTTTGGTTGGGTACAACTCCGGGAAAACCAAACCCTAATTTGACCCTAGGCCGAAAAAACCCTAAAATACTAAAACTGATAAGTTTTGGAACATTCTCTATATCTCGGCATTCAAGAAGTATCAATAGATGAAACTTTCACATGCCAACGAAAAAATATGGATTTACACTGTATCAAAACTTCATCCTCATATTCACTATATTCTAGGAGATATGATCCCTCACAGTTAGGTTTCCAGCCTCTCCCAGGATTCATCCCCAAACAGGACACCTAGGGAGAATTGCTATATCTCAGGATACAAAGGTCCAAATGAAATTTTTGAATATGTTCCAAAAAGGAGATGGAATTTCATTTTTTTGGTCCAAGTTTTAGACCCAAAATATAAAACAGTGACATGTGGTACTCCGTACAACTTCGCTATGCTGAACAATCCTGAAATAGGTCACCTTGGAAAAACGATCATAAGTCCCAATTGGGGACACAAATTCTGATGAAACATGTGTTGTTCAAATAGGGACAGGTGCAGATACCTCAGTGAGAAGTTTCAGACACAGAGGAATAGTAATCTCAGATATACCACAGAAACAGTATCAAGCATTTCTATAGAAGAAATTGGAAAACTAGGGCTTCCTGTTCAGGGAGTTTACATTCACTGTTTTCAAAAAATGAGTACATTGGATAGATCACATTGAAGAGGTATATATTTCTATCCAATCAGATCTAAAAGATTCCAATTCTAGAAAATTAGGGTTTCTCTGACAAACCCTAGACCAGCCAGCTCCGGAACAAGGACGAACACATCAAATCGGTAAGATCTAATCTTTTGCTATTTTCATTTGAGGTTCTCATTTCAAAGTGATCTATCACATAAGATTGATGATAAGCTTGGCGAAGTTGACAACTTCCAATCATAGAATTATATGATCTCTCTGAAGAAAATGAATTGGACACCTACATGAGTAGATAGGTTCCAGTTCCAGAGGGAGATGAGGCTAAAAGCCTTACACCAGAAGAACTTGGTCAAGGCCAAGAAGATCATTGCTGATTCAATCATGGGTCACCTTATACCACAAGTATAAGAGATGTTTGATTCCTTGACAAAGCTATTTGAAGGGAGGAACATAAATCAGAATATTACTTTGAGAAACCAGTTGAAGAATGTGAAGATCCAGAATGCAGAGACCATACAGTCATACTTTACAAGGGTCTCTCAATTCAAAGAACAAATTGAAGTGGTAAAAGAAGAAGTGAAGAATGCAGAAGTGGTGATAGCCACCTTGAATGGCCTCCTAGGATCATGCGATTCATTCATGCGAGGAATGTGTGCCAAAAATAAGTGATTACTTTCAATAGACTTTGGGAAGAATAAGAATCTCGACTCATAATAAGAGAAGAGAAGATGGGAGCAACTGAAGATCAAGCTCCCACCATTCAAAGAATATCCATCAAGTGATGAGGAATACAAAGAACTCAACTCTTGAAGAACCTCTTATTCATCTTAGCATTTGGATAAGAAACGATGCTATTATGAATGAATAAGATGATGAAGTTGAAGGTTCAAGAAGGAGTCTACCCACAAAAAAAAAAAAGATAAGTATTCAATTTCCATTTCATGATATTTTTTTGTTATGCATCTGTTTATATTCAGTTGAGTATTATGCATGATAGAATGTTTGCATTAATGACAATATACTACTAATATGCATGTGATGGGTAAGTAGCTCATGGTGCTATACAACTCTCCATCGCTACTTATCTAGAGTGAAACCTCTTTGCTGACATATTGTATTAGCACACAATCTCAACGTTGTCCTGGTCGAGATGAAAGGAATCTAGAAAAGTTTCCGTGAGATATGGATGAATGTTGTATTGGATAAAATAGTTGCATGATCATATATTTATGCATAAGAATTTGCAATTATGAATATTCCTTATGAAATGTTTCTAACCATACAAATGCATTTGACTTGTAAGAAAGATCGCATACATAATCACCTACAAGCAAAAAAGGATGAGGCTTGTTTTGAAGAACAATTGACGACAGTTCAAGATAAAAAATAATATGATGAATGCAACGAAATGATTGATGTAGAACCTTCAAACCATGAAGAAGTAACCAAGAAGAAAGGGAAGACTAGTTCAAGAAGAATGATGTCTAGGATGCAGTATCGATACATGAAGGGAAGTTTGTAGTTCCATCATGCAGCAGATGGAAACATCATGGGATACAAGGCAAGATTCGTAGCATGAGTTTTCTCACAAAAGGAAGGCATAGAATACGAATAGGCATTTGCAGTGAGTGGGAGTTGAGGCACACGATGGGCAGAATCATGTGTGCAACTGAAGGAAGGCTTTGTATGAGCTCAGAAGACACCCATGGGATAATACATACATGATGAGTTTGATGAAGATCTTAACCTTTGATACAAGGTTGAAGATGAAAGCTATAGAGGATGACAAGCTCACAGATGGGTGTGAGAAGAAATTTTTGAAAAATTTCAAGATAGAGGATCTTGGTATCCAGTGATCCTAGATGGATACATAGAATATTAGTAGTAGAGGAAGATGAATTTCACTTCGACATAGAATGTTTGATGCATAGAGTACGAAATAAAAAAGGAGAATGGTGCTTCACTTTAGAGGGAGTGACTGCAGAAGATCCTCAGGTTCGACATGGTATGACATGATGGACATAATACTGATGAATCTAGGATTTACTGAGAGTAAAGCAAATTCCAACCTTTGCTTCAAGGTTCAAGGTGGAATACTAGTAATGCTCCTGTTATGTGTTGATGCACTATTTTCTAGGAATGGAGGTGTGGAAGAATACGAATGGAATTGTCCTCGGACAAGGGAAGTATGCAGCAGATATCCTGAGGAGGTTCAGGATGATGGACTATAAGGCCATGACCACACCTATGGCATCAAAACTGAAGCTATTGAGTGATGCTTCATCAGAAGTGGTTGATGCTACGATGTATCGTTAGATGATTGGGTCCTTGATGTACATGATGAACACGAGACCAAATATTTTCTTTGTTGCGAACACCTTGACCCAGTTCCTCATAGATCCGAGAAATGTTCACTTGATTGCTGCAAAGCATATTCTGAGGTACCTGAAGGGTACAGTTGATTATGGGCTCAAGCATGAGGTGAATCAAAAGATTAACCTGGGGGGTTATGTTGATTTAGATTGGCCCGGTAGTGCCATCGACAGGAAGATCACTTTAGGGTGTTGCTTCAGTATGGGATTAGGTGTGATATCTTGGTTTAGCAGGAACCAATCCTATGTGGCACTGAGTACAGTAGAAGCAGAGTATGTCACAACTTATTCAGCTAGCTGTGACGCAATATGGCTGAGGAAGCTATTGTTTGATTTATATGATCTCTAGTTAGATGCTACTTGTATATATTGTGACAACCAGAGTTGTGTGAAGTTGTCAGAGAACCCGATGTTCAATGACAAGTCAAATCATATCGAGATCATGTATCACTATATCAGGGATATGGTGCAGAGAGGAGCAGTGAAGCTCCAGTATGTTGTGACAGACGAATAGATAGCTGATGTATTGATGAATCCATTGGCTAGAGTGAAGTTTGAGTACTTCAGGGAGAAGCTTGGTGTTCTCCAGATCGAGGTTCCCTCTAAGGGGAATTGGTGAGTCTATGAGCCATTTTGACATGGTGAGAGGATTAGGTTCCTTCCATGGTCAGATATAAGGGCTGAGGAATTATATCATGGTGAGAGGATTGGTTCCTTCCATGTCAGATATGAGTGCTGATCCATTCTGATATGACTATAGGATTGGTTCCTACATGATCCAATATAAGGGCTATTGCCATTCTCTGAATGGAGGTACCTGGTCAGTTACCAGGAATACTCAGTCTAGGACTGAGGGCCATTCTGATATGACTGTGGGATGTAGTCTCACATTATCAGATATAAGTGTTGGGCCATTCTGACGTGATTAAGGGATATGTTCCCACTTGATTAGATATAAGTTCTATTGCCATTCTCTAAAAGGAGGGACCTGGTCAGTTACTAGGAACCCTTAGTCTGGGACTGAGAGCCTTTCTGATGAGTCAAGGTCAGATGTAAGGGCTATGCCATTTTGACATGGTGACAGGATTAAGTTCCTTCCATGGTCATATGTAAGGGCTGTGCCATTCTGACATGGTGAGAGGATTAAGTTCCTTCCATGATCAGATGTAAGGGCTGTGCCATTCTCACATGGTGAGAGGATTAATCTCCTTCCATGGTTAGATGTAAGGGCTAGGCCATTCTAACATGGTGAGAGGATTAAGTTCCTTCCATGGTTAGATGTGAGGGCTGGGTCATTCTGACATGATGGTGGATGTGTTCTTCTCATGGTTAGATGTGAGTACTAGGTGTTCATTTCTGAGGAGTCAAGGTCAGATGTAAGTGCTAGGCGGGCCATTCTAACTTAGGGTCAGATATAAGTGCTGAAGAAGACGTACATGGAGGATAGGCCTACAACCATCATGAAAAAGGGATGGATCTATAGAACTTCCTGTGATGAAAAGAGTCATGAGATAGCACCAGTGATGATGACCTAGTGATGATCTAGATCAAGTGATGATTTAGATCCAGTGATGATGATCCATCAGTGATGATCCAGATCGAGTGATGATCTAGATCTAGTGATGTTGATCTAGTAGAGATGATCCAAATCAAGTGATAATCCAGATCCAGTGAGTTGATCTAGCAGATATGATCTAGATCAAGTGATGATCCAGATCCAGTGATGATGATCCAGATCCAGTGATGATCCAGATCCAGATGAATATGAATTGAAGATGATGAGAACTCGATGATGATCCAGATGATATAGAGAATAAGACTTGTGCTGATAAATTGTGTCGAGAGAATACCTTCCTAGTTAAGAGGGAGTGTTGATGTAATTGTAACTTCAGAATGTAATCACTTGTATATCTTATGTATTGTACCCCAATGTTTATTTTGGGAAGTGTTCTTAATGTAATTGAGTCATGTCATGCCCCGATGTTCCGATCAAGAGTTTCTATAATGTGAATAAGTCATGTCAAGTCATTGTCGGTAACCCTCCTATTGATCAAGGGTCAAAGTCCCCACAAGTTGTGGGGTACTAGGGTTATTATACTCTCATAAAGATGTCATCTCTAGTAAGTAATTGTTAAGTGAGGCCGACATGTTGGAGTGGATATTGAGTGAACAAAATAATATAAATAGAGAGTGAGCCTCTCTATTTATCACACATACACTCACTCATTGGGGCGCATGAGTGAGAGAGAAGTTGTTGGGACAAGAGAGAGACTACTGCTATCGGGAGATCATCTTTATGTTTTCGGGTTTTACTTTTGGTGTTGATTCTATCTTTGAGGAAGTTGTGGGGTTTTCTCCTTTATGGTTTCCCCAAGGAAAATTCTTTGTCTCTCTTATCTCTTGTGTTTATTGGTGTGCATGCTATTCTCTTAGTTAAACATCTCAATATCATAATGCTATCTTGAATGATAAAAGTATAACAAAAAGGGTTGGATCTGTATAACTTCTAGTGACGAGAAGAATTGAGAGATAGCACCATTTGATCAAGATATCAAAAGGAGTGATGATGATGATGATCCAGTGATGATCCAAATTTGATGATGATCCATCTTTGATGATGATCTAGTGATGATATAGCTTTGATAATGATCGAGTGATGATCTAGTGATGATCCGGCTTTGATGATGATTAAGTGATGATCTAGCTTTGATGATGATTTGGAGAAGAAGACTTGTACTGATGAATTTGGTCAAGAGAATACCTTTCTAGTTAAGAGGGAGTGTTGATGTATTTGTAACTTCGAAATGTATTCACTTGTATATTTTATATATTTTATTTCATTATACCCTGATGTTCCTATCAGGAGAGTCACTGATATAATAAAGTCATGTAAAGTCAATGAGGTTAACCCTCCATTGTAAGTTGAGGCAATAGTCCCCACAATTGAGTTGAGGTTAACCCTCCTTGTTGATCAAAGGGGAAAAGTCCCCAAAGTTGTGGGGCACTAGGGTTATTAGACTCTCCTAGAGAACTCAGCCTTGGTAAGTAATTGTCAAGTGAGGGCCCGACTTG
This sequence comes from Pseudotsuga menziesii, assembly GCA_001517045.1. Taxonomy (NCBI): domain Eukaryota; kingdom Viridiplantae; phylum Streptophyta; class Pinopsida; order Pinales; family Pinaceae; genus Pseudotsuga; species Pseudotsuga menziesii. Next base: position 16,268 of record LPNX010399371.1, on the reverse strand, counting down.
TTGGAGTGGAAATCAAGTGAATGGAAGAATATAAATAGAAGTGAGGCTCTCCTCATTTCTACACACATATAAACTCACTCAAGTGGGGCGCATGAGTGAGAGAGGAAGTGCTGGCACAAGTGAGAAATATCAGCTGTCGGAGATCATCTTAATGTTTTTGATTTTTACTACCGCCATTGGTGCTCATTCTATCTCTGAGGAAGTTGTGGGGTTTTTCCTTTATGGTTTCCCCGAGGATAAATCTTTGTGTCTATTGTCTCTTGTGATGGATTGTTGTGCACGTTATTCTCTTAGATAATATCCTAAGATCATATTGTTTAAATGATAAAAACACAACACTCATGCCGCACTACCAGCAAGATTCCACGCTCTTGGAACATGTATGCAATAGTGTTGGTCTGCACTTTGTATTGTTGGTTTGAGTTTTGGTTTTGAAATAATGCATGCTTATGATGGAAGTGTTTTGGTCTATGTAGGTGACAAGGTAGGGATTCTCTACGTGGATTGGGGTAGTGTTGTAGGTTGCATGCACAACCAATTTCTAGGTAAGCCCTGAATTTTGCAATGGACTTACCCTTTGTGTGTGTTTTTAGCAGAGCATTTGATTTTGGTTGTGGTAAATACATTGTTGAGTTGTTTCACTATTTGGGGTTTGGTTATAAAGCTTGGAATTCATATAAGATACTGTGTAGTCTTTCATGGCTCGATCATATGCAATTTTTGGATATGTATAGACTGTTAATAGCTTGGATTGGCTCTGTGTATAAATTTATCGTTTTGAAATAGTATGTAGTTGGTTTTATTAAATGTTAATGGGAAACTCTGTTTGGTATCGACCTTGTGTTCCGTTTTATGACGTGTTTCAAATTATTTTACAGTTCCATTGCTTGCAATGGCACCATGGATGATTTAAATGTGTAAATTATGCTTATGGTTACAGCGTCTGGTGAGTAACATGGATGCATGAGTTTATTATTAATGTGGCTTGGTTTACTTTACGATCATAAGAATGAATATTTGCTCGAATCTTAGCATGGATACGCAGCCTTGGTTTATTTATCAAAATGTATTTATGGTTTAAAATGTTGACTGTGAATATGCTGTATAAGAAAATATCGTAGCTTTGTTTCATCATTGTTTATGCAGTTGGTTGTATTTAATAAATTATTTTTCGTCCAACCTGAGAGGAAAAACCCTTAATGTATGATTTCGTAGTGTTTTGTTTTGTTTTTTGGAGCCTACAGGATTCGATCCTTGATTGGAGGATAACACATGAACTTATGGTTTGATAATGTGAGTTCATGGCTTAGTTAATGGGATTCCACTAGCGCGATGGATAGGGAATGAATCTCTATTTTTATTTTAATTATGTAAATGGTTTGTTTCAATTCCTTATTAGCATTTGATTTGTAATTTATAAAATGAATATATAAAGTCCTGCAACCAATCCTAGCAAGATTCGATGGGTGGGCTGGGTTAACGATTTGATATGTAATTTATGAAATGAATATATAAAGGCCCACAACCAATCCTGGATAATATTCAATGGTTTTCCCGGGTTAACAGTTCTTAAAAATGTTTTAATGTTTTCATAACATGGTTTGGATATGATTTATTAAGCTTAATTGTAACATTGTTTTGGGCTCTCGACCTTCTTGTTTTGAGTGAATTCGATGCCTGTCTTTTCCTTTCATGGTATGGATTACAACGTTTATTTAAAGTGATGTTTTTTGTAAGTACTGATGTTTATAATTAATTATGATATGGAAAACAAAAGCGATTTCGCTGGAAATATGAAATGATTCTCGATTTGGTTTGATGGTTAAGAGATTTGATCTTGCATTTGTTGTCTTCTTTAAATTTGTAGTTATTACTTATTTTTGAATAATTTGGAAAGGGTTTAAATTAATGAGTTCATAGATTTGATCTCTGTTCTATATATTTATAGTTTATAAATGGTTTATTTAAATGTTTGATGTAGAGTTTTAAATAATTTTTTAGTTTTAATTTCTATTAGTATTTACATTACCTATATTTATGAAACCTATGGTTTAAATTTGCAATAATGTTTGAGCAAGATCCAGTAGCTAGTTATCTTAATAACTATGGTTTAAATCTAAGATCGATTGCTTGACAATTAAATCATTCTAGAACTTGTTTAAATCAACTTTGAGAGAATTTAAACTATGAATTCCTATCTAGGAAATAATGGTTGAGTTTAAGTTTAAGCAAATAAATCAACATGTAATAGAAAATATATCCCTAGAGTTTATATATAAAAAATTCAGACTAAGTTTCTATAAACAAAGGGAAACCTAGCTAAATCATGCATTCAATGAGAATATTTGTAATCAATATTATAAACCCTACTTAGTAAAATATGTAATAGTTTAGAGAAGGTCAAAAACCTCATACCTACAATTTGTAGTTTATTAATGGCTAGAACCTTGCACACTTAAACACAAAGAATGAATAAGAACTTAGACAATATTGCTGACCTCGGATCTGTCAACCGAATAACTTGGGAACTACCACATTCCACCCAACTATGACCCAGAACCATTCCTGGTTTCAATCTGGATCCACTCAAGATGGTTCCAACATGCAAGTAGTCTAGAGGTCCTAAAGGTAAGGCTTCGCTTATCTGGAAGATCAGGTTCTATACTAGAATTCTTTGCTTTTGGAAAATGTTCTCCAATATTATTAGGAAAAATAATGATTAGATAAAATAGAATGGGGATCCCCAAGGCTTTTCTTCCCTTGGGTATTTATAGACAAAATTTAGGGAAATGGGCAGTTAAACTTCAGTTAGATCAAGAATCAATTATTTTCTTGAAATGATCTTTTAATTGATTTATGTAAATTTTAATAATTTATTATAATTTAACTTAGGAACTATTTTCCTACTTTGACTCTTTTAGGATTAAATATTTATTTAATTACTTTTATTAAATAATGATTCTTTATTAATTATTATAGTTATTATTATTCCTTTACATTTAATATAGGTACTTACCCTTTTACTCATAAGATATAAAACTATATATATGCATATATCATTGTTAACATTTACTTTAGGTTGATTAGCATGATCCCAATTACATGGTACTTTCATTAGCTTATAATAATTTCTTTTATTAAGGCCTTCAGGTAGGGTTTTTCAACTAAGTTAGGAAACTCTAAACCTCCTTGCATGTTGGATTAAATCATATATCGTGGTAGTTATTCAGTGCTTGATGAGAAGTAGAAATTCAAATTTTCATTTAATAACTTAAAAATAAGTAAGATGAGGTTAGTGTTTATTAGAGTCGTTTTCACTCAACAAAATTAATTTTGAGTAACTCCTAGCATTATCCAGTGCCCATAGTCAACAATAAAACTGGGAGTTACATTTAGTGCAATTCCATATCCTTTCTCTCAACACTAATGCTAGTATGTACTTGTATAATACACCTAGGGATACAGTGTCCAAGGATCCCATGTTCCAGATCTTATGCTCAACACAAACATCAAAACACTCATGTGCTCCAGAGCTCGCGCCCAACACAAACTTCAAGTCACTCATGTGCTCTAGAGCTGGTGCTCAACACAAACATCATGTCACTCATGTGCTCCAGAGCTTGCACTCAACACAATATATCATCAATCATGCTCTTCAGGGTCGACCAACACATACAATCACATATATGCTAAATAAAAAATATGCATTGGATTATGCCAAATATATATAACGAATCATTATACTCATGTGCAGTGGGGTCTTACACCCAATATACAAAATATAAACATCAAAGAAACATCATATGCAATGGGACTTATGCCCATTAGTGTAAGGTCAAAATTCAAGATATTACAATTGATGAGTTTATGAAAGTATCATCAATATATTATAAAGTTTTTTATTTTAATGACCTTTCGAAACCTCCTAATGAACCATCATGGAGGTTACAAATATGTATCTTTGAAAACCTTTCAATAGGTTAAATATAGATATCTTCAAACTTGTGAAATATTGGAAACTCAACTTGGATGAGAAACCCAAGACTATGATATAAAGACAATCAAATTTAACTATTTGTGAAAACAAAAAAAAGGATGATTAAATAAACAAATGACCCACATGAGGAGGTTTCCAAAATAATTATTAGGATCAAGAAAGTGAAGGTGTCATTTATCCCTCTTGATTATGTTTTGAAGGAAAAATAGAAAACATAAAAATTTATTGAGGAATAGTAGAAAATCCTACTTACAATTTGTCATTCAAAATATTTAAAACAAATTTAAAAGTGAATGGGACAATACCACTCTATTATTTAGTTGCGTGGGACCATAAGTTGCCCGTATGACCTTCACTTGTGGAGTCACTTTTTGTAGGAAATAAAGGACATGCATAGATTTAAAATGAATGTCTACAACTCCAAGTTAAATATCAACTTCAATGCATTCACAACCAATGAAGACACATTCCCTCCTTGGTGATAATTTTAATGGATTATTATATTTAGTTTTTACATGTTGGTGTCAAATTTTAGTTTTTTCAGTTTCTTGAATGCCTAGGTCTTATTTGGAATTCTTTGACCTTTTTAATTAACCCTCTAGGTTCCATTTAGGACATTACATTGAAATTTTTAATTGATTTCTTTTCATCCATTTGGGACACTAAACTGTCATAATAAACTTCTATTTGCTCATCTTGGATTCTTATTGCAGAATATTTTAATACACTAATTGATATTAACAAGATTTGCAAACACTTAGTTGATCTTTACAAGCACCAAGTTAACATTTATTGTGAGATAGTGATACCAAGAATAAATTCGAATGTTAGTGCTGCCGAGACCCAAAATCAAAATAAAAACAAACTCCCAATAACCCAAAGTTATTATTATTAATACAAGTCCCGAATATTTTTTTAACACAAAAGAGAACTATACTTGATATTCAAATTTTGAATCAAAGTATACAAGGCCAAGGTACATGTTGTAGACAATACCTTGGTGAGATTATACATAATCTAATAAAATAAATATTGGATCAATATACAATGAAACAATAATACTATCAGAACCAAAGAATAATCAGTCAATTAAAAAACAAACCCAACGATATATTATCACAAAAATAATGTCCTACCAAGAAACATGTTGTTGTAACTGAAATATATGAATAGTCCTCCCAGATAGGAAAACCCCCTACCTAAATGCCTCTAAATACATAATTCCTTCAAGGCATCCTAATTCCCTTTTTGATAAGTATTTTTCATGTTTGTTATAACCTCTATATACATGTGAGAAAATAATTTCATCAAAAATTTATTGTAGGCTCCTTATCTAGCTCATCCAACCAGATAAAAATGGAACATGAAGATTATAAAAACCTTTCATCTAATCAATGACAGTCCTGGAATCACCTACCACCTTAAATTTAGATAATTTATAGTCACAAGAGATATAAAGAAGTGTTGAAAGAGATAATAATGATGTCCCTACACAACATGTTAGTACTTCATCTGTAACCCATCCAGAATCTGAAATAATGACCAACTTTGATATGTAATATACCCCCATTGCCACCAATCTTGAGAGATAAGTTGGAAGCTCCATTAAAGAAACCAAGGGGGGAGTAGTATGGGAATGAGGGAGGGAAATAAAAATTGGCTCTGTTAACTTTAATCAACTTCTAGTCCTTATATCAACCTAAAATGGAGCTAATACAAGCGCCCAATATATAATATTGATATGTAAATGGGAACAATGATTTAAACATAAAATTTGACAGTAAAATTTGTATATATTGATGGAATGGAAAATATTGATTATGACCATTTGTTAAGAAAGAAATTCCCCAAAAGAGCATAAAAAGAGTAGAAATAGAACAAAAAGAATAATCCACACGTTAATAATGAACAAAAAAAATGAATATGTAGGCTTTTCATGGGAGAAACCTTCTTATACTATGTACTGATTACACAAGATAAAACAAGACAAGATGATCCAAATGAAAAGGTTTATTTCCTATATATAGGATACAAAAGGGGAACCAAGAAAACATAGCAAATATAATAATACTAATGATAATTACCACTAATAGACCCAAGTTGAGATCAATAATATGTAATGAACCTACTGAGGCCTGGAAATTCGCAGGCAACAACAGCAAGGGATTCTCCCCAGTCAACGTTCCCAACTAGCACGTGACTGTTTAGTATAGGGAATCCGTCCAGTTTACGGTCTGGCTACCGTAGGTCAAAGTAACAAAAACAAAGGTTTTACCGGTTGCGGCCCAGTCCACCGTGTATATTTTTGTATTTTTAAATTAAGTATGATATGCATATGCCTAGTTAACCATGCATGGTGATAAGGATGCAAGGAGCAGTCACAACATGATGCGCAAGTTCTTACCTCTCGTCTTAGTGCTCACAAGCATATCAATCGCATATGCAGCAATGAAATAAACTAACTACCTATCTATCTATCTATCTATCCCCAAGGAGCAAACTATAAATTATTTATGAGTAATGTGTATTGTGCATGCAATATAAAGAGAAACTACATTTAGCTGATATTTCTTTCCATAATGCATGAATGATGAAAGATATTTCAACAACTAGATAGCCAATTGCTTTATGAATAGCATACATTACTCATGGTGGTCATTCCACAAAAATAAACCAGAAATAATTTAAACAAGAACATAGGTTCAAAGAGTTAGAACAATCTCACGGTTAATGGACAAAAAGCTGGAAAAACAAAATAGTTCATATTTTAGCCATCCACAGCATAACATTTGAAAGTGCCACCAATATTTCTCCAACAGGCAAACAATACTTCTTTATTGCAAAGAGAAATAGTTCTTCTTACAATATCGTTTCTATGTCTAACTGGGAAAAAGCCCCATTTCCCTTCTAATCTTTCTACATTTATACAAAAGGGTGAGACGGTTGGGCTACCCAAAGTAACCTTTGGGCTTCCCAACTCTTTGTTTCCCAACGCTTGACTTTTCTCAAAATGTTTTTACAAAATATCACACATTACAGAAAGTAACCAATCCTTTACGAGGAGGGTCCCACTTGGGTGTCTAGAAATTTCTTCCATTTCGAAGCTTCAGAGGCAATGCCCTCAAACGCACATGGTTCCAAAAACTAAATTTTGATTTCAAATTTTTCAGCCTGGTTCTTTATAGCCTCAACTCTGGCTGTGCTCAACCGAAGATGGTCTTCCAAAAGATGCACACTAACAGCTGAATGGCCTACTTTGCTTCTCAGAATCTAGTCATCAATGGTTTTAATGTGTTGCATTCTTGCTTCTTCATCCTAATGTCTCTTCTGCAACATCTCCACAAATGAATTATGGTCTAGGAAATCATCCAGCCTCTGCTCGGCCTCTACCTGACACCGATTGTATGTAATAAGGACTCTTTTGAAAAATTCCGTGCAGGCTCCCTTCATCTTCTTGACTACTTTCTTGAAATATTCTGCGATGTTAATAGAAAATTCTATTAAGTCATAATCCCACTTGAGGGCCTGTTTATCTTTTGCTGGAAGTTCTGCTGGAGTTTCTTCCTTGTTTTCCATCCTTTCCATTCTTGCAGTCAGGACTTCAAGGACGTCCTGAGATCGATCTACAAAGTAAGAGGAGGTCTCCAGGATTTCCTCCAATCTTCTATCTACCTGCAGCACCTTGCACCTTTCTCCTTCTATAGCAGTCTGTAGCTACAGCATCTTAGCCTTCTGGGCCAAGATATGCTCTTTGAACGGTTGGAGGTTAACCTGCTGCTCCATTGCTTCCTCTAGAGCAGTTGTCAGAGAAGAAATATGCTCTTGATGTTTCTTTTTCTTTTCTTGGGAGTGTATCTCATTGGCCTGCAAGATAATCTTTTGCTGCTCTTCTAGCTCTTCTTACTTTTTCCTGCAGCCGTTCCTTCTCCATCTTCAGCTCTTGATATTCTTTCTGCACTTTTTCCAGGCATTCTTGCACAGTTTCACTAGCTTGTTTCTCTACCTGGAGGAGCTGCAACTCAGCCTTAGAAGACTTCATTTCCATCTGCATGTCTACATACTTCCGCTTCAGCCTATTGCCTTCCTCTCTCTCTTTCCTCAAGGCGTCTTTAAGTTGAGTAGAGGATTTTTTAGATAGCTCCAAGTCTGTCATGATCATACCCACATTATCCTCCGAAGCTTGAATCAGTGTTGCTCCGGCGCTAATGGTGAATCTTGGATCTTGGTATGTTCCCAATATAACAGGCATATCCGATATCATTTTTCCTGGCAGATCTCCCATTTCAATTTTCCTTTCTATTCTCTTCACTATCATCTTTGTTGCCTTGTTGTAGAAAACAGTATTGAAATCAGGGATTTCTTCTCCTTTTTTCTGCACAAAAGGGACCAGCTTGAGAGTGGGGACCATGGGTGTGTTGGCAGCAGGTACTTGTGTGTCCTGAACCTTGGGGTTCTCCACGTCGTGGGTCTGTCCTACAGCTGTTTCAGAAGCTGACTTCTCTGTCTGTGTCAGCTTTAGCCTTTCATCTTCTTGCTTTTGAAGCTCCTCATCCAGCTTCCTTTTCTTTTCTTCTTCTACTTTCTTAGCTGCTTCTCATGCTTTCTCAGCTGCTTCCTGAGCATCCTTTCTTTTCTCTTCTTCTTCTGTGTGCAGCCACCCAGTAGCTTATTGTGCCAACCTCTGAGCTTCCTCATTTCTTCTCTTGGCTTCTTCCTCAGCCTTTGCTTGTTCATCTCCCTTCCCACCTTTGGTGGTGATCTTCTTATTGAACCTTCTTCTCAAGGCTGTCATGTTTAATGCATTTTGGAAGATGGATTCTTCCCGATCCCAATGGTGGGAATACTCAAAATGCACGTTATTTGCTTTGCAATGTTCAGCTACCTTACCGTGAGTATCATTTCTGCGGAAATGCATCTCTCCAAAATGGAACTTTTCCATCTCTTCTACAAATTCATCAGCCTTTTTCACTCTGGTAAACTTATAGTTTCCTAACCTGAAGGGAAAAGGAGGATAGGCGGTCTTCTTGTGCTCAAACAGAAAGCTCCCTATGCCATCCAAGAAGACCTTCCTGACTGCTTCCTTGTGTATGATATAGTCAGTGGCATATTTGGGCAGCAGGGAAGGTTCTCTCGAATCTCCAAACATCCTGAAGTACAGGCCATTTTCAGTCAAATAGTAGTCTTCATACTCCTCTATTACTTGTAGTGCCTCCTTTGATATACAATCACACTCCTTCAGGAAAATGAGTGTGTATAAGGGAATGATAAAGTGTTCACATACTTCTCAATAATGGCTGTGATATTTGTGTGCCCATAGTGGTTTATAGGTAGAATAGACATGCATTCTTTCCCTATCCCAGATGCACCTGAGGCCGGGGAAAGGCTGATTCCACAATATACAGTCTATAAGTATTGAACTCATATAGAATTCAGACCTTTTTTGGGACTCTCCTCCCAAGGCTGAGGCCAAGCAAGCAGAAAGACTGTTTGAGACAAGGTTGGCCCAGTTGAAAATTGTTCCCTGGTTTGCAACATAAAAAATTATGGGTATCCATTCCAGTTTGAAAACCTTTCCATGGGATCTTCCAAAGATTATGTTAAGAATCAAGGCTATGAATTTGTATGGAGCCCTTAAACTTGTTGTATCATATTCTCCTGTTACTTTGGTTCTGAAATTTTTCCCAGTCAACAGCATTCTTTTCATGGTCTCTACAAGGTCCATTCTAATGTTGTTTAACCAGTCATCAGACAAAAACACTTGGGCTTCTGGAAAGTGGTAGGCCAGAGCTACATATCCGGGGCTATATGCAGCATAGCCCTGTTTGTTAACATCTTCCAAAATCATTGTTGTGACATCTTCCCAGGGCAGAATCCAACCGATTACTTCAGAGCACGGGAACAACTCTGGTCTGGTGGCGATCTTCATCAGTGAAGATCTTTCTATGTTAGCATATATGGACTCTTCTTCCAATCCTATATCAGGAACTTCTCTGCGCATGATCAATCTATATATTTCCCCCCACTGGTATTCAGGCACAACACCAGAAATACACTTAGTGTCCTCGTATATGTATTCTGTCTTAGTGACACTTCTACTTCTGGCTCTTCTTCGACCACAGGGGCCTTCTTCTTTTGTCTCTTTGACATTGTGAGCTCTTCCTGCCATAAAATTGTAACATTAATCCCTTTTGGCTAAGTGACAAACTGGTATACATCAATGTGTAGTGTGCCATTTCTTCTATGTTTAACATGATAGCAATCAGCCAATGAAGCAAGTATATGCATGTATAGACTGAAATGGCCTAACTAACAGAACTATTAAACCCAATGTGCAGCGTTCAGTGACTTAGTCTATGTCCAACCTGATGGAAAACAGTTATATGCAGTAAAAACATGCAAACTACCACTGCTTTCAATACCAAACAGTTCTAACAATATAATCCAGCAGGAATGAAATCTATATAACAATGAAGAAGACTCGTGCTGTCTGCGGGAAAAACATTTACATTAACATGACTAAAACTTCCGCTCTCTGAGGGTGACATTATCATTTCGCTGCGCGGGACAGATAGGGGAAAAACTACGCAAGCCTTTAACGTTGTTCCAACCAAACCATGTCCACACACTTATGGTCAACAAACTAAATGCATCGGTGTATCCACTTCTCCCAGCTTGGCCTCAAAAACGACTATGCGTGGAACGACACGACAAAATGCCATTGGTTTCTAAATGGTAAGGGCTATGAGAAAAGAGGGCGATAAATCCACAAACCACAAGTAGGCCAAGACAATCCTCCCCCATCAAACATCACTGCACAGGGCAGTTTGGTGCAGATGGCGTAATGACCGTCTGCACCAAACCCCCATTTACTACACGCAAGGCTGCAAACAAACGGCCGCGGAGGGAAAAACTACTCTGAGGTTTAAACCGCCCTCCCACGGCCATATAAGATGAAAATCCCCAATCTATATAGGTGCACAACTAATGGGGCAAAGAGAAACAGCCGCGACAGAACTTAACCGATAGAAAACAAAACCACCAAACGCTTAAACGAAAAGAGGAAAGGCCAACCAAGCCTACCTGGCACTGATGTGTAACTGGCATGGAGAGGCCCATCAAGCTTCATGGTGGAGAAACCTGGACTGCGTGTACTGAAAACGAGGGACCGGGTGAGCGCGACAGCATGATTTTGACAGCTTGAGACAGTTGAAAAATAACAAAAGAATAATAAACCCTCGACCCCCTATATATAGTCAACCATAACAGGCGAGCAAAATATCAGACGATGGAGAGCTTTTGAATTGGAGGTTGAAAGTATACTCTCTTCCGCAATGACAGATCATCAAAGAAGTAAGCCCTCCGCGGAGACATACGTAACGGAACCTAGGAATACTAACTCATCGGGACAATAGTGAAATGATAGCCGCAACAACGGAGCCGTAAAATATAAATCCATCCGCAATGGGAGTAAAGTCTGAATCGGGAGAAAAACTATTAACACATCGGCACATGTTAGCACTTCTTTTATCCGCAACGGCGGAACCTTAAGTATATCTCCGTCCGTAACGTCGGGTTCTGAGTCAGAAAACAAAAGGATAAACATCGGAAGGCTAATGACCTCGGTAGCTGCAATGGAAGAATAATAAAGGGTGTGGTCTTCTGTGACGGCGTGTTTAAACGAAATAGCTTTCACAGCCGCAATGGCGGAAGCCCGAGACTTACGGGGTCGGCGAACATATCTAAGCGAAAGCCAAACAGTAATCGGGAAAATTAGCAGTTTGCCATCTACATCCGACGTGAAAAACCATAAAAACTTCTGATGCAAAACTTCTGATGCAAAACCAGAAAAGCATCCAACATGAAAAACCAACATATCGGACAGAAAGTCAAAGTCATGACTTAATACTTTTCCGCAACGGCGGGAGCAACAAAGAGCGCAATCTTCTGCAATGGTAGGCTTTAAATGACTTAGACGATCAGAAAACATAAAGTTCTCTGCATCCGTAATGACGGAAGCCTATGTCTTACGGGATTGGCGAGACTAATAAAGTGGGGTTCTGAAACATTAAGTCAATGATCGGAGGAGGAAGCAGCTTTCCTCCCGCAACGACGGAGAAAGAAATGATAAATAGTTCCGATGTAAAACTCAAAAAACAGCCGAGTTAAAAACAACCAAATCGGAAAGGAATTCGAAGTCAATACCGATTATCCATCCGCAACGGCGGGAGGAAAAGCAAATACCTGCCGATTCAGCCATGATGAAAATGCAATTAAAAAAAAATGATGAAGTTTGATTAATCATTGAATTTTTTCAAGCGTTAGAAAAATCTAAAACAGGTGGTAGATCAACCCAAACATTAGAAAACAATCTGAGAAATCATTATCAGACCAACCCCAAGAAGAAAATGGAACTAATCCAAGCAAAGGAGGGTCCTAAATTTTTTTGGAATTTTGGGAAATTGTTGCAGCTGCAATAGAACCACAATATAGAGGTTAATGTGCCAACATTTAGGACTTAACATTCCCTTCCCCTTTTATATAAGCGTTGTCCTCAATGCTTAATTAATTGTGGATTCTATTATATGAAGGACTTATTTTCCCATGCCAAATCTTCTACGGATAAGTTCTTCTGCTTGATGGGGTATTCAGTAACAACCTAATTGTGTATATTTTTGGTCCTTGATTTAGTGATTTGTTCAAGTTCCTGTATGAATTTTCCTTCTTCATCAAGATTTGAAAATATAGCTTGAATTTAAATCTTGTCTCGTATTACCTTATTTAAGAAAGACAAATGGAAAACTATGTGTACCCTTGAAGATGAAGGGAGCTCCAATTTGTGAGCCATACTACCAATTTTATACAACACATTATAAGGACCATAGTACTTGGGTGATAATTTATTGTCTTTTTTTAGTTGCTTGAGTGACATTCATTTGTATGGATACAACCTCAAAAGTATCCAATACCCTTCATCAAAAATCCTTTCACTATGATGTTGATCCAATTGTTGTTTCATCGTGTTTTTTGAAATAGCTAGGTTGTCCTTCAGTAAATGGAGAACTTATTATTGGTACTACAGGCGATCCTCCACAACTTGAACTTTATATATTCCTTTTAAGGGAAATATGATACATGGAGGATGATACCCATAAATTTCCATAAATGGAGACATTTTTTTATGACGAATGGAAGGAATTATTGTACCGCCATTCTTCCAAAGATAACCATTTCACCCAATCGGTTTCTTTATTAGATACGAAGCAATGAAGATAACCTTAAAACAAATTATTCACTATATTAGTTTGGACATCAAATTAAGGATGATCAGAAGAACTATGATCCAATCGGATACCCAATAAAGAAAATAATTTAATCGAAAATGATCCAGTGAAAATTGGATCTATATCACTTACAATAATCTTCCTTTTTTCATGTAACTTTTGAACTATTTCCATGAAGTTACAACAACAATACTTGCATTAAAAGGGTGAGAGAGTGCACAAAAATATGCATACTTTCTGAGTCTATCAACAACTACATAATAATATTCTTCCCTTCTGACTTGGGTAGACCTTTGATAAAATCAATTCATACTTCCTCACAACGTTGACAAGGTATTAAAAATGGTTGTAAAAGATGTGCAGCTTAACTATTTCAACCTTCTTTTGTTGGAAAACCAAACATTCTTACACAAACCTTTGAACATCATATTTAAGACCTTCCCAAAAGAATTCCTTCTTGACCCTATGGTGCATTTTTAGGAATCATGAGTTCCCACCTATAGGAGAGGTGTGTAATTTTGAAATCTCATGTTTTGTTTGAGTTGGGAGTTCTTACATATATATAAGTGCTCCTTATGCCATAGTAAATCATTTCTCTACAGAAAATTATCTGATACACTAGGATCCTTTGGTGGATTTTGAATGCCACTATAGAAATAGGTCATTATTCAATTCTCCCCTTGCTACTACTACCCAGTTAGGTTGATCTTTAATAAAAATTGCATAGAGTAATTTCGCAACATCCTCATCTTTTCTAAAGAGTGCATCTGCCACCACATTCATGTTCCCTTTTTTATATATGATTTCAAAGTCACATCCCAACATCTTGGTTACCCATTTTTGTTTCTCTTTTGAATATATTCTCTATTCCAAGAAGTATTTAAGACTATGATTATATGGCTTAACCTTGAATTTCCTACCTATTAGGAAAGGGCGCAATTGCTCACGTACATTTACTATTGCGATGATTTCCTTCTCATAAATGGGTTTTTGTAAGTTCTTTCCCTTGATTGGTCAACTTTCAAAATAAACGGATCATCCTACTTGCATTAGATCAACATCAATTCCATTTTCGGAAGCATCACTTTCCACAATGAAGGTTTTTGTGTCTGGTGTGGTTAAAATAGGAGCTCTGCACATTACCTATTTAAGTTGTTCAAATGCTTGAATTTCCTCTGAGGTCAACGGAAATGATTCCTTCTTAAAAAATGTTGATATAGATGTTTCTATTCTTCCATAGCTTTGAACAAACTTGTGATAGTACCATGTCGAACCTAATAATTCTCTAATATTCTTCAATTTTTTGGGAATCATCTAGTCCACCATGGATTTAATTTTGTTGGGGTATATCTTGACACCTTCATGAGATCGAAAATTACCCAAATAATCTACTTCCTTTACCCCTAAGAAACATTTTGAAATTTTTTCATATAGTTATTTCTCCTTTAGTAATCATAGCACCCAATCAACATGTTGTGATGTTTTTCCCAAGACATTCTATAGATTAGTATATCATTAAAAAATACTAAGACATTGAAGTAGCATACATCTAAGAAGGAGGCATGGCTATGAAGGAGTATTTTACCTAATGGGGGGCTAAGAAGAAGAAGGCGGCAACATAGCTAAGAAGTATGTAGCTATTAAGTGTTCATGTAAGACGAATGACTGAGAGTGCAATTATGTGTGAGGGAGTTGTCGGGTCTTATGTATCTGCTGGCTTTCAGCTCTGGTATAAGAAGGGATTTGATTTTCTTAGGAAAGGCTCTGTTTCTATTTTTTTACCCATCACCTAAAGGGGGCTTCCGGGGGGGGTGGATTTTTTTGGAAAGTATTTTAAAATGGAATTCATCAAACCTTGAAATATTGAAGGTGCATTTGTAAGGCCAAAAGGAATTTTCATAAATTCATAATGAGCTTCATGAGTTTTAAATATTGCTTTCGGGATGTCTTCTTGCTTCATTCTAATATGATGATACCTTGAATGAAGATCCAACTTTGTGACGTAAATTGCTCCATGTATTTCATCTAACAATTCATCAATGAAAGGATGAGAAACTTATCTTTAATGGTGATTTTGTTAAGATATCTATAATTTGGACATGTATGTCATGATCCCTCATTCCTATGTATCATTACCACTGGTGTAGAGTAAGAAATTTGTCTAGGCCTAACTATTCCATCATCTAACATTTATTCAACCATACATTGAATTTCACTTTTATGACCATAGGGGTATCTGTAAGTTCTAATGTTAGGAGGAACACTTTCTGGAATTAAGTGAATAACATGATCAAAATATTGAGTAGGTGGAAGACCTGTTGGAATATATTCAATTACCTTGGATTTCTTATCGACGACCCTTTGGAGATCCATGGGAATACGTGGCTTAGATGTTTGAACATCTAATGAGAATAATTATGAAATTAAACCTTGTTGTCCCCTTTTCAAAATTTTTGTCATACTATTAGATATTATCACTTTGCTTGGATTCCATGTGATATCTCTTAATTCTAATTCTTTTCCTTAGAAAATTTCATGAAAATTTCTTGAAAATTAAAATCAAAAGTTCATAATGATTGTAACCATTGAACCCCTAAGACAATATGAACACCACCCATTGGGATAACAATCATAACACTATTCAATATATATTCCCCCATTGTATGGTTGATATTATGGCATTTCCTTAATCAATTGGAAGTCCTCCATCTACAATCATCACTTTGTTGAGGCCTAGAAATTCGTAGGCAAAAACAGCAAGGGATTCTCCCCATCAACGTTCCCAACTAGCCCGTGACTATTTGGTGTAGGGAATCCATCTGGTTTGCGGTCCGGAAATCGTAGGTCAAGTAAAAAAAACAAAAGGGTTTACCGGTTGTGGCCTGTTGCCTCCTTTTCACACACCTGGATCACGTGGCAGAAATCTTCAAGCCACTCGGTGTGTCCTTGGGGGCAATTCTCGAGTCAAGGCTGTCACCTTGTTCTTGACT
>LPNX010399367.1:0-85468 GCA_001517045.1 Pseudotsuga menziesii | reverse complement strand
CTAATGCAATAAAAGGCTTACCACATAGATAAAGAACAACCAAAGAGGATGACACTAACTCCCTAGAGTCATGCACCTGCAGAGGACCCTAAAAGACCTAACCAATCAGCCCACAAACAGAAGAAAAACCACAAAAAAAAGAGAAAAAACACTGTTTTAGGGGCACATGGATATGGGTGGAAAAACTCCCAAAAAAGGTCAAAAGATGCCTTAGGAAGGCAGAGGAAGTGTGCTATCAGAATTATAAAGTGTTCCTAAGTGGCAAGAAGGACCTGAAACAATGCAAAAGGCTGAAAGAAATCAAGAGAAACCCCAAAAAGACAAGGCTCTCCCCAGCGGAGTCGCCAGTTCTGTTGTAAAGGAAAGTTTTAGCTAACTGAAATACCTTTCCAACGGTGCAGAAATGAGGTCAAACGGAGTTACAGAACTCAAGATATGGGTCCTCCAAGATAGGTGTTTTTTCAGTGACTTTCATGAAGTGCCGACATGCGATGAAATCATGGAAAAGTGGTCATAGGCAGAGATGAAGGCAGAAATGTATTCCATAAAAGCCAAGCTATAGTATTCTAGGCAAACCTCAATCCATAAGTGTCCTTTTGCGTGCCGACATAAGGAAAATCGACACTCGGACGGAGAGGTGCCATTCTGGTGTATAACAGCTGGGACTTAACCTTTTCTTACCAAATCAGCCTTTACTTGCCTTAATCTTTCTTACATCATAAAACCTAACCTTTCTTATTTACAAAAATGCCTATTTATACATCGTGTGATTACAAAACCATGGCTCCAAACCATGGGCACCCAAAACCCTAAACCCTGGATTTAAACCATGGGTTTATTACAAAAAGGGGTTTTGAATTACCCCGACACCCCTAAGACTATTTTG
Source organism: Pseudotsuga menziesii (assembly GCA_001517045.1). Taxonomy (NCBI): domain Eukaryota; kingdom Viridiplantae; phylum Streptophyta; class Pinopsida; order Pinales; family Pinaceae; genus Pseudotsuga; species Pseudotsuga menziesii. The sequence goes on along the minus strand of LPNX010399367.1, from coordinate 84,582 downwards.
ACCCATAACTGCGCTTACAAACAACCGCGGAGTTACCAAAACTAATAATCCTTAGGGTACACGTCCCAACAGGCCCCTAAGACTCACTAGTGGCCCGTCCCGGGACACTCTGCGAGGGCTCTGGTGGGAGAATATTCTGCACAAGAGTCTAGAAGCGACTGGTGAGGTTATGTAGTATATCATTAGCAGCTTTCTCCTTTTCCACCAATTCCTGTAACACTAAGGATGATTCTGTATCAGCCCGTTCCTGCACAAAAGTGTCATAGGTATTCAAAATTTTGAGCTGGCTCTCTGCAGTATGGCTCAATTCTAATGCTTCATCAACCAGGGGCTGTAACACATTCTCCAGCAGCATTACCTTCGTCCTACAGGACTCGATTTCCTGCTGAAGTTCCTTGCTGCGCTTCACTTTAGCCATCTTCTGCATAGGTGGCAGCATCTTGATTTCTACTCTGACTGCATCTAATTCATTCTGGCGCAACTTGATGGTTTCCTGGATCTTACCTACATCTGGATGGTCCTGTAGGTTCGCCCATGCTTCTATGCTGTCTTCCATCAGTTTTGCGACGCTGGCCACATTATCTGATATCTTTGCTGCTGAAGCCTTGATGTCCTGATGGCGCTGTTCTCGGACCTCTGGTGGAGTCTCGGGAGGGATGCGCAGTTGAAGGTTTACGATCTGGTTCTGGTGCTCTGTCTTCATCCTTTCAATCTCGCTGCGAGACTGCTGGGCATAGTATCTCAACTTAGCGATTCTCTGCTCTGGTTCCTCTGCTCCCTGTATGTCGCAGTCAGACAGACTTCGACATGCCTCATCCGGTGCTCGCATCAGCGTAGTTGTTTTATGTTCAGCTTCCTTCTTCTGTTGTGCTACTGCTTCTAGGCGTGCTACAATGGTTTTGTTTTGTTTGATGGTGTCTTCTAATTGAAATTGGGATAATTGGGCTCGTGCATGGATCTCCTTGGTAATAGCAAGCTGGCAGAGGTGCAGTTCTGACATGGAAATCTTTGTATAATTGAGCCCTACGGTCATACTCGTCTGGGACCGAGAATCTGTATCGGGCGGTATCAGAGCTGCGCTTGATACCTGTCCTTGGGGATATTTGGGTGGCCATTGCCTAATATCCTGTTGCGTAGGTGCTGTAGTGCTACTTGTCGCAGTACTGTGTGCTGATTTTGCTGCTAATTCTTTTAGCTCCGAAACCCTGTTTGCTATACCTGAGAGCCCAGCAAGATGCAGTTCCACAAATTCTGACCATTTTTTAGTAAGCGTTCCCGTGGGCTGTTCTAGAGCTTGCTCCAGCGCATCCAGCATTATCGTGGTTTCTTCTTCAATGTATTTGTCCTTCGACGCTTTTGCCTTTTTGCGGGACTGTGGCTTGGTTACCTCTGCTACTTCTGGTGACTTGCGCTTCGTTGCTGGGTTAGGATTTGATATGGTATTGATCGACTCCTCATCCTGTTCATCCTATCCGTCATCTCCACCCTGGCCGTCAACATCCATCTGTGAATCACTTAGGTCTTCGCTATCTTCCAATGGGCGTTGCTGCTGCGCCTGACTAGTACCTGCGCCAAGATTGGTAGCTGGAGGAACTGGAATAGAGGGTTTTTTTCCTATATCTTTTAGCCAGTCAGTTGGCCAGTGCTGAATTATACCCCTGATATCTGGTTTGGTGACCACATATGGTAACTTAAATCATTTCCATTGTGGATCTGCACGGGCTTGAATGAAAACATGATGCATATCGGCACTGAAGTGCGCGGCGCCCTCGTATTTAGAGAACACCTCATTGGTAAGCCGTGGTGTTCGCACGATCTCATAGTGGATACTCATGGCATAAAAGACGAACACAGTGTTCGTCATCTGCTGAGCTACCTTATCTGAGGATACCCATAGGGAGGCGTACCTCGCTGCCCCTGGCATGCATGGGTTTAACTCTACAAACTGGGCTTCAGTGGGTTCTTTCCACCCAACTAATGCAATAAGTACTAACAGCCAGGAATAATGAAAAAGTCTACCTTTCTCCTGTGCATCATGGGCATCCTCTAGGAACTCCTTCGCAAGATATGTGGCCCAATTATAAGTATACCCCTCAGCGCAGTTCATAGCAATCCGGATAACCGAAGCAGGTACTTCAGTTGGCCTGCATTTCCATATGAGTTTGCAGGCTAAGAGTCCAGTTGCAACACGAATGGGCTATTCCTGGATTGTGGAAGTGTGATATCCCTGTTTCCCCTTTGTCAGACCAAACCGCTCTTTCATAGTTTGCACGAGCTTTGTATCGTCATGTTTGGACGGAAATTTAGTTCCTAGATCAGGTCCTGCCATTGGTAAACCTGTGATCTTATGGATGAGCACGACGTCAATAGGAATTTGCCGGTCCCCTATCCATAAATAGCCGTCATGCACTAACGCTAGCAACTGTTTGGTCACTACGGTCACATGTATGCCATGACTGAAATGGGGAATATCAAGCAGCTTGAGTAGGCCAGCTTTGTCCAGGCCTGCAGCCCATGTTTGCACTTCCAGTAGTGTGACCTTATGATCTGGGTACTTGATGCACTGTAAGTATTCTGCTGGTTCAAACTGTGGGAACTTGCCATGGTCATTTGTGTCATGATCACTGTACTTCAGCCGATCGATCTTCCCTGTCATGCTTTCAATCAGCTGAACTCTTTGTGGCAGTGAGGGTGTGGTTAATGTGAACTGCTTTGTTTGACGGGGTAATGTGGCACCTGGGTGAACAGGTTGTAGATATGGTGGCCGCGGTGGTGCAATATTCTCCCTACCCCCGGCTGGGACCTGTGCTGAACCGGTGGGATCCATAGGATGATCTACTGGTGTTTGCCCTATTTGCCTTTGCCGGTCTTGGTTTCGCTTGGAGTGAACTTCAGTTCTGATCTTTTTTCGGGCAGAGCATGTCTGCATCGGCCGTGGTGGTGTTGGGGGAGCTTCTTCACAGGGAGCAAGGGTAGGCAGCCGATTAGAGCAGCTTATCAGACCCTCTTGCTCGAATTCTCTGACCAAATCGTCAATCTCTCGTTCTTTTGACATGGGTTCACTCGAAAATCTTGAAGAAATGCAGAATGCAATTTTCCCTAACTTAGGCATCTTCTTATACATGCCATCAATCAAATTGGGCAGGACGGTACATTGAAGGCACCAAATCTGACGAAAATCTTGTCCGAGTGGAGCTCTATTTCCGATACTAGCCTTAGTATAGGTATTTAAGGTAATTAAAACACTACCACCGCCAAATTGGTTGCTTCCTAACGGTCAGATTTTAAGCCTCGCTGTGTTTGTAAACTTCGGCAGAATTCGGGTGTGCGCTTCGTGACAACCAGCATCCTCGGCACAGTATTGCCCTTCGACCCATCCTGGGAATGCCGGTGACAGGACTGTTAGGTTTGACGTGCTGCGTTCTTGGTTCTGCCCCTTAGTGTGGTATTCAATTCCATGTCGGAGCGCAGCCTGCATATACCATTTTTGTGCTAGAGGTTCCAAGGTGTGTACGAACTTATGCACCCCTTCTTCGCGAGGGATGGTGTCCCATGCTGCATAACTGTGCCTCAAATATGTCTGAGGGCTATTCTGCCCAATGAACTTACGTCGCACTGCTTGGAATTGGGTTATGAAGCTGAGGCGCAGAACGTGCTGGCTGGCTGCCCAGCTGGGAGTAGTCTCGTTGTTATCAGTCCGCCCTACGGCTGTAGCCCCTAATGCTGTCTCCAAAGTCAGCATTCTCTGGGACGGGGTTGCTTGTACAATAGATTCTCCAGGGTTGGTTAACCCAGCGTAGGTAGGCAACTCTCTGGGCTGCGCACTAAGGTGTCTAAGAGACTTGGTGAGTTGCGTGCACCGATGACCATGTAGCTCGTACAGTCGATTCTGCCAATTCTCTAGACCATCGTCTGAATCAGACATGCAGGAGCTATCACATTGCCAATCTAGTACACCGTCAGCATCAGGCTCGACATAGTCTGCTTCCTGGGCTGTAATGTTGTAGATGTGGTCTAGAGTATCCTGCTCCCCTTCGTCTCTGATTGGTTCTGTATATCGTTCTCCTTGGGATGGGTCGAGGGGTATGATAACTCGCAGACCATTTCCTTCGAAGGTCATCTGTCTCCTCTTAAGGTTGATGATTGCAGCATTTGCCATGGCCCACTCGATTCCCAACAAGGCTGGATAAGGGTTGCTGTCATCAATGATCTCGATAACCTTAAAATCCGCTAGAGTGCTTACCCCATCAAGATCTATGGGAACACTAAGAAGTCTCCCTAGGGGCACAATCTTTTGCTGGTTAGCTAATCTCAATTGTATAGGTGACCAATCCAGGGAGGGTTTTCCCATTTGTCCCCAAGTCTGCTTGGGTCGGACATTAACTTCTGAACCAAGATCCAAGATGACATCAGTCATATCATATTCCCCTATCTGAACATTCAATCTCATTTCTCTCCCCGTTCTTCGGACATGACTAACAGTTTTCTCCTGATCAACTCCTCTCTGAGGGTTTGTGACAGCAAGAACTTTTTGCAGCTCTTTTAAAGCATTCTGATTCCTCAAGAGTTTCATACAACTCTGTAAAAAGGAGGAGAGTGTACTTACTTTATCCGGCGAATCATCTTGCGGCTGCGAGGCCTGCGGAGGTTGTTGTGCAGGTACTGCGGGTGTGTGAGGGTCAACAATATCGCACGGAGCCACCTTGCCTAGTGCTTGGTCTTGCGCAGTATTAAGTGCTGGGACTTGCGCGGAGGCCTTACGCGCGCACACCTCGGCAGGTTGTTTCTGCGAATGCTGAATTTGCGGCCTGGTGCCACTCCGGGTGACCACATTGATGGCTGCAGTCAGTCTCTGCTCAACTGAAATCAACTGAATAGTCTGGGTAGGGCCACTGTTGTTTTCCTAAATCTTTGCTATGAGCTGGGGACACTGTTCAATCACATGGTCGACTGCGCGGCAATATCGACAGGTTGTGGTGGGGTTCCGATAGTCACGAGCCAAATGGCCAGCTTGGTTACAATTGTAACACACCACCTGTCCTCGACCTCTCCCGGGTATACCACCACGGCCGCGACCTCCAAAGGCACCTCTTCCAGGGACACCGCCACGGTAACCATAGCCGTCATTATTCAGGACTTCATTTTGCACTCGGTAGACGTCAGAGATGCGCTCTCGCATGAGGTCATAGCTACGACACTCTTCTTCATTATGCCCTACTGACTTACAGAACTTGCAGTAGGGGTTCTTGGGAACTTGAACATATCGCTGAAGAAGATGGCAGTTTTCAGGGCGATGTTGGCCAGTGGTTCGACAAATCTCACAATATAGAACACCGGGATTGAATTGGTTGGGCGCACCTGTATTTGAGTAGGGTCGGACCCCAGGGCACTGGTCCCTATCGTGACCTTCAGTCCGACAGTGCATACACCAGACCTCCTCTCGACTGGTTTTAGCCTTCTTCATATCGCGGAGCTCCGGGGCCATGGCTGCTAGCTGCGCTTGGATTTGAGCAAGACCGGAATCATCTCCGACGGGGGCGGTTTCTAGCTTCATTGCAATTTCTAGAGCTTCTGGCTGCTCATCAACCTTCTGTTGCATGAGCGGAGTGCGGATATGGGGTAATAATGCTGCGATAAACCATTCCTTGTGCTGTGCAAGACTAATGGTAAAGCTAACTTGGTCTAGTAGAACTTTGAATCTCTGGTCAAAGTCCCACACGGATTCGCCGCGTCGCTGTTGAATCTCTTTGAGTTCGGTGATGCTCTGAGATTCCGATTTAGGCTTTTTAAATTCTTTGGTTATTGCTGCCTTAATCTCATCTAGCATAGGGCTTTGAGTACTAGAGAACTTCATGAACCAGGTCAAAGCCCTATCCCGGAAAGAAGTAATGAGCTGCGCGGCTCGAACATCTGGGTCTGCAATTTTCTTCACGTTCCATACTGCTTCACATAAAAACCAAAACTTTTCGAGGTCCTCTGACCCCGTGCCTTTGAAGATTGCAAGCTTAATGTCATCAACCAGGTGGGCCATGGCAGTTCTGGGAGGGTTGGGAGGGGGACAGGATGTCGAGGGAGGGGGATTTACAAAGGCAGATTGACCTATGGCCGGAATACTCGGACTTGGTTGACTGGCAGACTGCGATGGACTTTGAGGGGTAACAGGGCTTCGCTGCGGGGTGACAGGGGGGCTTCCAAGTGAAGGGATTTCCTCTGAGCCTAACTCTTCAGAAGTTACAGGGGAAGACGTGATAGTCTGACCTAAGGAATAGGAGTCAAAATCTCTTTTGTACCTTTTTCTACTTCGCAGCAAACCACTTTGCTCGTCGAAGGTATTATCACTTGCAAACATATGTTAGTACTACAAAGCTAGCAGTCTGATTCAAACCACAATATACCCTTTTCAGTCAATAGTATTTTAATCCGCAAGCTCAATGAATTCAAAAACTTACCACGAGGACCTGTGAAGAACTGCCGTTCAGCTTCGCTGAAGGAGGTACTTGTGTTAATGGCAAACTCTGTTACGAAAGCTTCCAATGTGCGCGTTGTCCAGAAATCAACAGCACGGGATACCTTGTTGTTCATGTGTTGCACAAGATTGACCCTTGTGGGGGTCCACGTGGGAACCCGTCGATCTTGGTAGTTCGTCCTTCTTTCTGTTAACCTAGACAACCACTGGTGCAACTTTATGTGGATACTATTAAAAAAAATTTCATAAGCATCACAACAAACATACCTTTGTAAGAAGTCACGTGCGCTACAACGCGAATTTGTGTTCTCTTGTTGCGTGAATTGCAGATAAGTCTCAGCAAACCAATCACCGATTTCCATCACAGAGGGCCTCCAGAACATAGCCCTCGAGGTACGACGTAAACCCCTCTTGAGCAGATACTGAGTTCAACCGGCAACAGAACCAATTTGTTGGCAATAGGGCAGACCCGGGTTTAAATCTTTTAAGTCGCACCAACAAAAGACCCACTGTGTTGGCCCTTTTGGCAACAACCTGCGCACAGGTTGTAGTCTCACCCGAAACAACAATGGGGTGCCACAGAATCAGGTTTCTGCAAGCAGAGAGGGATATTACTGTACCTTAGCCTTTACTAACTTATTAATCAATAATTACACAGCTGTGTCATTCACTTTTATACAACTTCGCAGATAGATAAACAACCATGACTTGCTTAACCCACTGCAGGGAATTCACAACGAAGCTATTTATTAGCAGTGATCTAAGTTATCAAATGTATACAGTTATTAATGCATAAAAGACAATAGAAATAGAAACAACACAAGAAACCACAACACCAAATATAACATGGTTCACCCCCAATGTAGGGGCTACGTCCACAAAATGCGTTTTATCCAACTTGCTACAAAACCACAGTTTGATCTGTGCACTCAGCTGCAGATCCCTTTCAGTCTTTAACAGCCGTGCACATAGCAACAGGCCTCTGCGCACACAGCTGGAGATCTTTTCTCAATCTTCTTACAAAAACCCTTTGCGCACACAGCTGCAGAGGTCGTCCACACACACAGCTGGGACTTAACCTTTTCTTACCAAATCAGCCTTTACTTGCCTTAATCTTTCTTACATCATAAAACCTAACCTTTCTTATTTACAAAAATGCCTATTTATACATCGTGTGATTACAAAACCATGGCTCCAAACCATGGGCACCCAAAACCCAAAACCCTGGATTTAAACCATGGGTTTATTACAAAAAGGGGTTTTGACTTACCCCGACACCCCTAAGACTATTTTGACCCATAACTCCGCTTACAAACAACCGCGGAGTTACCAAAACTAATAATCCTTAGGGTACACGTCCCAACAACCACAATAGACAGCTTGACTCCAGAAATCAATCATTTCCAATATGCAATAGAAATTAAATGTCTAACACTAAAGGATTAGACCTCGTACCTTCTTCCGGACAGTTGAAGTAGATCCCCGTTGAGCTTTCCAACTTTAGCTTGAATTGATAGATTACTTCCTCAGCAACAAGTAAACAATACAAGCATTCTATATATCATGGTGTTAGATCTATTCTATCATATATAATCAATAATGTAAAAGCATTTGACATAATCCAATGGATAAAATATTCATTCAAACACACATTATTGGACAGGAAAAGATATTTCTATTAATATAAATTAGAGATTACAAGATACAACCTCTGTCGGCATGTCTGTGAGTCGGAGAAACTAAATCCCCCACTTGGGTCTCCACCACTTCAATCCTCCATCTCTATATAGCAAACTCACAAGACAAAGGAAAGCTTGGGAAGAACACAAAAGTGCTCCAAGGGACAAAGGGATGCAGACTCAAGCATAAGTTCTAGAAACAATGCAATATAGTTTCTTTGCTCTCAATTCTCTCTTCTGCCTTCAATGTACCAAGGGGTTCCTTATATATATTTTCAAAGTGGTAATGAAAGGTCGAATCCGAGCGATCTCAAGGCATAGGGAAGGCCAGGAGTCAAATGAGTCGGATCCATGTCAAGGAAAACTCCAAAAGGATTTGGATTTTGTACACATCTCGATGTACGCGGTTTTAGTGGTCAAACCCACGTATATACGCGCTTATGAGTTTAAAAGTCACATGTATCATTTTTCACATGTTTTTAGGGATGGTCAAGGAAACATCAAAGGACAAAAAATGGTCCATAGGGTCTAAGGAGTCTACAACGGGACAGGGGAAGGCCATACAAAGTGTGATTCACCTGGAGTGGTGAAATGAACTATAACAAATGCCCCCTAATGTGTGAGGTTAGAGGGGTCATACGATGGCCGAAATACATTATAAGTCCATCCCAGAAGTGGAGTGATGAAGGATCCCAAATGGAAGACCATCCACCCAATCAACATAGTACAATAATACAACTCTGCACATAACTACAAATACATATAGCAGTCCTGGATACATAAGAGTACACTGGCCATGAATAGGAATGATACAAGATATCACATAAGTGGTCATCGCCACATAAAATATACATAGATCAGAATCTCCATGATGAAGATATACAAAGGACCATGATCTCCATAATGGCTGAAGATATATAACAGATCAAGATCACCATAGTGGCTGGAAATATCTGACATATACTAGAATCAAGTCACGAGAGATGACATCTCATGAACACTGGCACGATCAAGGAGGTAACATATAAGATATGCCACCATTCTGGAAAGTCTTCTACACAAACTGCTATGAGTACATGTCCTACTATGTGAATAGAGGTGTCGAGGTCGAACATAGTAGTCCATCGTCTAATTACTGGTCATTAATGTATACCGTTAACAGATGCGAGATCACCCACTGATGATGAAAATGGGAATCAAGGTACTAGAGTGAAAACTAACAAGTGTGAATAAATGTGTTGAGGTCAAACACTTGAGAGGATCCATCGATCAGGGGACATTGATGTATTCCCAAAAACTGTCGATGGCGAGAGAACCTGCCCCTGATGACTGCAAGTCTTAAGGCACTCAAATCGACTCTAGATTCCAATCCTAGAATAAATGATCTGAAGTCTATGGGATGAAATCCACTGGAAGGAGCGCATTAAGGAATCCCTCATCATCCAACATGAGGTACTCATCAATGTTGTATAACGTGGAAGGACTTGATCATAAGGTGCACGAACCAGTAACTGTACCGAGAATGGCCGACATGCAAACTCAAGAGAACTGAGGAATGGCCGACTCAGGCTTCAACTTCCTTCAAACAAGAGCATAACGGTGTATGGTGACTGAATAAAGGCAGCACAGACTTGATATACAAACTGGGACATCTCTGCGACACGAAAGGCATCGACAGAGGCTCCAAAGGGACTAGAAGCTTAACCAGTCGGTGGAGATAAACTCAGATAAATGAGTACAGCTCCTAAAGTCAAACTATAACCTAACCAATGGATGTGATATACAGTGCTCTGTTCGAAGGCGACACAACTCGACAGCTTCCACAGATAACATCTTTCCTTGTCCGGCTTTTTGGTTTTTTGGTTTTTTTTTGGACTTTTTCAATTATTTAAAAAGCTTGAAAAAGAATAAAATGTCTTTATAGTTACAGACTAGGAGGAGACAAGTGGCATAAGGGAAAACAAAATATTTCCAAGCAGTGGAACATACCTATGCTCAATGCAAGGATACATGTGTAGGATATCGACACTCGGGGGAAAATCCCCTCCCGGTAAAAAGGGAAACAAGCTGCGAAGGATATAAAAGATGGCTCTGCATGTTTAGACATGAGAGAAGATCGGGCTATATGGCTGAAACGAAATGTCAGGGGGGCTAACATAAAGCTCAATAAGGTAGGCAAAGCTCATGATAATGTATTCACAACTTGACATAAGGGAGTCCTGAGGGAAATAGGCCAGCAAAAGATCAAGAGGAGTATGAGGCTCTTGCGAAATGTCATGGCAATACTATACAACGAACTACCACACCCTAAAAGAGAAAACATCAGCATGGGCACCAAATGCAAATAAGGCGCTAACTAAGGTACCCATGTAAGGTGAAGCTCTACCACTCATATCATGCCACTTCTAAAATAGCAAGAAGGTTCCGTGACATAAAATAATGGGTTCGTACCTAAGGTCATGATGAGATGGTCATAAGGTTATGCAAAATGTAGACGATGATGAAACCTAACCTATATGCTAGTTTAGATATGATACCTGATATCGGCACGAAATGGTCAATCTAATGGCTGAAACGACATTGAAAAAGGTCCTCTACATCATGAATTATGTCAAAAACGGTCCAAAATGGTTAGAAAATGTCGAAACTATAGGAAAGGGGGTAAAAATTTTCAAATATTTGAAAATTTTCTATAAATAGTAAACAATTCAAAATATTATAAAACATTTGAAACTTTTACCCATTTGAGCTCTGATTTTCAACAGTGAATTCCAGGAGTTCCAGCCGACGGAATCCACTACCGTTTCTTCTACGCATTTACCCATGCTCTTCTCTTTCATTTTGATGCAATTTTTATGAAATTCCATGGTCAATTAAGTTTTCTAGGCCACCCTAAAATGGGCGCTGCGGCCCACACGAAAATCGAGTTTTTTTTTCCGCATATAGGGCTGGATATACGCGGAAAATGCCCTCAAACCCACGTACATATGCGGTTGTTTTGAAAACAGTTGCGTATGAGGCCGCGCATAAGGTTTTTTAAATAATCTAATGGGAAAATTTGCAATTTCTTGTGCAGGATGGTCCTAGAGTGGAGAGAGCGTGAACATGGTGAGGTAGAGGAAGCAGTAAGGGCCGATCTAATGGCTCAACAAGCTCTACATGAATGCAAACTCTACAAGTTTTGGTGTCTTGGTGGTTTGAGGGCCAAACCAAGACTGTTATAGATGCTGGTGGATTAATGGGATCTAGACTCGGAGTCCTTCCAGATAGATGGTATGTCCCTCACCATAGAGGTGGAGGACATATACTTCATTACTGGGCTTTCTAGATGAGGGGAAGTGGTGAACCTTCGTTCTCATGGTGGGCCAGGAGGTGGCCTGACTATCGATGAGTACATTGCGGTGTACTGCTATCTAGACACAGAGAAGGTGGGGAGTCAGGTCCCTACCAACACTATACAAGTGCTAGGCCTAAAGGCCATACTATTGACATTGGGCAGGATAGCAGGCTTGGCATCACTCCACTAGGCCTTGTGGCCTCTGATGTTCTATGCAATGGAGTGCATGAGATCCACGCTTTCTGACTGGAGCACTACACTACTGAGCAACATGAAACATCAGCTCAGTGAGTGTAAGGCAGGTAGAGTGTGGAACTTTGGGTTCAGAATTTTTTGAGAACATTTTTCTTTGAGCGTGTTCCAGGATTGAGCCCCAGAGTGGATGTTCCTCTTCACGGGGTTCGAGATCCGGCCCGACGGCGTTGGGTAGATGCTATGCGCAGACTGGGGGGTGGTAGGGTGGAAAACCCATATCTAGCTGACTTCTTTCCATGGTGACGATGACAAATAGTTTCCATTGATGACTACCCCTATGCAGGGATAGATTTCCGGGGGGACCTGGACATGCCGCTACCACTAGGATCGGCATATGGTGATATAGGTGACGAATCTCGACCCTCTCTTTTTAAATTTTGAGTTATTTAATTTTTTTGTGTTTTCTTGATTATATGGAATCAAAAAGACATATTTTTGCGTGATAATACATAGTGACATCTACCATTTGTGTGCAGATGTGGGACCACGGTGGCCAGAGGGCTTCTCTCATCATAGACGGAGGGGAAGAGAAGATGACATCACGGGTGTGGATGTGGAGCAGACGTTCCAGAGCATTCATACCAATTTTGTGAGACTGACACATAGGGTTCCCATGGTGCAAGTCGAGGAATTACCTGAGGCTATGCAGCGGTAGGTGGTTGGTGTACCATGCGTATGGGTGCGATTATTCCGACGGCTAGCTAGAGTCGTACTGACCTTCCATGGTCACAACCCTCCTCCTCCTCCACAAGATTAGACACCTGGGAGTGTATACATTTTGTACTACCATGTATTATATTTTGGTGGCTCGAAAGCCCCGATTTTGTATCATGACACTATGTATTATCACATTTTGAATGTATATAAAAAGTTTTATGGGGATCGGTTTATTTATTTACATGTGTAAAAATTGTGCTTGTGATTAATTTATTTTGAATGAAACAAATGCCAATCTAACACGTAGTTAGCATATGAGTTAGCAACTTGATTATTATTTCTTGGAATATGTATATATGTTATATTGTCAAATTTCCGTTCTAACAATCTCACATGTAAGAATCTTCTTAATAACGTCGAATCTCTAACATGGTACAAACCATTGAGCTGTGAAACTACTAACTTCGAATCAAGATGTACCTCAAGAGAGAGAACGCCATGTGAAATGGCATCCCGTAGAAGTTCGATAACAGCACTATATTCAACAACATTGTTGGAAGATGGCCGTAGACATACGCCTCCTGAAGACAGTACCTGACCCATAGGAGTATAAATCACCCAAGCAGTAGAGGCTGAGTGTTGAGTGTGACAGCTTGCACCATTCGCAAATCCTATGTAGGTGGAAGATTCCATTGACATCTGCCAAAAGAAACAGAAACTAATCACACCCCCGATCATGATAAAAAAATACCTAACTATGCAAAGTTGTACAATAATATACAATAAGCAAACTTGGCTGAAAATCATGCATAGTATTTCTTGAGATAGAGCCCATTTCTAGGCTTCGCCAAGGTTGTTCCTTCGTAATCCACTAACTCATACACACCCTTCTCTAACACATGCTTGACCACGTAAGGACCATGCCACATAGGATTAAATTTCCCTGCCCCCAAGGGTTCTTTTGGTTGATCCCACAAAAGGACCAAGTCTCCTTCACTAAACCTCCTTGGATGGATAGAATTATTGTACTGGGTCTTTACGCATCATTTATTGACTTCTAGAGCCACCAAGGCATCCCGACGTTGCTCATCAAGTTGCTTAAGGTGAACCAAACGCTCCTCCAATGGTGAAGTATCCGGTAAGAGTTCTACAGCTAGCTTCAAAGAAGGAATCTCACATTCAACTGGAAATATCGAATCCACTCCATGTACAAGTTGATATGGAGAAAAACCAATGGCAGTCTTAACAGCGGTTCGATATGCCCACAAAGCAGGATATAACATGATGTGCCAATTGTTCTTGCTTTGTGTAATGGTTCATTGGAGAATGGATTTGAGTGATTTATTCACTGCCTCTACCTATCCATTCACTTGAGGGTAGTAAGAAGAGGAATGCTCTTGCTTATACCCTAACTTCGATGCCAACTCTTCCATCATACGGTTCTGAGAGTGCGAGCCATGGTCAGTGACAAGCTCTTTCGGAATCCTGAACTGAGTAATAATTTGGTTGAATACAAAGTGAGTGGCTGTCTCACCATCAGATTTTACTGTAGGCATAGCCTCAGCCCATTTCGTGAAGTAATCAACAGCCACTATAATATGATGGTGCCCCCCAGCCGAAGCTGGGTTGCAATCCATAAAATCGAGCCCCCACTTAGTGAAGGGACCGACGGTGATAATGGGATGTAATGGGGCATGTTTCGAGCGCATATTACATGTGAACACCTGGAAAGGGTGGCACCTCTTGACCGCATCAACACAATACTTAAAGATCAACGGGCAGAAATAACCCGCTCTTAAAATCTTTTGAGCTATAGAAAACCCAGATAAATGACCACCACACGCCCCTCCATGGAAATCATTCAGCACTACCTCAGCCTCTTCATGAGTTAAAAAACGTCGTAAAATGGAATCTACCCCACGGCGGTACAAAGTATTATCCACTATGAGTTAGTTCTTAGAGACGTGACGTAATCGTCGTCGTTCATCTTGCGAGAGGTGAGTAGGGGTATTCAATGTTTGTAAATATATTATGATATCCCCATACCATGGGTCTAACGTTGAGATTAAGAAGATGTGTTCATCGACAAACGTATCTTCAGAAACCAACTCCTCGGCCTCACTCGGGAAATCTGATATAAGCTCTGCAAAAATTAAATACTTCTTCGATTTTGTCGAAACAAACTCGAGATCGAATTCTTGCAGAATGACAATCCATTTATTATATTTTCCCCTAATCATCCTTCGGGTGAGGATGAATTGAAACGGATTGACATGGGCTACAACCAAGGTATAGCGAAGGATAATATAATGTATGAACCGCTGAACCGCATGTACGGTAGCTAAAGCAAGCTTCTCAACATGAGAATAACGAATCTCTGCGTCAATAAGGTTTTAGCTCAAATAATATATGACATGCTCCTGGAGCTCCTCATCCTCTTGAACCAAAACCATACCAATCGTATCTAATGACGCATCCACATATAATAGAAAATCATGGCTATAGTCTGAGGGACTAATCACCATGGCCAATGCTAGGGCTCGCTTGAGTGCATCGAAGGACTCCTAGGCTCGCTCATCCCAATAAAAGGGGGTGTCCTTCTTAAAGAGACGCATGAAGCCTCTAGTCAAATTGGCAAAGTTGACAACAAATATTCATAAGAAGTTTGCCATGCCTTGCAAACACTAAAGATGAGGAATATTCTTCTGGGGAGACAACTAAAGTATTACCTCAACCTTCAAAGGGTCGACTCTTATACCCTCTTTAGAAACGATGAATCCTAACAAACGCCCTGACTTCACACAAAAGATGCACTTATGAGGATTTAATCTAACCGAATAGTGCCGGCATCTTTCGAATACCAATCTCAAGTGATAGGGATGACGCATTCTTATACAAGAATGAGCAGCAAGGTCATTCAAAAATACTTCAATAATTGACTTGAGATCATGGAAGATCAATGTCATTGCTCGCTAAAATGTAGCTTTGGCGTTTTTTAGGCCAAAAGGCATTTTTCGATATGCAAACGTTCCCCAAGGACAAATAAATGCAGTTTTATGTTGGTCCTCAGGTTTAATCTATATCTGATTATATCCGAAAAAGCCGTCCATGAAGGAGAACACCTCGCTACCCGCACACTCATCCAAAATATGATCAATAAATGGTGTGGAGAAATTGTCCTTAGGACAGGCACAATTCAAATCGTGGAAATCGGTACATATGCGGATCGCTCCCTGCTTCTTATCCACCGGAACGGGGTTTGAAACCTACTTAGTTAAGGGAACGGGATAGATGAAACCGGCTTTCAACAGCTTCTTTATCTCTACCTTAATCGCGGGTGCTTTCCTAGGATTCACCACACGTAAACGTTGTCGAATAGGCTTAGCATTGGGGTAAGTCTTAATCTCATGCTCGACAATACGAGGGTCAATACCTGGCATCTCATCGTAAGACCAAGCAAAAATATCACAGAATTTCTTAAATAGCTCCGTGTATTCAAGAATCTCAGCATGGGAAGATTTGACCCCAATATAGACATTCTCTATCGTGCCAGGATTGCGAGAGATGTTGATAGGAATCATTGAAGATATGTTCACCATGTTTCCATCAGCCATTAAACCAGGAGAGCTTAATGGAACCATAGGACTACCAACTCTCTGACTAAGAACCGCCCTAAAATCCTCACGCTCCAAGCAGTCAAGCTCTGGAAGAAAGTACGATATATGATGGAGTTCCTCCCATGGTGGCTCAAATCCCGACATAGCCACAATAATCGCTTCATCTAAAGGGAAAATTGTATCAAGGCAGTTGTGTGCATGAGAAGACAGTACTGCCCATGCCGGTAGCACATAAGGGTCCTCCTCCTCCATCTGCGAAGAGGAAGGACTAGGCTCTGCAACACACTTGAGATTAGCTTGATAAGCTATCATAGCTGTAGGTAATGACATGTCCGTCATGACAGGCTCACTCGAAGTACTTGGTGTAGGAAGAATCCAAGGATCTTCCATATGACTCATGCAAAAAGACATCGATGTTGTAGATGTCGAAGCCTCATCGGAACTAGATCCTATCATAAGGATCAATGCAGGACAACTAAAGCTTCCCATGAGGGATGGGTACATGAATACACCCACACTCCCATTTGCCGGCTGAGGGTGCTCAACGATCGTGATCGAAGCTCCTGAAGATGCAGTAATAGATGGATTCTTGAATGTCATTTGATCAATCGTTACGATCTTCCCGTTATGTGGAAAGCATACAACGCAGAACAGGGAAGAAGCAATGGCTTGCATACTATACATCCAGTTCCTACCCAGTAAGAGATTGTAGTCAAGGGGCGCATCAACCACCTCGACCTCTATCGCAATGGTCTTCCCTCCCAAACAGACTTTAAGGGAAGGAAGGATGTCATGTGGCCTAAATGATATCCCATTGAACGTATTTAACATGGTCGCTGATTTAGACAGCTCAGGGGAACCCAGACCCTTCCAACATGATAAAGAAATCGCAGAAGCAACATCGCCTTCATCAATCACAGTGCGCTTGACGGTCATATTAATACATTCTATGTGAATCAAAAGAGACACATAGTAGGGAAAGCGAGGCTGAAGTCTTGCGGTTTCAAATTTGATCATGAAGGAAGAATCATCATCATTCACACCAAGGGAAAAAAGAAACACCTTCCTTTGCGAAGGACAACTGTGAAGCACTTCCAATGCAAACATCGCACAAGGAGTGTGGCCCAAATCCTCGACAACTGAATAGTTCTGGGTGGCTCGGGCATTTGGATTATGCCCTGAACGCTTAAGGAATCCCTTAGGAATGCGAGGTGCAGTCTCATGTTTATCCATAGGTTTCTCAATACATAAAGGGGACCCTGGTGGATCAGGCTCTTTTCCTGGGGTGGGTTGTGACAAACCATAATCTTTCGCACAGGTCACAAATATCGCAGCACAGACCATGTTAATGCACCCATGACCACTACTCTCCAGCGGATCTTGATCACCACTAGATTGGTCATGGGACTTCGAGTTCATATTTTGATTGTGTGGTAAAGGGTTAGTTATCACAGCTGGGCCCTGTGCTAAGAATCTCGAAGCTTCCTCAATACGAGCGCACAAGTAAGTGAGGTGATCATCCTTACATAACTTGCAAGGAAACTTAACCTTACGTTTAGCTTGCTTGTCCCCCCCAGCATTTCGGTCATTCTTGTCATTACTATTAGCATTCTCATTCTTATTCCAACCCTTACAATTATTTTTACCCTTTTTTCTATTCTGTCTGGGCTGTTGGTTACCCTTCTGGTCCGATGATTGCACAGAAAGTACACTCGCCATTTGGGCAGGTTGAGATGAAGCCGTAGCTTGTCCCGAAGCAGATTGGTTGATTGACAATTGACTAACTTGTTTTGCAATCGAATCCGCAGGTTTCGCACTTGCAAAACCCACAATGCCATCGGCATGTGGTCCAAGTTTGACTTTGGGGTCGAAACTAGAATGCGGAGCATTGGGAATAATCTCATATAAAAAACCGGACTGAGCATAGATCAAGTCTAGTTCCTATGCCCTAAAAATAACTTGTTCCTCATTCTGCACTGCGGATGTGGAAACATCTTTCGCTATATATGGAAATAAAAACTTGAGGAACCACTCGAGGAGAAACTCTGTCGGTATAAAGGAGTTAATTAACCTCTTTCGTTTATGCCACTCTTGAATATGATCAGAGATATGTGTGGATTTATCTTGCCAAAATGTCGAGAAGAGTTCAGTACCAAAGTCATAACGCACTAGTAGCTGGAAGCGATTAAGAAAAGTCATCACAAGATCGTCAAACAAAGAAAAAGCTCCCCTAGGTAACTCTATATACCATTTCAGGGTAGGCCCTGTAAGGGTGCGTTGAAATAGTCTCAATCGGATTGAGTGCTAATGTAAGGAATTCAAAGAGCACCATAGGTGAAACGTAGTAACGTGTTCGCTCAGATCCTCTTTCGGTTTGCCCTCGAACTTAGGTATGTCTAAAGGAAGCTTGGTAGGGATAGTCGGCCAAGACAGGTCATGAGCTACAGGATTGTTTGTCAATCTCGACAAGTCAGGAAGATTGAGCGTCGTGAGGAAAGGGAGCCTAGGACGATGAGGTTGATGGCCTACTCCCTGGTTAAGCTTCCAGTCCCTGATTCATGTCTCCTCCTGTGCTCGTTTATCTGTGTTTATTTCCAATATGCAATAGAAATTAAATGTCTAACCACGAGGGCTTCACTTATTGACAATATCCTATCACGTTAGTTCATATTGTGGGTTTTAAAATTATAAAAAATTGAACCAATATATTGCAGGTATTGGGGGGGATGAGGGGTTTAAGGTGGGGGTGGGTAGGGTGGTTTATAAGGATTGAGGTATAAAAGGGGGCGGGGAGGAGGTTTTAAGTATTGGGAGGGGGTTTCAATAAAAATACTTTGGGGCAATATCTCTAGAAATTAAGGGTATTCTTTAATATCCCACGATCTCACGTGCTATGTGAGAGGTTCACTAAGTGAAGTCCCTGTGTGTCTAACACTAAAGGATCAGACCTTGTACCTTATTCTAGACGGTTGAAGTAGATCCCCGTTGAGCTTTCCAACTTCAGCTTGAATTGATAGATTACTTCCTCAACAACAAGTAAACAATACAAGCATTCTATATATCATGGTGTTATATCTATTCTAGCATATATAATCAATAATGTATAAGCATTTGACATAATACAATGGATAAAATATTAATTCAAACACACATTATTGGACAGGAAAAGATATTTCTATTGATATAAATCAGAGATTACAAGATACAACCTCTGTCGGCATGTATGCGAACGGGAGAAACTAAATCCCCCACTTGGGTCTCCACCACTTCAATCCTCCATCTCTAGATAGCAAGCTCACAAGAAAAATGCAAGCTTGGGAAGAACACAAAAGTGCTCCAAGGGACAAAGGGATGCAGACTCAAGCATAAGTTCTGGCAACAATGGACTATAGTTTCTTTGGTCTCAATTCTCTCTTATGCCTTCAATGTACCAAGGGGTTCCTTATATAGCTTTTCAAAGGGGTAATGAAAGGTCGAATCCAAGCGATCTCAAGGCATAGGGAAGGCCAGGAGTCAAATGAGTCAAATCCATGTCAAGGAAAACTCCAAAAGAATTTGGATTTTGTACACATCTCTATGTACGTGGTTTTAGTGGTCAAACCCGCGTATATAGCGCTTATAAGTTTAAAAGTCATGTGTGTCATTTTTCACATGTTTTTAGGAATGGTCAAGGAAACATCAAAGGACAAAAAATGGTCCATGGGGTCTAAGGAGTCTGCAGCAGGACAGGGGAAGGCCATACAAAGTGTGATTCACCTAGAGTGGTGAAATCAGCTATAACATATTCCCCCTAATGTGTGACGTCAGAGGGGTCATACGATGGCCGAAATACATTATAAGTCCATCCCAGAAGTGGAGTGATGAAGGATCCCAAATGGAAGACCAGCCACCCAATCAGCATAGTACAATAATACAAATCTGCACATAACTGCAAATACATATAGCAGTCCTGGATACATAAGAGTATAATGGCCATGAATAGGCATGATACAAGATATCACATAAGTGGTCATCGCCACGTACAATATACATAGATCAGAATCTCGATGATGAAGATATACAAAGGACCATGATCTCCATAATGGCAGAATATATATAACAGATCAAGATCTCCATAGTGGCTAGAAACATCTGACATATACTGGAATCAAGTCACGAGAGATCAAATCTCATGCACACTGGCACGATCAAGGAGGTAGCATATAAGAAATGCCACCAATCTAAAAAGTATTCTACACAAACCGCTACGAGTGCATGTCCTACTATGCAAATAGAGGTGTCGAGGTCAAACATAGTAGTCCATCATCTGATTACCGATCATTAATGTATACCGTTAACAGACGCGAGATCACCCACCGATGATGAAAATGGGAATCAAGGTACTAGAGTGAAAAATAACAAGTGTGAATAAATGTGTTTAGGTCGAACACTTGAGAGGATCCATCGATCAGGGGACATTGATGTATTCCCAAAAACTATCAATGGTGAGAGAACATGTCACTGATGATTGCAAGTCTCAAGGCACTCAAAATGACTCTAGATTCCAATCCCAGAATAAATGATCTAAAGTCGATGGGATGAAATCCGCTGGAAGGAGAGCATTAAGGCATCCCTCATCATCCAACACGAGGTACTCAGCAAAGCTGTATAATGTGGAAGGACTCAATCATAAGGTGCATGAACCATTAACTGTACCGGGGATGGCCGACATGAAAAGTCAAGAGAACTAAGGAATGGCCGACTTAGTCTTCAACTTCCTTCGAACAAGAGCATAACAACATATGGTGACTGAATAAAGGTAGCACAGACTCGATATACAAACTGGGACATTTCTACGACACAGGAGGCATCGAAAGAGGCTCCATAGGGACTGGAAGCTTAACCAGTCGGTGGAGATAAATTCAGATAAATGAGTACAGCTCCTAAAGTCAAACTATAACCCGACTAATGGATGTGATATATAGTGCTCTGTTTGAAGGCAACATGACTGACAGCTGCCACAGATAACATCTTTCCTTGTCTGGATTTTTGCTTTTTTTAGTTTTTTGGACTTTTTCAGTTATTTAAAAAGCTTGAAAAAGAATAAAATGGCTTTATAGTTACAGACTAGTTGGAGATGAGTGTCATAAGGGAAAAAAACTAGTTCCAAGTAGTGGAACATACCTATGCTTAATGCAAGGATACATGTGTAGGATATCGACACTCAAGGGAAAATGCCCCCCCTGTAAAAAGAGAAACAAGCTGTGAAGGATATAAAAGATGGCTCTGCATGGCTAGACATGAGACAAGCTCAGGCTATATGGCTGAAACGCAATGTCAGGGGAGCCGACATAAATCTCAATAAGTTAGGCAAAGCTCATGATAATGCATTCGCAACTTGACATGAGGGAGTCCTGAGGGAAATAGGCCAACAAAAGATCAATAGGAGTATGAGGCTCTTGTGAAATGTCATGGAAGTACTATACAACGGACTCCCACACCCTAAAAGAGAAAATGTTATCATGGGCACAAAATAAAAATAAGGCACTAACTAAGGTACCCATGTAAGGTGAAGCTCTACCACTCATATCATGCCACTTCTAAAACAGCAAGAAGGTTCCGTGACATAACAGAGTGGATTTGTACCTAAGGTCACGATGAGATGGTCATAAGGTTATGCAAAATGCAGATGGTGATGAAACCTAACCCATATGCCAGTTTAGATATGATACCTGAGATCGGCATGAATGGGTCAATCCAACGACTGAAACGACACTGAAAAAGGTCCTCTACATCATGAATTATGTCAAAAACAGTCCAAAATGGTTAAAAAATGTCGAAACTATAGGAAAGGGGGTAAAAATTTTCAAATATTTGAAAATTTTCTATAAATAGTAAACAATTCAAAATATTATAAAACATTTGAAACTTTTACCCATTTGAGCTTTGATTTTCAACAGCGAATTCCAGGAGATCCAGCCGGTGGAATCCACTACCGTTTCTCCCAGGTATTTACCCATGCTCTTCTCTTTCATTTTGATGCAATTTTTATGAAATTACATGGTCAATTAAGCTTTCTAGGCCACCCTAAAATGGGCGCTGTGTCTCACAAAAAAATCAACGTTTTTTCTGCATACAAGGCTGGATATACGCGGAAAATGCCCTCAAACCCGCGTACATACACGGCTGTTTTGAAAACAGTCACGTATGAGGCCACGCATAAGGTTTTTTCAATAATCAAATGGTAAAATTTGCAATTTATTGTGCAGGATGGTCCTAGAGTGGAGAGAGCGTGAACATGGTGAGGTAGAGGAAGCAGTATGGGCCGATCTAATGGCTCAACAAGCTCTACGTGCATGCGGACTCTACAAGTTTTGGTGTCTTGGTGGTTTGAGGGCCAAACCAAGACTATTACAGATGCCGGTGGATTACTGGGAGCCAGAGTAAGAGTCCTTCCAGATAGATGGTATGTCCCTCACCATAGAGGTGGAGGACATATACTTCATTACTGGGCTTTCTAGACGAGGGGAAGTGGTGAACCTTCGTTCTTGTGGTGGGCCAGGATGTGGCCTGACTATCGACGAGTACATTGTGGTGTACTGCTATCCAGACATAGAGAAGGTGGGGAGTTAGGTCCCTACCAATGCTATACAGGTGCTGGGCCTAAAGGCCATACTATTGACATTGGGAAGGATAGCAGGCTTGGCATCACTCCACTAGGCCTCGCAGCCTATGATGTTCTATGCAGTGGAGTGCATGAGACCTACGATTTATGAGTGGAGCACTACACTACTGAGCAACATGAAACATCAACTCAGTCAGTGTAAGGTAGGTAGAGTGAGAAACTTCTGGTTCAACAGTATTTTGAGCACATTTTTCTTCAAGCGTGTTCCAAGATTGAGCCCCAGAGTGGACGTTCCTCTTCACGGGGTTCGATATCCGGCCCAACAGTGTTGGTAAGATGCTATGCGCAGACTGGGGGGTGGTAGGGTGGCCAACCCATCTCTAGCTGACTTCTTTCTGTGGTGGTGATGACAGATAGTTGCCATCGATGACTACCCCTATGCAGGGATAGATTTCTGGGGGGTCCCGGACATGCCGCTACCACCAGGATCGACATATGGGAATATAGGTGACGAATCTTGACCCTCTCATTTTGAATTTTGAGTTTTTTAAATTTTTTGTGCTTTCTTGATTATATGGAATCAAAAAGACATATTTTTGCGTGATAATACATAGTGGCATCTACTATTTGTGTGCATATGTGGGACCACGACGGCCAGAGGGCTTCCCTTGTCATAGACAGAGGGGAAGAGGATATGACATCACAGTTGTGGATGCGAAGCAGATGCTCCAGAGCATTCATACCAATTTTGTGAGACTGACACATAGGGTTCCCATGGCACAAGTCAAGGACTTGCTTGAGGCTATGCAGCGGCAGGTGGTGGGTGTACAACGCGGATGGGTGCAATTATTCTGATGGCTAGCTAGAGCCGTAGTGACCTTCCATGATCACAACCATCCTCCTCCTCCATAGGATTAGACACCTGGGACTGTATACATTTTGTACTGCCGTGTATTATATGTTGGTGGTTCAAAAGCCCCAATTTTGTATCATGACACTATGTATTATCACATTTTGAATGTATATAAAAGTTTTATGGTGATCGGTTTATTTATCTACATGTGTAAAAATTGTGCTTGTGATTAATTTATTGTGAATGAAACAAATGCCAATCTAACACATAGTTAGCATATGAGTCAACAACTTGATTATTATTTCTTGGAATATGTATATATGTTATATTGTCAATTTGTCGTTCAAATTCCCCAGTAGGGTCGCCAATTCTGTTACGGAGAGAAATTCCTATGGCTTGGGGTACCGCAACAGACAGCTTGACTCTAGAAGTCAATCCTTTCCAATATGCAATAGAAATTAAATGTCTAACACTAAAGGATCAGACCTCGTACCTTATTCCGGATGGTTGAAGTAGATCCCCGTTGAGCTTTCCAACTTTTGCTTGAATTGATAGATTACTTCCTCAACAACAAGTAAACAATACAAGCATTCTATATATTGTTTCTGCCTTTCACACACCTGGGTCACGTGGCAGAAATATTCAAGCCACTCGGTGTGTCCTTGGGGGCAAGTCTTGAGTCAAGGCTGTCACCTTGTTCTTGACTCCTCTGTTTAGGCTCAACTCCTAACAAAGCCAAGGGGGGTAGACCCCATTAAGTTACTAAGGATAATTACTTAGTGTGGTGATGTTAAACTGAATGAGTTACTTAGGAGTTTGAAATTTAACTATAGACAATCAAAGATGACAAGATGCAAAAATGAACACACAAAAGCACAATGCCGAGACACAATATATATATAAAGCAAGAAAATAACCAGTGCCTTAGAATGGAGTCACAAAAAAAAGAATCAATGTACTTGCATGTGCTTGGAGTGAATGTTTTGTGATTGCCTCTTGCTATGTTTTAAGTTAAATTTGAAGTGTGGGTTGTTTAAAATTAGTTGAAGGGGGGGACTCCAGATATACCCGAGAGTACTTGGAGTATGTCCAAAACTAAACCTTCACGGCTACTCGCAAGGAATATGTGGGCTGAAATGGAGTCTTTGGGGCTATTTTTCATAATGCACCCATTAGGGTGTGACAGAGATTGGCGCCCCAATGTCACTTTTAAGAAGTTCCCTCTTCCTTTGGGTATTTTGCCACCGTGATGGTTTGATCTAGGTGTTGGATTTTCAACTGTTGGTTTGTTAATTTGGGAGAGTGAGTCCTAATTATACTAGTCACTCAAGTGCTTTTGATATAGATTGACTGATCGGACGAACCACAGCCAAGTGTAGAGCATACACACCGGAGTCTTGTCAATTTTAGTAAATTTTCAATGGGTGTTCTTGTTTAAAAGAAAACCCTCTAGGAACCTCTTTGGATCCAAGTGGATCTCACTCAGGGAATAAAGGAGGGGTTAATTTTATAGTAGCTGAAAAAGAAATTATAGAAAAAATCAAACAGATACACAATTCTATTTTCCTAATTAGTCCTACCACGAATCTCTTTCCCCTTTCGGGTCAATCGGGAAGTCGTGGGGTAAGTATTACGATTACTTTGAAATATAAAATATGGAATATGAAATTTATAATGAAATAAATTATACTACCCTATATATTATATCAATACTATTTTGAAAAGAAATAAGCAAAAAGCAACAAAAAGAACACTGACGCAAATCCCCCCAGGGGGGATGGGGAATGGGCTCGAAAGAGCCTATTCAAAAAATATTTTTATTAATAGTGGTTAAAATATCAGAGAACTCATATAATTCCTCTTTATCCTTATATGGAATGAAATCAAGAGCTTACAAAGTGTGAAAATTAAAGGTTTTAGTCAAACGGGAGACCCGTGGGGGGATTTGAACTCTCCTGAGGCCACCTCTGAACAGAAGCTTCCTTTATTTTCTGTCAAACCTTCTAAAAAAAAACAAGCATATTAGACTGAAATATTCCCAAAAGAACTCTGAAAGTACCTTTGGGTCTTCCCACTTTTAACCAAAAAGGTAAGCTGAAAACTAGTTAAAAAGGGAAAACAGGAACCAAGGAAGGCATGCTTTCCTTGGGATCTTGGCTTGAATTTTGGGAAGACAATAAGATGTGCAATTTTATTGAAGAATATGAAATTTAAACGCACAGAAAATATAAATCAAATGCATGCAATCTACACATTTTCTTTAAAAATTGCATGCAAAAAGGACGATTTCCCTAAAGCTAGATCTAGAAAGCTTATGAAACTCATTAAGAGAAAGATATAGACTATGAGCTTCGAGAGGATAGAGCTATGTTGAAATTAATTTTAATATGATAGATCTAACCAAAATCAAAGCTATGAAAAACTAACCGGGTGAAGAGTTGATCTTGAGGGAGGAAGAGGAGGAGAGAAATGCTGGTTTCCTTGAAGATCCACAGTGGAGCTTTCAGGTGGAATGTCGAGGGAATATTTCCATTGGAAGGTTTTGGAGAGAGTGAAGAAACAAACTAGATCATCATCCTATTCTTCCTAGGCTGAAAGTTCCTAGGTCTATTATTTCTTTCCATTGTGATTATTCTATTGTGCATAGGATTCAATTGTGCAGACTGATCTGTCATAAGTAGGTTTTGACTAGTAACCAAGTATTTTATCATGTCTGTTACCTTTTCCATGGGATCTTTAGAGGCTCCCTTTTCTTTTGATTCAAAGGATTTTCCCTTTTCTTCGTTGTATGAAGTGTTTCCCCTAGTGTAACCTGGAATGTTGGATTTGCCTGAAGACTGCATATTCTTTTCTATTTTCTTGGCCAATTCCTGATGAGTTTTTAGATCGGCTGGCTCTTTGTCCCTTAACTGGTACCTCAAATCACCAGTGAAATCTTCGATGTAATATATGAGGATGGAGGCATCCCTTGGCTTGATTTCTCTAGGGAGGTCCACAACCACACGCCTAAACTTAGTATTAAATTAATCAATGGTTTCATTCTCCATCTTCTTTATGTTATGGAGGGCAGCAAGCAGATGTCTTGGTTCTTTCTTTTCCCCCCATTTCTTCTTAAAAAACTCTAGGAATTCACTAAGAGTTTTATATGAATCATAATCTAGGTCAAAGTACCATTCTTTAGCATCATCTTCTAAGGATAAAGCAAAGAGCATCATTTTGACATCATCATGGTCATGGGCAGCATCATTGCAATAACTGGCTAGGTGTTTTTCAAACTTTCGAAGATGAGACTTGGCAGTGATGGCATTATTTCCCTGAAATATGGGGAGCTTCTTGATAGCATCAATCGGAATGTCATGAGGACTACCTGCTATCTGAGAAAAGTCAAGGGGTTTGAAAAATTCTGTCATTTCTTGAGATTAGTGAACATGACTCTCTACAAATATGTGATGGATATCTGAGAGGGATTGGTCTCCTAAATCTTCAAGGTTTCTATGAGAAGTCTGCCTATTCAATCTTTCCCTAATAAACCCTTCAGGATTAGGGAGAGGATTGAATAATTGTCGGTAGTTTCTTCGGGTAGAAATTCTTGAAGGGATGTTAGACAGTGGAGTCGCCAGATGGATCGAGTTTTAATTTTTATGTTTTTTAAAGACTAGATCAATCAAAAGTTTTTATCTTTTTAGTTGTTTAGAAAAAAGTTAAGCTAAGTCATACTCGGGAATAAAAAGATTTATCCCCGGCAACGGCGCCAAAAAGTGTTGCCACCTTTCACACACCTCAGTCAAGGATTTGTCAGATCTAGTCAATCTGCTTCAGATCTGACTGATTTCAATCACATTGGCTGCGAATCCATTGATTTATGATTTTGGATATGCTCCATTATTCATCAATTTATTAATTAAAATAATCAATAATTTATTTTTGGGTCTTTCTAACCCGAGTGATGGAAAATCACTCAAAATTAGGAAATAGTGGGTCCATGGGTTTACATGGTGCTCTTAGCTTGAAAATGAGCACCTACATGACTGAAACTGATTATTTGGCCCACTTTTATTGCAAAATCAATTTTTCCAATTAAACTATTAAAAAATAGCCTAAGTTTTGGAAAAATTAAATTTTTAATAAAATGCACTGAAAAAACTAAAAATTTGAAAAATTGAAAAAAACCTAGGGGGAGTTAGACATGTTCATATGACTTGACCATGATGTATAGCATGCTTATACATTGACACATAGACTCTAATAACCTCAATAGGCCTAAATGCCAAGCTGACCACCCCAAATTTGGAGGTATGGAGTGAAAAACTCAGAAATTATCAATCGTTTATTCAACAACCAATAATAGCCAATGGAAAAAACACCTTGGGATGATTGGATTGACAAATAAATTATAAGAGACCGAGTCTTTTACAGACACTACCATGCTATAACATTTATTACAACTCCCCCATGGGGTATGAACATGTGATATAGTACAATAAGCACTTCCCAGAAGTGCTTCCACAGGTCTTTTGAAGTCCGAACAAGTTATCCTTGTCCGGTTCACCAGGCTCACTTGATAAAAAACCACTAAGTACAACTTAGGTGGTAACATTTTGGCTCCAACTGTGGGACGTGTGCTCGATCTGGTCTTTGAGGCAAGGAGAGGATATGAGAACACCATAATCTCTGGTTGATATACCTTGTAAAAACATCTCAAATTGACAAGAAAAACCTCAGTAGCACAAGTTTTATAAAAAACCAAATGAACCATTAAGCTGATTTATTTAAACAAAATAAATGTAACTAACTAAAAGAAGCAAAGTTTTATTATCACTAAGTATAAAAAAGAAATGCAAAAAGTAAATGCTCTCTTTCAAGGAGCTTATTTTCCTACTCTAAGCATGATATAAAAAGGGTTAAGTGTAATCAGAAATCCAATGTAACCACCTAATAATTTTATTAACATAAAAAAAAATTCCTTGTCTTTGGTTACCAGCCAAAGTAAGGATACTTTATTCAGAAAATGCAAACCTGCGTGATGATCCAGAAGGGGCGGGATGGATGGGAAATCATAGGCATAAATAATGTTGTCAAACTTCCTCCCAAACTGGTAAGTGCTTGCGCAGGGTGCTTCTATCCATGACTAGATAGGGTTGATGTACAAATTGGAATGATGAGGCAGATTGACTACACCATCATACTGATCATCAAGGCTTACCGGATGATAATTCACTGTATAAGCCCTAAGCAGCTCCAAGTCATGAGGAAACTCTATATGTGAAGATGATAGTTGAGATTGATATTCTAATAACTACATCACATCTGTCTTTTCACAAAACTGCTTCTCCATGTCTTCATTACTGATACCCTTGTGCGGCTTTGCATGAAATGACTCTGAATGATCATATAATAGTTTTGAATACTGCTTTTCCATACTAGGATTTTCCAAGGTCTCTAGATTCATGCTTCCCTCTATGGAAGTATAGTAGATTGGACTTCCACAAATATCTAAACAGACACTCCCCTTGCTGGATATAGCATAGATAGGATTCTTAATAAGATATCCACAAAAATCCCAATAGTCATCACCATCATCTATGTTACATGTTATGGATTCCCCATTGCTAATATCAGGTTTCGATATCGAGTTCTCTTTGTCTTCATTAATGATATTGATATATGTCTCAGACTGATCATGTGGATAAACTACATGCTCCTTTTTCATATCAAATTTTCCCAAGGCCACATGGTCCATGCTCTCTTCTTTAGATATGCCATCAACAAAACCATCAAAATTTTCTGGTTCATTATTTTCCTCTTTATTCATGTCATAGACTGGATTTTCCATGAATGTCCAGGACTCCTCATCAACATCTTTGTCGGGGATAAGGGAGTCTTCGTCACTTGTATCATGCTCTAAGCTATACTTGTCCTCATTTTCATACTCATCTTCTTCAGAGAAAAGGTCACAAGGTAGTAAACCTTCCAGACTATCAAGATTATATGGAGAACACAGAGGAGTCCCATCATGTATACTACAGTTTTCATCATAAGTTTCACTATAATATTTTGCAATGGTTTCATCCTCAAGCTTGTACTGTTTAGATGGTGAGAAAGGGTAGGCCTGGCCTACCATGTATATATGATTAGGCTCACTTGAATTTGTTTCCTGATTACTAACCTCGGGTAGTCCATGTTCCATGACTTGATTCGCAACATAACAAGTGCTTTCTTGGTGGAATTGTTCACAGGGTCTACACCATGGAATTACTTCTTCTACTATGTTAGCTGAGTCTAACATGTTTGGAATCCTAAGCTCTTGTTGAGGAAGCTTCTTTTGATACATCTGATTCTTCCTAGGCTAAAAGTTCCTAGGTGTATTATTTCTTTCCATTGTGATTATTCTATTGTGCATAGGATTCAATTGTGCAGACTGATCTCTCTTAAGTTGGTTTTGACTAGTAACCAAGTCTTTTATCATGTCTGTTACCTTTTCCATGGGATCTTTAGAGGCTCCCTTTTCTTCTGATTCAAAGGCTTTTCCCTTTTCTTCGTTGTATGAAGTGTTTCCCCTAGTGTAACCTGGAATGTTGGATTTTCCTGAAGACTGCATATTCTTTTCTATTTTCTCGGCCAATTCTTGATGAGTTTTTAGATCGGCTGGCTCTTTGTCCCTTAACTGGTACCTCAAATCACCAGTGAAATCTTCGATGTAATATATGAGGATGGAGGCATCCCTTGGCTTGATTTCTCTAGGGAGTTCCAAAACCACACGCCTAAACTTAGTATTAAATTCATCAATGGTTTTGATTCTCCATATTGTTTATGTTATGGAGGGCAGCAAGCAGATGTCTTGGTTCTTTCTTTTCCCCCCATTTCTTCTTAAAACCCTCTAGGAATTCACTAAGAGTTTTATATGAATCATATCTAGGTCAAAGTACCATTCTTTAGCATCATCTTCTAAGGATAAAGCAAAGAGCATCATTTTGACATCATCATGGTCATGGGCAGCATCATTGCAATAAATTGCCATGTGTTTTTCAAAATTTCGAAGGTGAGACTTGGCAGTGATGGCATTATTGCCCTGAAATATGGGGAGCTTCTTGATAGCATCATTTGGAATGTCATGAGGATTACCTGCTATCTGAGAAAATTCAACGGTTTGAAATATTCCGTCATTTCTTGAGATTAGTGAACATGACTCTCTACAAATATGTGATGGATATCTGAGAGGGATTGGTCTCCTAAATCTTCAATGTTTCTATGAGAAGTCTGCCTATTCAATCTTTCCCTAATAAACCCTTCAGGATTAGGGAGAGGATTGAATAATTGTCGGCAGTTTCTTCGGGTAGAAATTCTTGAAGGGATGTTAGACAGTGGAGTCGCCAGATGGATCAAGTTTTAATTTTTATGTTTTTTAAAGACTAGATCAATCAAAAGTTTTTATCTTTTTAGTTGTTTAGAAAAAAGTTAAGCTAAGTTGTACTCGGGAATAAAAAGATTTATTCCCGGAAACGGTGCCAAAAAGTGTTGCCGCCTTTCACACACCTCAGTCAAGGATTTGTCAGATCCATTCAATCTGCTTCAGATCTGACTGATTTCAATCAAATCGGCTGAGAATCCACTGATTTATGATTTGGATTTGCTCTATTATTCATCAATTTATTAATTAAAATAATCAATAATTTATTTTTGGGTCTTTCTAACCCGAGTGATGGAAAATCACTCAAAACTAGGAAATAGTGGGTCCATGGGTTTACATGGTACTCTTAGCTTAAAAATGAGCACCTACATGACTGAAACTGATTATTTGGCCCACTTTTATTGCAAAATCAATTTTTCCAATTAAACTATTAAAAAATATCCTAAGTTTTGGAAAAATTAAATTTTTAATAAAAAACACTGAAAAAACTAAAAAATTGAAAAATTGAAAAACACCTAGGGGGAGTTAGACATGTTCATATGACTCGACCATGATGTCTAGCATGCTTATACATTGACACATAGACTCTAATAACCTCAATAGGCATAAATGCCAAGCTGACCACCCCAACTTTGGAGGTATGGAGTGAAAAACTCAGAAATTATCAATCATTTATTCAACAACCAATAATAACCAAGGGAAAAAACACCTTGGGATGATTGGATTGACAAATAAAGTCTAAGAGACTGAGTCTTTTACAGACACTATCATGCTATAACATTTATTACAACTCCCCCATGGGGTATGAACATGTGATATAGTACAACAAGCACTTCCCAGAAGTGCTTCCACAGGTCTTTTGAAGTCCGAACAAGTTATCCTTGTCTGGTTCACTAGGCTCACTTGATAAAAAACCACTAAGTACAACTTAGGTGGTAACATTTTGGCTCCAACTATGGGACGTGTGCTCGATCTGGTCTTTGAGGCAAGGAGAGGATATGAGAACACCATAATATCTAGTTGATATACCTTGTAAAAACATCTCAACTTGACAAGAAAAACCTCAGTAGCACAAGTTTTATAAAAAACCAAATGAACCATTAAGCTGATTTATTTAAACAAAATAAATGTAACTAACTAAAAGAAGCAAAGTTTTACTATCACTAAGTATAAAAAAGAAATGAAAAAAGTAAATGCTCTCTTTCAAGGAGCTTATTTTCCTACTCTAAGCATGATATACAAAGGGTTAAGTGTAATCAGAAATCCAATGTAACCACCTAATAATTTTATTAACATAAAAAAAAATTCCTTGTCTTTGGTTACCAGCCAAAGTAAGGATACTTTATTCAGAAAATGCAAACCTACGTGATGATCCAGAAGGGGCGGGATGGATGGGAAATCATAGGCATGAATAATGTCGTCAAAATTCCTCCCAAACTGGTAAGTGCTTGCGCAGGGTGCTTCTATCCATGACTAGATAGGGTTGATGTACAAATTGGAATGATGAGGAAGATTGACTACACCATCATACTGATCATCAAGGCTTACCGGATGATACTTCACTGTAGAAGCCCTAAGCAGCTCCAAGTCATGAGGAAACTCTATATGTGAAGATGATAGTTGAGACTGATATTCTAATAACTACATCACATCTGTCTTTTCACAAAACTGCTTCTCCATGTCTTCATTACTGGTACCCTTGTGCGGCTCTGCATGATATGACTCTGAATGATCATATAATAGGTTTGAATGCTGCTTTTCCATACTAGGATTTTCCAAGGTCTCTAGATTCATGCTTCCCTCTATGGAAGTATAGTAGATTGGACTTCCACAAATATCTAAACAGACACTCCCCTTGCTGGATATAGCATATATAGGATTCTTAATAAGATATCCACAAAAATCCCAATAGTCATCACCATCATCTATGTTACATGTGATGGATTCCCCATTGCTAATATCAGGTTTCGATATTGAGTTCTCTTTGTCTTCATTACTGATATCGATATATGTCTCAGACTGATCATGTGGATAAACTGCATGCTCCTTTTTCATGTCAAAGTTTCCCAAAGCCACATGGTCCATGCTCTCTTCTTTAGATATGCCATCAACAAAACCATCGAAATATTTTGGTTCATTATTTTCCTCTTTATTCATGTCATAGACTGGATTTTCCATGAATGTCCAGGACTCCTCATCAACATCTTTGTCAGGGATAAGGGAGTCTTCGTCACTTGTATCATGCTCCAAGCTATACTTGTCCTCATTTTCATACTCATCTTCTTCAGAGAAAAGGTCACAAGGTAGTAAACCTTCTAGACTTTCAACATTATATGGAGAACACTTAGGAGTCCCATCATGTATACTATAGTTTTCATCATAAGTTTCATTATAAGATTCTACAATGGTTTCATCCTCAAGCTTGTACTGTTTAGATGGTGACAAAGGGTAGGCCTGGCCTACCATATATATATGATTAGGCTCACTTGAATTTGTTTCCTGATTACTAACCTCGGGTAGTCCATGTTCCATGACTTGATTCGCATCATAACAAGTGCTTTCTTGGTGGAATTGTTCACAGGGTCTACACCATGGAATTAATTCTTCTACTATGTTAGCTGAGTCTAATATGTTTGGAATCCTAAGCTCTTATTGAGGAAACTTCTTTTGATACATCTGATTCTGCCTAGGCTGAAAGTTCCTAGGTCTATTATTTCTTTCCATTGTGATTATTCTATTGTGCATAGGATTCAATTGTGCAGACTGATCTATCATAAGTTGGTTTTGACTAGTAGCCAAGTATTTTATCATGTCTGTTACCTTTTCCATGGGATCTTTAGAGGCTCCCTTTTCTTCTGATTCAAAGGATTTTCCCTTTTATTCGTTGTATGAAGTGTCTCCCCTAGTGTAACTTGGAATGTTGGATTTGCCTAAAGACTGCATATTCTTTTCTATTTTCTCAGCCAATTCCTGATGAGTTTTTAGATCGGCTGGCTCTTTGTCCCTTAACTGGTACCTCAAATCACCAGTGAAATATTCGATGTAATATATGAGGATGGAGGCATCCCTTGGCTTGATTTCTCTAGGGAGGTCCACAACCACACGCCTAAACTTAGTATTAAATTCATCAATGGTTTCATTCTCCATCTTCTTTATGTTATGGAGGGCAGCAAGTAGATGTCTTGGTTCTTTCTTTTCCCCCCATTTCTTCTTAAAACCCTCTAGGAATTCACTAAGAGTTTTATATGAATCATCATCTAGGTCAAAGTACCATTCTTTAGCATCATCTTCCAAGGTTAAAGAAAAGAGCATCATTTTGACATCATCATGGTCATGGGCAGCATCATTGCAATAACTGGCTAGATGTTTTTCAAACTTTTGAAGGTGAGACTTGGCAGTGATGGCATTATTGCCCTGAAATATGGGGAGCTTCTTGATAGCATCATTCGGAATGTCATGAGGACTACCTGCTATCTGAGAAAAGTCAAGGGGTTTGAAAAATTCCGTCATTTCTTGAGATTAGTGAACATGACTCTCTACAAATATGTGATGGATATCTGAGAGGGATTGGTCTCCTAAATATTCAATGTTTCTATGAGAAGTCTGCCTATTCAATCTTTCCCTAATAAACCCTTCAGGATTAGGGAGAGGATTGAATAATTGTCGGCAGTTTCTTCGGGTAGAAATTCTTGAAGGGATGTTAGACAGTGGAGTCGCCAGATGGATCAAGTTTTAATTTTTATGTTTTTTAAAGACTAGATCAATTAAAAGTTTTTATCTTTTTAGTTGTTTAGAAAAAAGTTAATCTAAGTCATACTTAGGAATAAAGAGATTTATCCCCGGCAACGGCGCCAAAAAGTGTTGTCGCCTTTCACACACTTGGGTCACGTGGCAGGAATCTTCAAGCCACTCGGTGTGTCCTTGGGGGCAAGTCTCGAGTCAAGGCTGTCAACATGTTCTTGACTCCTCCGTTTAGGCTCAACTCCTAACGAAGCCAAGGGGGGTAGACCCTATTAATTTACTAAGGATAATTACTTAGTGTGGTGATGTTAAACTCAATGAGTTACTCAGGAGTTTGAAATTTAACTATAGACAATCAAAGATGACAAGATGCAAAAATGAACACAAAGCACAATGCTGAGACACAATATATATATATATATATAAAGCAAGAAAATATCCAGTGCCTTAGAATGGAGTCAAAAAATAGAATCAATGTACTTGCATGTGCTTGGAGTGAATGTTTTG
The DNA here is from genome assembly GCA_001517045.1 of Pseudotsuga menziesii. NCBI lineage: Eukaryota > Viridiplantae > Streptophyta > Pinopsida > Pinales > Pinaceae > Pseudotsuga > Pseudotsuga menziesii. The sequence continues at coordinate 49,458 of LPNX010399367.1, read as the reverse complement.
CGATTGCCTCTTGGTATGTTTTAAGTTAAATTTGAAGTGTGGGTTGTTTAAAATTAGGTGAAGGGGGGGACTCAAGATATACCCCAGAGTACCTGGAGTATGTTCAAAACTAAACCTTCACGGCTACTCGCAAGGAATATGTGGGCCGAAATGGAGTCTCTAGGGCTATTGTTCATAACGCACCCGTTAGGGTGTGACAGAGATCGACGCGCCGAGGTCACTTTTCAGAAGTTCCCGCTTCCTTTGGGTATTTTGCCACCGTGATGGTTTGATCTAGGTGTTGGATTTTCACCTGTTGGTTTGTTAATTTGGGAGAGTGAGTCCTAATTATACTAGTCACTCAAGTGCTTTTGATACAACTTGACTGATCGGACGAACCGCAGCCAAGTGTAGAGCATACACACGGGAGTCTTGTCAATTTTAGTAAATTTTCAATGGGTGTTCTTGTTTAAAAGAAAACCCTCTAGGAACCTCTTTCGATCCAAGTGGATCTCACTCGGGGAATCGAGGAGGGGTTAATTTTATAGTAGCTGAAAAACAAATGATAATAAAAATCAAACAGATACACAATTCTAGTTTCCTAATTAGTCCTACCACGAATCTCTTTCCCCATTCGGGTCAATCGGGAAGTCGTGGGGTAAGTATTACGATTACTTTGAAATATAAAATATGGAATATGAAATTTATAACGAAACAAATTATACTAGGCTTGCAGATTAGATCAATACTAGTTTGAAAATAAATGAGCAAAAAGCAACAAAAATGACACCGACGCAAATCCCCACAGGGAGGATGGGGAATGGGCTCGAAAGAGCCTATTCAAAAAATATTTTTATTAACAGTGGTTACAATATCAGAGAACTGATATAATTCCTCTTGATCCTTATATGGAATGAAATCAATAGCTTACAAAGTGCAAAAATTAAAGGTTTTAGTCAAACGGGAGACCCTTGGGGAGATTTGAACGCTCCTGAGGCCACCTCTGAACATTAGCTTCCTTTCTTTTCTGTCAAACCTTCTAAAAACAAACAAGCATATCATACTGAAATATGCCCAAAATCACTCTGAAAGTACCTTTGGGTCAGCTCACTTTTAACCAAAAAGGTAAGCCGAAAACTAGTTAAAAAGGGAAAACAAGAACCAAGGAAGGCAGGATTTCCTTGGGATCTTGGATTTCCTTTTGGGAAGCCAATAAGATGTGCACTTTTATTGCAGAATATGAAATTTTAACGTACAGAAAACAGAAATCAAATGCATGCAAGCTATAAATTTTCTTTAAAAATTACATGCAAAAAGGACGATTTCCCTATAGCTAGATCTAGAAAGCTTATGAAACTCGTTAAGAGAAAGATCTAGAAAATGAGCTTTGAGAGGATAGATATATGTTGAAATTACTTCTAAGATGATATATCTAAACAAAATCAAAGCTATGAAAAATTAACTGAGTGAAGAGTTGATCTTGAGGGAGGAAGAGGAGGAGAGAAATGCTGGTTTCCTTGAAGATCCACAGTGGAGCTTTCAGGTGGAATGTCGAGGGAATATTTCCTTTGGAATGTTTTGGAGAGAGTGAAGAAACAAACTAGATCAGCATCCTCTCCAATGTAGGAACCCGCAGCTCAGCTGAAATCAAGAAACTCGACAAAAAAACTTGTGAGATCCGATTAGTACATACACAGAGATTCAAAATAACATGCATATAAGCTTATAGGACATGTTGAATCTAGATCTATACACATGCATCAAAGGAAAGAGATGGCCAATAAACTTATTGAAAAACACCTTTCCTACCAAGATTATAATAAGCTTATTATCAATCTTAACAATAGATCTACAGGCAATTAGAAAATCATGAACACAGATACAGGTTACCTCAGTAAAACAATGACAATCATCATCCACACATAGAATGGTACAACACCATATTGCCTCCAAATATTCTCTTTATTTCATATGAACAATACAACAGTACAATAGCAGCAGCACCTCAGTCCCAGTTCTAACTGACTTGGAAGAGGAGGCTGTGCCTACATATATACAAAATACAGGAGATCCAGCCCAGGGGGGCACAAATCCCAAGGAGACACATCAAATCAGCTGAAGGAGAGTCCATTAATGCCTGATCTATGTCTAGCTGAGCCAGATGTGAGTCTCACTGAGTGCAGCTATCAATCAGGGGGTTGATCTGACTGACACCTCAACCTGTTGACTGAAGCATCCACCAAAACTCATCCAGATGAGAGAAAAACATGTGGAGGAGAGAGGGAGGGAGAAATTCCCCATAAAGGATGCTGAAGATCAGCTCTAGATCTTATTTGATCACCTCCTTCAGTCAAGGATTTGTCAGATCCAGTCAATCTGCTTCAGATCTGACTAATTTCAATCAAATCGGCTGGGAATCCACTGATTTATGATTTTGGATTTGCTCCATTATTCATCAATTTATTAATTAAAATAATCAATAATTGATTTTTGGGTCTTTCTAACCTGAGTGATGGAAAACCACTCAAAACTAGGAAATAGTGGGTCCATGGGTTTACATGGTGCTCTTAGCTTGAAAATGAGCACCTACATGACCGAAACTGATTATTTGGCCCACTTTTATTGCAAAATCAATTTTTCCAATTAAACTATTAAAAAATAGCCTAAGTTTTGGAAAAATTAAATTTTAATAAAAAACACTGAAAAAACTAAAAATTTGAAAAATTGAAAAACACCTAGGGGGACTTAGACATGTTCATATGACTCGACCATGATGTCTAGCATGCTTATACATTGACACATAGACTCTAATAAACTCAATAGGCCTAAATGCCAAGCTAACCACCCCAACTTTGGAGGTATGGAGTGAAAAAATTAGAAATTATCAGTCGTTTATTCAACAACCAATAATAACCAAGGGAAAAAACATCCTGGGCTGATCGGATTGACAAATAAAGTCTAAGAGACCGAGTCTTTTACAGACACTATCATGCTAGAACATTTATTACAACTCCCCCATGGGGTATGAACATGTGATATAGTACAACAAGCACTTCCAAGAAGTACCGCCACAGGTCTTCTGAAGTCCGAACAAGTTATCCTTGTCTGGCTCACCAGGCTCACTTGATAAAAAACCACTAAGTACAACTTAGGTGGTAACATATATCATGGTGTTAGATCTATTCTAGAAGATATAATCAATAATGTATAAGCATTTGACATAATCCAATGGATAAAATATTCATTCAAACACACATTATTGGATAGGAAAAGATATTTCTATTAATATAAATTAGAGATTACAAGATACAACCTCTGTCGGCACGTCTGCGAACCGGAGAAAATGAATCCCCCACTTGGGTCTCCACCACTTCAATCCTCCATCTCTAGATAACAAGATCACAAGCAAAAGGCAAGCTTGGGAAGAACACAAAAGTGCTCCAAGGGACAAAGGGATGCAGACTCAAGCATAAGTTTCGGCAACAATGGACTATAGTTTCTTTTCCCTCAATTCTCTCTTCTTCCTTCAACATACCAAGGGGTTCCTTATATAGCTTTTCAAAGTGGTAATGAAAGGTCGAATCCGAGCGATCGAATCCGAGCGATCTCAAGGCATAGGGAAGGCCGGGAGTCAAATGAGTCAGATCCATGTCAAGGAAAACTCCAAAATAATTTGGCTTTTGTACACATACTGATGTACGTGCTTTTACTGGTCAAACCCACGTATATACGCGCTTGTAAGTTTAAAAGTTGCGTGTATCATTTTTCACATGTTTTTAGGGATGGTCAAGGAAACATCAAAGGAAAAAAAATGGTCCATGGGGTCTAAGGAGTTTGCAGCGGGACATGGGAAGGCCATACAAAGTGTGATTCACTTGGAGTGGTGAAATCAACTATAACACTCTGTTGGAGGAAGAGGGGCAGTCCTGGAGACGAGAGGAGTTTTTGATGGACCTGGAGGTAGGAGCAACATGATATCAATTGGCTAGACATGCGTAAACATATCCTGGGGCCTCAGAGGTAGGGTAGGTGGTTGAAGGTACCGCAGAGGATCTCCTAGTGTGAAATCCTGTAGATGGAGGGTTGCCAATGTAGACTTACTCACGATCCTGGATGGTAGAAAAATGAAAGGGAAAAGGAAAAGGAAAAGGAAAAGGATCATGTTGATTGGGAATGAACCCCACTGTTTCCCTAGTAAATGAGGTTGAGCTTGCAACCGAGGTCGCGGCTGTGGGTAGGGTTGCGGCTGCAGAAAAAACGGAAGAGACAGGTCTAACGGAGCATCGGTGATGGTGGAGACAAGAGGGTATGTAGAACTAGAAATCATGTAAATGGACATGGTGTTTGAAGAAGGAGGCAGGGGGGTGAACTTATTCGATCAAGGTGATCTCAGACTCAAGGGAATAGTGATAGATGTCAGCGAGAGCCATTCGAAACTCGGGAAGGTATTGGCAATGTTGGGAGTAATGTCCATACAAGCCACAAAGGGTGCAAGCATGGTTTGTCCTCAATTCCTTGTTCCTGACTACTGTCACGGTTGGGAGTTCAACCACGGGGATGTTTTTGTTCGTATCCATGGCATCTAGATGCGAACATAATCACTGGTATTTCAGGGCAATTCTGAGTTGGATGGACCTGTTGTTTGCAAACATCACAAGGTGGGACTTGTCATGGTTCTACGGTGGCTTTGGTGTTCTTACCCCTAGCCCTTTTGGGTTGGGGCGGTCCGGGTGCAGGTGCCGCTGTTGGCTTGTGTAGACCAGGTGGAGGGTGATACTTGATCGCTTAGTGAAGGAACCGACGGTGATAATGGGATGTAATGGGGCATGTTTCGAGCGCATATTACATGTGAACACCTGGAAAGGGTGGCACCTCTTGACCGCATCAACAAAATCCTTAAAGATCGACGGGCAGAAATAACCCGCTCTTAAAATCTTTTGAGCTGTAGAAAACCCAGATAAATGACCACCACACACCCCTCCGTGGCAATCATTCAGCACTACCTCAGCCTCTTCATGAGTTAAACAATGTTGTAAAATGGAATCTACCCCACGGCAGTACAAAGTGTTATCCACTATGAGGTAGTTCTTAGAGACGTGACGTAATCGTCGTCGTTCATCTCGCGAGAGGTGAGTAGGGGTCTTCAATGTTTGTAAATATATTATGATATCCCCATACCATGGGTCTAACGTTGAGATTAAGAAGATGTGTTCATCGACAAACGTATCTTCACAAACCAACTCCTCGGTCTCACTCGGGAAATCAACCGCTGAACTGCATGTACGGTAGCTAAAGTAAGCTTCTCGACATGAGAATAACGAATCTCTGCGTCAATAAGGTTTCGGCTCAAATAATATATGACATGCTCTTAGAGCTCCTCATCCTCTTGAACCAAAACCATACCAATCGTATCTAATGACGCAACCACATATAATAGAAAATCACGGCTATAGTATGAGGGACTAATCACCGTGGCCAATGCTAGGGCTCGCTTGAGTGCATCAGAGGACTCCTGGGCTCGCTCATCCCATAAAAAGGGGGTGTCCTTCTTTAAGAGACGCATGAAGCCTCTAGTCAAATTGGAAAAGTTGACAACAAATCTTCGTAAAATTTTTGCCATGCCTTGCAAACACTGAAGATGACGAATATTATTTTGGGGAGACAACTAAAGTATTGCCTCAACCTTCAAAGGGTCGACTCTTATACCCTCTTTAGAAACGATGAATCCTAACAAATGCCTTGACTTCACACAAAAGATGCACTTATGAGGATTTAATCTAACCGAATAGTGCCGGCATCTTTCGAATACCAATCTCAAGTGATAGGGATGATGCATTCTCATACGAGAATGAGCAGCAAGGTCATTCAAAAATACTTCGATAATTGATTTGAGATCGTGGAAGATCAAGTTCATTGCCCACTGAAATGTAGCTCTGGAGTTTTTAAGGCCGAAAGGCATTTTTCGATATGCAAACGTTTCCCAAGGACAAATAAATGCAGTTTATGTTGGTCCTCAGGTTTAATCTGTATCTGATTATAATAAAAAAATCCATCCATGAAGGAGAACACCTCGCTACCCACACACTCATCCAAAATATGATCAATAAATGGTGTGGATAAATTGTCCTTAGGACAGGCACAATTCAAATTGTGGAAATCAGTACATATGTGGATCGCTCCCTGCTTCTTATCCACCAAAACAGGGTTTGAAACCTACTCAGTCAAGGGAACGGGATAGATGAAATCAGCTTTGAACAGCTTCTTTATCTCTGCCTTAATCGTGGGTGCTTTCCTAGGATTCACCACACGTAAACGTTGTCGAATAGGCTTAGCATTGGGGTAAGTCTTAATCTCTTGCTCGACAATACGAGGGTCAATACCTGGCATCTCGTCGTAAGACCAAGCAAAAATATCATGGAATTCCTTAAATAGCTCGGTGTATTCAAGAATCTCAGCATGGGAACATTCGGCCCCAATATAGACATTCTCTATCGTGCCAGGATTGCGAGAGATGTTGATAGGAATCGTTGAAGATATGTTCACCATGTTTCCATCAGCCATCGAACCAGGAGAGCTTAATGGAACCATAGGACTACCAACTCTCTGACTAAGAACCGCCCTAAAATCCTCACGCTCCAAGCAGTCAAGCTCTAGAAGAAAGTACGATCTATGATGGAGTTCCTCCCATGGTGGCTCAAATCCTAACATAGCCTCAATAATCGCTTCATCTAAAGGGAAAACCGTATCAAGGAAGTCGTGTGCATGAGAAGACTATACTGCCCATGCCGGCAGCACATAAGGGTCCTCCTCCTCCATCTGTGAAGAGGAAGGACTAGGCTCTGCAACACACTTGATATTAGCTTGATAAGCTATCATAGTTGTAGGAAACGGCATGTCCGTCACGATGGGCTCACTCGAAGTACTTGGTGTAGGAAGAATCCAAGGATCTTCCATATGACTCGTGCAAAAAGACATCGATGTTGTAGATGTCTAAGCCTCATCGGAACTAGATCTTATCATAAGAATCGATGTAGGACAACTAAATATTCCCATGAGGGATGGGTACATGCCTACACCCACACTCCCATTTGCCGGTTGAGAGTGCTCAACGATCATGATCGAAGCTCCCGAAGATGCGTTAACAGACGGATTCTTGAATGTCATTTGTTCAATCGTTACGATCTTCCCGTTATGTGGAAAGCATACAATGCAGAACAAGGAAGAAGCAACGGCTTGCATACTATACATCCAGTTCCTACCTAGTAAGAGATTGTAGTCAAGGGGCGCATTAACCACCTCGACCACTATCGCAATGGTCTTCCCTCCCAAATGGACTTTAAGGGAAGGAAGGATGTCGTGTGGCCTAAATGATCTCCCATCGAATGTAGTTAACATGGTCACTGATTTAGACAGCTCAGGGGAACCTAGACCCTTCCAACATGATAAAGACATCACAGAAGCAGCGGCGCCTTCATCAATCACAGTGCACTTGACGGTCATATTAAGACATTCTACATGAATCAAAAGAGAGACATAGTAGGGAAAGTGAGGCTGAAGTCCTGCGGTTTCAAATTTGATCACGGAGGAAGAATCATCATCATTCACACCAAGGGTAGAAAGCAACGCCTTCCTTTGCGAAGGACAACTCTGAAGCACTTCCAATGCAAACATCGCACAAGGAGTGTGGCCCAAATCCTCGACAACTGAATAGTTCTGGGTGGCTCAGGCATTTGGATTATGCCCTGAACGCTTAACGAATCCCTTAGGAATGTGAGGTGTAGTCTCATGTTTATCCATAGGTTTCTCAATACACAAAGGGGACCCTGGTGGATCAGGCTCTTTGCCTGGGGTGGGTTGTGACGAACCATAATCTTTCGCATGGGTCACAACTTTCGCAGCACAGACCATGTTAATGCACCCACGACCACTATTCTCCAGCGGATCTTGATCACCACTAGACTGGTCATGGGAATTCGAGTTCATATTTTGATTGTGCGGTAAAGGGTTAGTTATCACAGCTGGGCCCTGTGCTAAGAATCTCGAAGCTTCCTCAATACAAGTGCACAAGTAAGTGAGGTGATCATCCTTACATAAATTGCAAGGAAACTTAACCTTACGTTTAGCTTGCTTGTCCCCCCCAGCATTTCGGTCATTCTTTTCATTACTATTAGCATTCTCATTCTTATTCCCACCCTTACAATTATTTTTACCCTTTTTTCTATTTCGCCTGGGTTGTTGGTTACCCTTCTGGTCCGATGATTGGACAGAAAGTACACTCACTGTTTGGGCAGGTTGAGATGAAGTCGTAGCTTGTCCCGAAGTAAATTGGTTGATTGACAATTGAGTAACTTGATTTGCAACCGAATCCACAGGTTTCGCACTTGCACAACCCACAATGCCATCGGCATGTGGTCCAGGTTTGACTTTGGGGTCAAAACTAGAACACGGAGCATTGGGAATAATCTCATATAACAAACCGGACTGAGCATAGATCAAGTCCAGTTCTTGTGCCCTAAAAATCACTTGTTCCTCATTCTGCACTGCGGATGTGGAAACATCCTTCGCTATATATGGCAATGACAACTTGAGGAACCACTTGAGGAGAAACTCCGTCGGTATAAAGGCTTTAATTAACCTCTTTCGTTTATGCCACTCTTGAATATGATCAGAGATATGTGTGGCTTTGTCTTGCCAAAATGTCGACAAGAGTTCAGTACCAATGTCATAACGCACTAGTAGCTAGAAGCGATTAAGAAAAGTCATCACAAGGTCGTCAAACAAAGAAAAAGCTCCTCTAGGTAACTCTATATACCATTTTGCGGCAGGCCCTGTAAGGGTGTGTTGAAATAGTCTCAATCAGATTGAGTGCTGATGTAAGGAATTCAAAGAGCACCATAGGTGAAATGTAGTAATGTGTTCACTTAGATCCTCTCCCGGTTTTCCCTCGAACTTAGGTAGGTCTGAAGGAAGCTTGGTAGGGACAGTCGGCCAAGACAGGTCATGAGCTACAGGATTGTTTGTCAATCTCGACAAGTCAGGAAGATTGAGCGTCGTGAGGAAAGGGAGCCTAGGCCAATGAGGTCGATGGCCCGCTCCCTGGTTAAGCTTCCAGTCCTTGATTCATGTCTCCTTTTGTGCTCGTTTATCTGAGTTTATTTCCAATATGCAATAGAAATTAAATGTCTAACCACGGGGGCTTCACTTGTTGACCAATATCCTATAACGTTAGTTCATATTGTGGGTTTTAAAATTATAAAAAATTGAACCAATATATTGCAGGTATTGGGGGGGATGAGGGGTTTAAGGTGGGGTTGGGTAGGGTGGTTTATAAGGATTGAGGTATAAAAATGGGTGGGGAGGAGGTTTTAAGTATTGGGAGGGGGTTTCAATAAAAATACTTTGGGGAAATATCTCTAGAAATTAAGGGTATTCTTTAATATCCCACGATCTCACGTGCTATGTGAGAGGTTCACTAAGTGAAGTCCCTATGTGTCTAACACTAAAGGATCAGACCTTGTACCTTATTCTGGACGGTTGAAGTAGATCCCCGTTGATCTTTCCAACTTTATCTTGAATTGATAGATTACTTCCTCAACAACAAGTAAACAATACAAGCACTCTATATATCATGGTGTTAGATCTATTCTAGCATATATAATCAATAATGTATAAGAATTTGACATAATCCAATGGATAAAATATTAATTCAAACACACATTATTGGATAGGAAAAGATATTTCTATTGATATAAATAAGAGATTACAAGATACAACCTCTATTGGCACGTATGTGAACGGGAGAAACTAAATCCCCCACTTGGGTCTCCACCACTTCAATCCTCCATCTCTAGATAGCAAGATCACAAGCAAAAGGCAAGATTGGGAAGAACACAAAAGTGCTCCAAGGGACAAAGAGATGCAGACTCAAGCATAAGTTCTGGAAACAATGGACTATAGTTTCTTTGCTCTCAATTCTATCTTATGCCTTCAATGTACCAAGGGGTTCCTTATATAGCTTTTCAAAGGGGTAATGAAAGGTCGAATTCGAGCGATCTCAAGGCATAGGGAAGGCCAGGAGTCAAATGAGTCAGATCCATGTCAAGGAAAACTCCAAAAGAATTTGGATTTTGTACACATCCCAATGTATGCGGTTTTAGTGGTCAAACCCGCGTATACAGCGCTTCTAAGTTTAAAATTCACGTGTGTCATTTTTCACATGTTTTTAGGGATGGTCAAGGAAACATCAAAGGACAAAAAATGGTCCATGGGGTCTAAGGAGTCTGTAGCGGGACAGGGGAAGGCCATACAAAGTGTGATTCACCTGGAGTGGTGAAATCAGCTATAATAGATGCCCCCTAATGTGTGATGTCAGAGGGGTCATACGATGGCCGAAATACATTATAAGTCCATCCCAGAAGTGGAGCGATGAAGGATCCCGAATGGAAGACCAGCCACCCAATCAGCATAGTACAATAATACAACTCTGCACATAACTGCAAATACATATAATAGTCTTGGATACATAAGAGTACAATGGCCATGAATAGGCATGATACAAGATATCACATAAGTGGTCATCGCCACGTACAATATACATAGATCAGAATCTCCATGATGAGGATATAGAAAGGACCATGATCTCCATAATGGCTGAATATATATAACAGATCAAGATCTCCATAGTGGCTAGAAACATCTGACATATACTAGAATCAAGTCAAGAGAGATAAAATCTCATGAACACTGGAACGATCAAGGAGGTAGCATATAAGAGATGCCACCAATATAGAAAGTCTTCTACACAAACCGCTATGAGTGCATGTCCTACTATGCAAATAGAGGTGTCGAGGTCGAACATAGTAGTCCATCATCTGATTACCGATCATTAATGTATACCGTTAACAGAAGCGAGATCACCCACCGGTGATGAAAATGGGAATTAAGGTACTAGAGTGAAAACTAACAAGTGTGAATAAATGTGTTGAGGTCGAACACTTGAGAGGATCCATCGATCAGGGGACATTGATGTATTCCAAAAAACTGTCAATGGCAAGAGAACATGCCACTGATTATTGCAAGTCTCAAGGCACTCAAAATGACTCTAGATTCCAATCCCAGAATAAATGATCTGAAGTCGATGGGATGAAATCCGCTGGAAGGAGGGCATTAAAGCATCCCTCATCATCCAACATGAAGTACTCAACAAAGTTGTATAATGTGGAAGGACTCAATCATAAGGTGCAGGAACCATTAACTATACTGGGAATGGCTGACATGAAAAGTCAAGAGAACTAAAGAAATGGCCGACTCAGTCTTCAACTTCCTTCGAACAAGAGCATAACAACATATGGTGACTGAATAAAGGTAGCATAGACTCGATATACAAACTGGGACATCTCTACGACACAGGAGGCATCGACAGAGGCTCCATAGGGAGTGGAAGCTTAACTAGTCAATGGAGATAAACTCAGATAAATGAGTACAGCTCCTAAAGTCAAACTATAACCCGACTAATGGATGTGATATACAGTGCTCTGTTTGAAGGCAACACGACTGACAACTGCCATAGATAACATCTTTCCTTGTCCGGATTTTTGCTTTTTTTATTTTTTTATTTTTTTGGAGTTTTTCAGTTATTTAAAAAGCTTGAAAAAGAATAAAATGGCTTTATAGTTACAAACTAGGAGGAGTTGAGTGTCATAAGGGCAAAAAAACTAGTTCCAAGTAGTGGAACATACCTATGCTTAATGCAAGGATACATGTGTAGGATATCTACACTCAGGGGAAAATGCCCCCCCTGTAAAAAGAGAAACAAGCTATGAAGGATATAAAAGATGGCTTTGCATGGATAGACATGAGACAAGCTTGGGCTATATGGCTAAAACGCAATGTCAGGGGAGCCAGCATAAATCTCAATAAGGCAGGCAAAGCTCATGATAATGCATTCACAACTTGACATGAGGGAGTCCTGAGGGAAATAGGCCAACAAAAGATCAAGAGGAGTATGAGGCTCTTGCGAAATGTCATGGCAGTACTATACAATGGACTCCCACACCCTAAAAGAGAAAATGTTAGCATAGGCACCAAATGCAAATAAGGCACTAACTAAGGTACCCATGTAAGGTGAAGCTCTACCACTCATATCATGCCACTTCTAAAACAGCAAGAAGGTTCCATGACATAACAGAGTGGGTTTGTACCTAAGGTCATGATGAGATGGTCATAAGGTAATGAAAAATGTAGATGGTGATGAAACCTAACCTATATGCCAGTTTAGATATGATACCTGATATCGGCATGAACGGGTCAATCCAACGGCTGAAACGACACTGAAAAAGGTCCTCTAGATCATGAAATATGTCAAAAACGGTCCAAAATGGTTAAAAAATGTCGAAACTATAGGAAAGGGGGTAAAAATTTTCAAATATTTGAAAATTTTCTATAAATAGTAAACAATTCAAAATATTATAAAACATTTGAAACTTTTACCCATTTGAGCTCTGATTTTCAACAACGAATTCCAGGAGATCCAGCCGGCGGAATCCACTACCGTTTCTCCCAGGTATTTACTCATGCTCTTCTCTTTCATTTTGATGCAATTTTTATGAAATTCCATGGTCAATTAAGCTTTCTAGGCCACCCTAAAATGGGCGCTATGTCCCACACAAAAATCAAGGTTTTTTCTGCATACAGGGCTGGATATACGCAGAAAATGCCGTCAAACCCGTGTACATACGCGGCTGTTTTGAAAATAGTCGCGTATGAGGCCACGCATAAGGTTTTTTAAATATCTAATGGGAAAATTTGCAATTTATTGTGCAGGATGGTCCTAGAGTGGAGAGAGCATGAACATGGTGAGGTAGAGGAAGCGGTAAGGGCCGATCTAATGGCTCAACAAGCTCTATGTGCATGCGGACTCTACAAGTTTTGGTGTCTTGGTGGTTTGAGGGCCAAACCAAGACTATTACAGATGCCGGTGGATTATTGGGATCCAGAGTAAGAGTCCTTCCAGATAGATGGTATGTCCCTCACCATAGAGGTGGAGGACATATACTTCATTACTGGGCTTTCTAGACGAGGGGAAGTGGTGAACCTTTGTTCTCGTGGTGGGCAAGGATGTGGCTTGACTATCAACGAGTACATTGCAGTGTACTGCTATCCAGACATAGAGAAGGTGGGGAGTCAGGTCCCTACCAATGCTATACAGGTGCTGGGCCTAAAGGCCATACTATTGACATTGGGTAGGATAGCAGTCTTGGCATCGCTCCACCAGGCCTCGCGGCCTCTGATGTTGTATGCAGTAGAGTGCATGAGACCCACGATTTATGACTGGAGCACTACACTACTGAGCAACATGAAACATCAGATCAGTGAGTGTAAGTTAGGTAGAGTGAGGAACTTCGGGTTCAGCAGTATTTTGAGCACATTTTTCTTCGAGCATGTTCCAAGATTGAGCCCCATAGTGGATGTTCCTCTTCACGAGGTTCAATATCTGGCCCAACAGTGTTGGGAAGATGCTATGCGCAAATTGGGGGGTGGTAGGGTGGCCAACCCATATCCAGCTGACTTCTTTCTATGGTGGTGACGACAGATAGTTGCCATCGATGACTACCCCTATGCAGGGATAGATTTTCGGGGGGACCCGGACATGCCGCTACCACCAGGATCGACATATGGGAATATAGGTGACGAATCTTAACCCTCTCACTTTAAATTTTGAGTTTTTAAATTTTTTGTGCTTTCTTGATTATATGGAATCAAAAAGACATATTTTTGCATGATAATACATAGTGGCATCTACCATTTTTGTGCAGATGTGGGACCATGGCGGCCAGAGGGCTTCCCTTGTCATAGACGGAGGGGAAGAGGAGATGACATCACAGTTGTGGATGTGAAGCAGATGCTCCAGAGCATTCATACCAATTTTGTGAGACTGACACATAGGGTTCCAATGGCACAAGTCGAGGACTTGCTTGAGGCTATGCAGCGGTAGTTGGTGGGTGTACCACATGCATGGGTGCAATTATTCCGATGGCTAGCTAGAGCCGTAGTGACCTTCCATGATCACAACCATCCTCCTCCTCCATAGGATTAGACACCTGGGATTGTATACATTTTGTACTATCGTGTATTATATGTTGGTGGCTCAAAAGCCCCAATTTTGTATCATGACACTATGTATTATCACATTTTGAATGTATATAAAAAGTTTTATGGTGATCGGTTTATTTATTTACATGTGTAAAAATTGTGCTTGTGATTAATTTATTGTGAATGAAACAAATTTCAATCTAACACATAGTTAGCATATGATTCAGCAACTTGATTATTATTTCTTGGAATATGTATATATGTTATATTGTCAAATTGTCGTTCAAATTCCCCAGTAGAGTCGCCAATTCTGTTACGAAGAGAAGTTCCTATGGCTTGGGGTACCACAACAGACAGCTTGACTCTAGAAATCAATCCTTTCCAATATGCAATAGAAATTAAATGTCTAACACTAAAGGATCAGACGTCGTACCTTATTCCAGATGGTTGAAGTAGATCCCCGTTGAGCTTTCCAACTTTTGCTTGAATTGATAGATTACTTCCTCAACAACAAGTAAACAATACAAGCATTCTATATATTGCTTCCGCCTTTCACACACCTGTGTCACATGGCAGAAATATTCAAGCCACTCGGTGTGTCCTTGGGGGCAAGTCTTGAGTCAAGGCTGTCACCTTGTTCTTGACTCCTCTGTTTAGGCTCAACTCCTAACAAAGCCAAGGGGGGTAGACCCCATTAAGTTACTAAGGATAATTACTTAGTGTGGTGATGTTAAACTGAATGAGTTACTTAGGAGTTTGAAATTTAACTATAGACAATCAAAGATGACAAGATGCAAAAATGAACACAAAGCACAATGCTGAGACACAATATATATATATATATATAAAGCAAGAAAATATCCAGTGCCTTAGAATGGAGTCAAAAAATAGAATCAATGTACTTGCATGTGCTTGGAGTGAATGTTTTGTGATTGCCTCTTTCTATGTTTTAAGTTAAATTTGAAGTGTGGGTTGTTTAAAATTAGGTGAAGGGGGGGACTCCAGATATACCCCAGAGTACTTGGAGTATGTCCAAAACTAAACCTTCACGGCTGCTCGCAATGAATATGTGGGCTGAAATGGAGTCTCTGGGGATATTGTTCATAACACACCCGTTAGGGTGTGACAGAGATCGGTGCCCCGATGTCACTTTTCAGAAGTTCCCGCTTCCTTTGGGTATTTTGCCATCGTGATGGTTTGATCTAGGTGTTGGATTTTCACCTGTTGGTTTGTTAATTTGGGAGAGTGAGTCCTAATTATACTAGTCACTCAAGTGCTTTTGATACATCTTGACTGATCGGACGAACCGCAGCCAAGTGTAGAGCATACACACCGGAGTCTTGTCAATTTTAGTAAATTTTCAATGGGTGTTCTTGTTTAAAAGAAAACCCTCTAGGAACCTCTTTCGATCCAAGTGGATCTCACTCAGGGAATCAAGGAGGGGTTAATTTTATATTAGATAAACAACAAATGATATAAAAAAGAAAACAGATACACAATTCTAGTTTCCTAATTAGTCCTACCACGAATCTCTTTCCCCTTTCGGGTCAATCGGGAAGTTGTGGGGTAAGTATTACGATTATTTTGAAATATAAAATATGGAATATGAAATTTATAATGAAATAAATTATACTAACCTACATATTATATCAATACTAGTTTGAAAAGAAATGAGCAAAAAGTAACAAAAAGGACACCGACGCAAATCCCCCCAGGGGGGATGGGGAATGGGATCGAAAGAGCCTATTTGAAAAATATTTTTATTAATAGTGGTTAAAATATCAGAGAACTGATATAATTCCTCTCGATACTTATATGGAATGAAATCAAGAGCTTACAAAGTGCGAAAATTAAAGGTTTTAGTCAAACGGGAGACCCGTGGGGGGATTTGAACGCTCCTGAGGCCGCCTCTGAACAGAAGCTTCCTTTTTTTTCTGTCAAACCTTCTAAAAACCAACAAGAGTATTAGACTGAAATATTCCCAAAAGAACTCTGAAAGTACCTTTGGGTCTGCCCACTTTTAACCAAAAAGGTAAGCTGAAAACTAGTTAAAAAGGGAAAACAGGAACCAAGGAAGGCAGGCTTTCCTTGGGATCTTGGTTTGCATTTTGGGAAGACAATAAGATGTGAAATTTTATTGCAGAATATGAAATTTTAATGTACAGCAAATAGAAATCAAATGCATGCAAGCTACAAATTTTCTTTAAAAATTACATGCAAAAAGGACGATTTCCCTAAAGCTAGATCTAGAAAGCTTATGAAACTCGTTAAGAGCAAGATATAGACTATGAGCTTCGAGAGGATAGAGCTATGTTGAAATTAATTTTAAGATGATAGATCTAACCAAAATCAAAGCTATGAAAAAGTAACTGGGTGAAGAGTTGATCTTGAGGGAGGAAGAGGAGGAGAGAAATGCTGGTTTCCTTGAAGATCCACAGTGGAGCTTTTAGGTGGAATGTTGAGGGACTATTTCCTTTGGAAGGTTTTGGAGAGATGGAAAATAAAAGGTTGAATCCGAGCGATCTCAAGGCATAGGGAATGCCAGGAGTCAAATGAGTCGGATCCATGTCAAGGAAAACTCCAAAAGGATTTGGCTTTTGTACACATCCTGATGTACGTGGTTTTACTGGTCAAACCCACGTATATACGTGCTTATAAGTTTAAAATTCACGTGTATCATTTTTCACATGTTTTTAGGGATGTTCAAGGAAACATCAAAGGACAAAAAATGGTCCATGGGGTCTAAGGGGTTTGCAGCGGGACAGGGGAAGGCCATACAAAGTGTGATTCACCTGGAGTGGTGAAATCAGCTATAACACTTTGTTGGAGGAAGAGGGGTAGGCCTGGAGACAAGAGGAGTTTTTGATGGACCTGGAGGTAGGAGCAACATAATATCAATTAGATAGACATGCGTAAACATATCCTCGGGCCTCAGAGGTAGGGTAGGTGGTTCAAGGTACCACAGAGGATCTCCTTGTGTGAAATCCTGTAGATGGAGGGTTGCCAATGTAGACTTACTCACGATCCTGGATGGTAGAAAAATGAAAGGGAAAAGGAAAAGGAAAAGGAAAAGGATCATGTTGATCGGCAATGAACCCCACTGTTTCCCTAGTAAATGAGGTTGAGCTTGCAACTGAGGTTGCGGCTGTGGCTAGGGTTGCGACTGCAGAAACAACGGAAGAGATAGGTCTAATGGACCATCGGTGATGGTCGAGACAAGAGGGTATGTAGAACTAGACATCATGTAAATGGACATGGTGTCTGAAGAAGGAGGTAGGGGGGTGAAATTATTCGATCAAGGTGATCTCAGACTCAAGGGAATAGTGACAGATGTCAGTGAGAGCCATTCAAAACTCCGGAAGGTCTTGGCAATGTTGGGAGTAATGTCCATACAAGCCACAAAGGGTGCAAGCATGGTTTGTCCTCAATGCCTTGTTCCTGACTACTGTCACGGTTGGGAGTTCAACCACGGGGATGTTTTCATTCGTATCCATGGCATCTAGATGCAAACATAATCACTAGTATTTCAGGGAAATTCTGAGTTGGATGGCCCTGTTGTTTGCAAACGTCACAAGGTGGGACTTGTCATGGTTCTACAGTGGCTTTGGTGTTCTTTCCCCTAGCCCTTTTGGGTTGGGGCGGTCCGGGTGCAGGTGCGACGGTTGGCTTGTGCAGACCAGGTGGAGGGTGAGACTTGACCGCGATAGGTTGCACCGGGGTTAAAACAACCTGGAGCATTGCTGGTTGAGTTGGTGGATCGAGATACCACACTGGGATCCCCAATGTAAAGTTGGGTAGGCTTAAGGTGGCCATGACCGACTTGCTCATGACACTAGGTGGGGGAAAGAGGAAGGGAATTGTATGGACTAGAGATGAGCCCACATAACTCCCAGTTGGTTGCATGTGGGGGTGAGGTTGTGGTTGTGGCTATGCGTAATGCTGCTGCTGCAGGTGATGTTGCAGCTGCTATTGGAATTACGGCTGCAGACGATGTTGTGGTTGTGGTTGGGGCTGCGGCTGCAGTTGTTGTTTGGGTGCAGCGGTGCTTGATGAGACCATGCACAAGTTTACAGTTTCTTTTTGTGTCAGTCATTAGAGGAAATTTGGGGTCTAAAATGGGCCTTATAAGAAAACGTGCCAAAATAAGTTTTTGTGAGTTGGAATTCAAGAACCAATAGAATTTCAATAAAATAAGTCAACCATAATGGTTGAATTGACATATTTGTCATTAAAAAAAACTACTTTTTTTGTTCGTATTTTCGACATATCTCGTTGTGTTTTTACTCAAATTTCGATCGGGAGAGCTCGTTGGATGTAGAATTTGATTCCACATCCAATGAGTACCCATACTGCATACTTTTGATGGACCCTGCTACCCCAAAAACAAGAAATACCTGAAAAAATGTGATGATGACATCATCATCACATTTTTTAAGGTATTTCTTTTTTTTTGGGGTAGAGGGGTCTGTCAAAAGTATGCAATGTGGGTACTTGTTGGATGCAGAATCAAATTCCGCATCCAACGAGCTCTCCCGATTGAAATTTGAGTAAAAACACAGGGAGATATGTCGAAAATACGAACACAAAAAGTAGTTTTTTTCTTTCTTCTTCTAAAATTAATCAATATTATTTTATTATTTTAACTATTATTTTATTATTTTAACTATTATTTTATTATTTTCCTTAGGAGGCCCATTTTAGACCCCAGAATTCCTCTAATGGGTGGTGACACCAATGGGAAAGGAGCCGTCATGGAGGTATCAGTAAACAACCCAGGGCCCACATTCAACAATGGGGAGGTTGGTGTGTTTTCAACCACGGTGTTGGTTGCAGGGATGACGTTAGCGTGTATGGTTGCCCCTTGCGGCTCAATGGTGGTGATGGTAGGGATAATGTTGGCAGGTGTTGTTAACCCTTGCAGATCATGGTAGGTGAGCTGGTCAACCATCACAATCTTCCCTTCGTGGGGGAACATCATGAGGAAGAAGACAATTGACATGACGGCTCGCATGGCGTACATGTAACTCCTTTCTAGGAGGAGGTTGTAGTCCAGTTGAGTGTTGACAACTTTGATTTCAATCATGACTGTCTTCCTGGCTAATGTGATAGGGACATGGGGGAGGATTCCTTGGTCTTTAGTGGGGTGTCCATCATAATCTCGTAGAGTCATGGAGGACGGTTGTAGAATTGGTGATACAAGCTTCTGCCAAAACAAGGTAGACATGATGCACGTGGAAGCCCCCTCATCCAGTATGCATCGGTGCACAACCAAGTTCCAGATGGACACTGGGATTTGGAAGGCAATAGTGGAGGGCATGCATGGCTCTCCGTTCGCCATGTCAAATGTGATTAACTTGGAGTCAGAGGGGTCTACAGCCCCTAGGGCGGCTAGCAAGGCTTTTCGCTATGTTGGGCATGTTTTAAGTACCTCAAGAACATACATGGTAGTTGGTGTTTGGGTCGAATCATCCTATATGCTATAGCTGACTGCAGCTCTAGCTATGGAATTATTGCCGATTCTGCATATGGGGGGGCATGGAAACGGGGGTAGCTGAAGAGGTAAGTTGACTGTTTTAGACGTGGATTCTACTGATGAGTCAACAGGTTCGGTGGTGGTACCGTACTGATTCCATTTGGTTTGCAAGTTGACCTCTTCAGTTGTCATGGCTAGCAGGTGATGAACACCTGTTTCGGCCATGGGAGGTGCCCCTGGAGCATTGGGATTGGCTTGGGGAGGGGGTGTGGTTGCCACCAATCCTTGGACTGGCAGTGGGTTTTGAAGCACCATCGGGGGAGGTCCATGAGGTGCCGGGTTGGGTTGTGCTTGGTTTGTAGCGTTGGCAGCCTATTGGGCCTCATTTCAAATGGCCTGCTTCGCATGACCCATAAAGGGACACTCGAATGTATAGTGCCCATAGACCTCACAGAGTGTGCATGGTTAGTTTGTGTGCAACAAAGCATTACATCTTGGTGCATTTGGTCATGGGGGGTTCTGGGCTGGCCGGTTTGCCACGGCATTGTTGGGAGGATTCGGTTGTTGACCGCCTCCCTACAGTTGGTTATTGCCTTGGTTGCGGGGCTGGTTATTCCTAGCTTTCCCTTATTGATTGTTGGGGGCAGGCTGGTTGGGACAGTTTCGCTATGCAAACACCTGTCCCAACGAAGCAGGAGGAGTGGGAGCGGGGGCTTGAACTGGTTGCACTGGTGGTACATAGTAGATTTGTGGAGGTGGCGGTGCCATGAATGTGGGAATTTTCCCCACATAGTGCTGTGTTGACCAAGTCATGGCCTAAGCCTGCTGCGATGGCACAGGTTGTGCATAGGAAGTTATCACTCAGGACTGAGACATCATTCTAGCATAGTTTGGAGCTTGGTTTTGGTAAGCAACATTAGCGGTGTTTCTTGGTTGTGTTGTAATGGCAGGTGGTGTTAGTCGAGGCTGTGGTTGTTAGGAGATTGACCCTATGATGCCATCTGCAGCGTGGGATTCCCCTAGTGCATCATGATAGGAGGTACTTGGACGAGGAGCGTCTGGAATGATAGTGTACAGGTATCCATACCGGGCATAAATGATATCAAATTGTTGGGCCTTCAGTATGGCCTCTTCTTCAGATTGGGGACATTCAGATGCAACGTCCTTTGCGATGGGTAGGAGCAAAGTCTTAAGGAACCAATCCAAGAAGATCCTGTCATCTAGTTGTATTTTTCACAGGCTACGGCGTCACCGCCACTCATGGATATGGTCAATTATGTGAGTGGTGGTGCTTTGGAGACAGGATAACAGGATCTCCAACCCCTCGTCATATCTGTCAGGGAGTTGGAAATACTGTAGGAACATGAAGGCTAGGGAGTTGAAGTCTGAATACTTGGCTTGCGGCAGCTCAATGTACCATTTGGCTACAACACCTGTAAGGGTGCATTGGAACAGCCTCAACCTGATGGAGTCATCTACAATGCTGTTGGATGAGCACCATAGATGGAATGTCATTATGTGGTTTCGGGGACATTCCCCAGCTTTGCCTTCAAACTTAGGGATGCCTGATGGCAGCTTAGTTGGCATAGGTGGCCAAAAATCTTGGTGGAGGATGGGGTCATTTGTTAATCTAGCCAAATCAGGCAAGTTCAGATGAGCCATGAAGGGCAGATTTGATCCCAAGTTAATGTGGGATGAGGCTACAATGGGGGTGGGGTTTGCAAGTGCATATTGCATCTAGATAGCTAGGGGGTTTGTGGTGGCACCATTGCGGATGGGCCAATGCCCCCAAGTGTTGTGTGGGGGGTGGTATGGGTGGCAGGGACATTGCCCCCATGTATGACAGTAGGGGAAATATAGGTGGCCGGTGTATTGCTCCCATGTGTGGCAGGAGGGGAAGTGTGTGGAAGGGCCACTAGCCTCGTGTGTTACCACTGGTCCAGTTTGGCTGGTCACTATGGGTGGTGGTAGTTGGCTAATGACAGTCTGCATGACTGTGCTTGGGCCACTTGCCAAGTTGTGGGTGACAGGTTGTGATGTGGACATGGGTCCACTTGCTAAGGTTAGGCCAGAAAATGGATCTAGGTTTGCACTAGCCATGGGGATTGATGGTGTGGTGTGGAGGTATGGTTCAGACTGATATGGGTCTGAATCTGAATCATAGGTGGTGTGGCCCTCTAATGGTGTGGGAGATCACTGAGAATGGCTTCGACGATGCCAATCAAGTGTTCCAAATGGTGGTGGTTCACCTCTTAGGCGTGAGGAATATCGTGGAGGATCAATTGTGTTTGATTTTGTGTATGAAATTGGTGGGTATGAGATTTGGACCCCAGTTTCAATAGCTTCCTATTGGCTGAAGGTGGTCTCTCGGCCACCAAGACTGCTAGAAGACTGCACTGGCTTGTTCCTCACAGGTGCTTCTACTCAATCGGAAGGGGTCGTTTCCCGTTTCGCTTGGCAATTCCTCTCAGCGGCCAGCTACTTTGGGGTTCCTGTGGTACTCCTCACAATGAGTTTCTAGGCAAATCCCAAGTACTTCCCATAGTTGAAGCAGTCAGGGACTTATGTCCTCAAAAACTACAGAATTGATTGAACTTAGTATAAATTTGGTAAATTTTAAGGCTTACTCAGTGTCATGAACTGAGTTGGGTTAATTATTCGGTATGGTGTGTTGGTTTGCTTGTTTTTTCTAGTATTTGGTTGCTGCAATATGGTTTATGAATTCATCATGGTAGATTTCATATCATGGTTTTGTATGCAAGCATAAACATAAATTTGTAAGCAAGTACAATGATTAACCCTAAATGTTTGTCGGACTAACTAGATGTCTACCTCATAGTAATATTCTTCTTCAACCAAGAGAAGGTGCTGGGCTCTCAGCACAATGGGACTAAGCCCATCTGTATATCCTCAAATCACCTCCCAGATTCTATGTTGGTCAATAGGGAGGACGCTTAGTGCCGTGAGAAGCCCTCCTTCTCTACCCCCTCTACCTTCCAGGTCACCCTGTTTTAGTGGTTTGGGAAAAATATCATGGAGTGCCTAGATCTATACGAGCTTGCCCTTCGTCGTATCCCAGAATACCCCGAAGGGTGATGATTGGGTAGAGGAGGAAGGGGGAAGCAAGATGGTTATTTTTAGTTAGACTAGTTCATTTTATTAAGCCTTAATGGTTCATTTAACATTTACACATTGTTCATGAAATTATTTGCAGAAAATACAAACTGAAACTGAAAATGACCTGCAATGGTGGACAGAGGCGGCTGGGCTGCACTAACAGTCCTCTGAAACTAAAAATTACTCTCTATTAATATTAAATTCAACTTCTGTGTGACAAGGCACACATTTCTGACCAAATCTAGAGAGGGGCCCATGATATTTTTTCAGAAATGAGCGAGGGGGTCACACCGAATGCAAAAACAGCCACAACCTGAGTTTTTGGGCTGAAGTCATTCTTATCAAGGGATTAAGTGCGCCCTGGGTGCACCTGTTTGCTCATTAAGAGTGCCCCAGTCTCACCTTTTTCCCCGATAAG
This sequence comes from Pseudotsuga menziesii, assembly GCA_001517045.1. Lineage (NCBI taxonomy): Eukaryota > Viridiplantae > Streptophyta > Pinopsida > Pinales > Pinaceae > Pseudotsuga > Pseudotsuga menziesii. The sequence continues at coordinate 26,380 of LPNX010399367.1, read as the reverse complement.
AGCGCCCTACTCCGGAATGGGGTTTTTTGGTGAGACAAAATCAGATCTGGCTGACAGTAACTAGTACTAGGGTCAGTCTAACTCGGTTTGGCCTAGAAAAGGCTTCGGTAGTGGTTGAAATAGGAAATAAATAGGATTTAAGACAGATTTAACATAAGATTCCTGAAAAACTAGGGCAAAAATTTAAAAAAATTAAAAATGAAAATTTTGGACCAGGGATCCTATGGGATCGACCTAGTATGGTCGCCAAAGCTGTAGTGAGGATTTTTCCTCACTGCAGGAGCAAGAATAGCTCCCTTGTGCCTATAGGGCACAAGGGTAGGTTCCTACTGTTGGAAAACAGGAAAAACGAAATGAAAATGCAAGTAAACAGAAGAGTAAACTAAACTAAGCTAATCTAGTGACAAAAAACCAGAACTAAACTAATTCATAAGCAAGAGAAGAAAGAAGAAGTTGAAGCTTTGTCAACCCCTTTGCAGAAAACGAGTTAGGGTTCCGCTTCCTTAAACCCTGCAAAACAAACCTAAGCTACAATGGAGAAACCTGCGAACAATGTTAAAGAAAACCTGCAAGAAACAATGGTTAGAAGTCAAAGCAATCTAAATAACTAAGAAGTAAACACAAAAAAACAAATATACCTTCTCTTAGTGGGAAATGTGCCACCATGCCCTAGCTCCTAGAAGCCTCTCTCTCTCTTGGTTGGGGGAGCAATGGCTGAAATGGGAATGAATGTGGAGGAGAGGGAATGTGGGTGGTTTGAGAGGCAAAGGTCTCAAAGCATCCACGGGCAACGTAGCAATAGGCAAGGGAGAGGTGTTTTGAGAGTGACCCCCCACCCTCCTTTTATAGATTTTCCAAGGGGTTTTAGGGTTTTAAGCCCTTGGTCAAGGCTTTAGCCCCTTTTTTGGGCCTTTATCCCTTTTCACCCTAACTTTAGCCGCTTTTAGGGTTTTATCCCCTTTTTGAGGGCTTTAGCTCCTAGGGGGCTACTTTGAGCTCCTTTTTGGGGTTTTTAGCCCTTTTCTTCATCCTTGGGCTCTTTTGGAGGTGTGGAGGTTTAATGGAAGGTCTGATGGAGTGAAATGAGTGTTGTGAGATGGTGTCCTTGGGTGGTGTAGGCCATTGAGAGCTATGTGGTGGATTTTTGGGTTAACAACAACAATAACACCGAAAAAAAAACAAAGAATATCTGCATCCTAAACCAAAAAGATAAAAGTGATGCCGACCCACTGGTGGACCTAGAAATTGAAGGATACCCTGTTCGACAAGTTGTACTGGATTTTGGGTCACATGTAAATATTATGACTTAAGACACTTGGGAACAATTGGGTAGACCTCGACTATACGAATCAGGAATATACCTGAAATTAGTCAACTAAGGCCTAATTGAACCTATCGAAGTATGGAGAAATGTAGACACAACAATAAAAGGAATATCGACCAAAGTCGACTTTGAAATTATCGACCCTAAGGAAGGATCCAGCTCCTTCCCAGCGTTAGTAGGTAGACCTTCGGGAAGAAAAATGAAAGCATCGATATCCTTAGACAAAGAAAGAATAAAACTAATAGGAAATGGCTAAAAATTTATAGTACCCATTCATCCATCCCAAGGAGAACCTTGGATAGAACCTATTGATGAAGAAGTTGAAATTCGACAACTATATAAGATACAGAATAATGAAGATTACACAGAACCGAATGTCTATGGTGAACTTCACTTAGGCAACCAAGACTCAGTAGGATATAATTCAGGTGTAGAATTATATGACTGGGAAGTCAAGAATTATGAAACACAAGCAAGAGGATGCTGGACTTTTCAAAAAGTGCAGAAAAAACTAGTTCGACAGTGCTTCTTGGTGTCCATCAGACCAAAAATATTTGAAAAGAAAATTAGGGAATATCCTACCTTAAAACTAGTAAATATAAATAGTACACAAATACCAAGGTACAAAGAAAGAGAATCACCAGTCATGCATATAGAACAAGTTTCCAAAAACATTGGTGAACATGGCTGACTACAAAGCTTAGTGGAAACTTTTACAGGACAAGCTGCTAGATGGTGGGATACCCATCAATCAAGACTACAGACATGGACAACAGCTTCAAATTTCTTCATAGAAATATTTGGAGGGAAAAATTTAACCAATCAAGCCCAAATACCTATGTTCATCCAAGGACAGGATCCAGAAGACCACATAAGGACATGTGAAAAAGAATGGAAAAGACTGGGTATAAAGATGAACGTACATGGCCACACCTGTTTCCATCAACACTCTCTGACTTACCAAAAAAATGGTATAAAATGGAAGAATCTCGAGGTGAAACATTCCTATGGAATGAACTCAAAGAGAATTTTATCAAAGATTTCAACTTTGTACCACAAAATGAGAATTTGGTCGAAACATCAAAATAGATCAAAGCATTTATACAACCGACAGAAAACAAAACCCTAAAAGACAACCGACTGATAATAAATTGTAACAATATACAAACCGAGACAATAATATAGTGAACAAGACTACATATGGAAAATGAAAATCTGGAAGGGAAAATATTTAGATGTAAGTCAAACCATGACGAAACAACAAAAACAATTCTCACAATACTCAAAGTGGGGACAACCAACAAGGAGGATACTGACTGAATGACCGCAGTATATTTCCCTACCACATTTTCACAGTTTAAGGAAGGGAGCCGACCAATCAATGAAGCCAAAGCACCAGAATGGCTGGATGCTAAAGTCAAAACTAGAGAATTCGACATCTTAAGTGATGACCAACCAAAAATGGAAAAAATTGGAGACTACTGGAATGAAGAGCAAACAACAGAAATAGTGAACTTATTAAAAGAGTTTCAGGATGTATTTTCCAGAGATTATAAATATCTCAAAGGTTTAGTCCATGAAATGGGTGAAATGAATTGGTTGTTCAACCAAAGAAACATGATCCAACCAAGCTAAGAATTTGTGTCGACTTCAGAGAGCTAAATAAAGTTACATTAACAGACCCATTTCCAACTCCCTATGCGAATGAAATCTTAAATGAGGTCGCAGGACATGAATGTTACTCATTTATAGATGGATTCTTAGGTTATAACCAAGTACCAATAGCCAAAGAAGATCAGAAAAAGACAACATTCGTATGTGAATTTGGCTCATTTTCTTATAGGGTTATGCCTTTTGGACTAAAACATGCACCTGCAATATTTTCCAGAATTGTGGTCAAAACATTTCAAGAATATATTTACAAAACAATGGTAGTATACTTTGATGATTGGACAATATACTCTATGCTAATATATTATTGCAAATGGCTAAGGCTTATGTTGGAATGATGTCGACAGCCAGCTATCTTTGAACATCAAGAAGTGCATATTTCTGACCCCCATAGGGATATTGTTAGGACACATTGTCTGTAAAGAAGGTATTAAGGTCGACTTCGCAAAAATAAAAATTATCCTTGACTTAAAACCACTAGTGAACCCAAAACAAGTCAGGGTATTACTTGGTCATACAGGATATTACAGAAAATTCATAAGATACTGCTCAGACATGACTTACCCACTGGAAGAACTATTAAGAGAAGATAAGGAGTTCGAATGGATAGAGAAATGCAACATATCATTTGAAAAACTAAAAATAAAACTAGTCGAAGCACCCATCCTAAGGTTTCCAAACTGGTCGACTAAATTCCATGTACACATCGACGCATCAGGGCTATCAATAGGAGCAATTCTAACTCAACCAGGAGATGATGGAATGGACTACCCTATAGTTTACAGTAGCAGAAAACTAAACAAAGCTAAAAGAAACTATTCGACAACAGAAAGAGAAGCATTAGGAATGGTCTTCGCACTACAAAAATATCGACACTACCTACTAGCTAATCCATTTGTCTTTTATACCGACAACCAAGCACTAAAATATCTCGTAAATAAGCCTCTACGCCATGGGAGAATTTGTTGATGGCTATTTCTATTCCAAGAATTTGAATTTGAAGTCGTAGTCAGACCAGGTAAGTTAAATGGTCGTCCCGACCACTTATCCCGAATCGACACAGGAGAGGAACCGACAAGAGTCGAAGATGACTTACCAGATGAACATTTATTTTGAATATAAACAGTCCCAACAGAATTGGAGGAAATAGCTCATTTCTTAGAAGATGGACAAGCACCAGAAGGTATGGGTATGAAGAAGAAACACATCTTAGCCATGAAAGCTGCACCATATAGTCTCATAAATGGATTCTTATATAAAATGGGCTTGGACGACATCCTCAAAAGGTGTGTACAGGAACACGAAAGAAATAATATTGTGTATGAAGCATATTACGGACCTGCAGGAGGACATTTCCAAGAATACACAACTGCAAAGAAAATCCAACAATCAGATTTGTGGTGGCCGACACTTCATACAGACTGTAAAAATTTTGCAGGCCAATGTGATAGATGTCAATGGCTGGGTCGAGCACTTCCTAGTACAGAAATGCCCTTGATATCATTAAACTTAAGCTTGACATTTGAAATTTGGGCCATCAACTTCATAGGACCATTTCCCATACCAACAAAAATAATAGGTGCAAGGTACATAATAACTGCAGTCAAGTACGTAACCAAATGGGCAGAGGCAGAACCAGTCAATACATGTTCCAGTGAGATAGCCGTCAAATTTATTTATGAAAATATCATTACCCGATTCGGATGTACACTAACCCTAACTAGTGACCAGGGAACACAATTTATTAATAAAACTATTCAAACACTAACGGATCAGTTCCAAATCGACCACCGTCGGAGTACAACCTACCACCCTCAGTCGATTGGAGCAATTGAAGCATTTAACAAAACATTAACAAAATGGCTAACAAAAATATGTAACATTGACAAAGATGACTGGGATGAAAAGATACCTACAGTACTATGGGCATACAGAACAACATACAAATGTTTAATTGACCAAACACCATTTCGACAAGTTTATGGACAAGAAGCAGTAGTTCCACTACACTTTCGACAACAGACACCTATTATCGTAGAGATTTTACATGTCAATGTTGAACAAGGAAAAAATTAACGACTACTGCAACTAAGTAAACTTGAAGAACATCAACTAATCGTGTTACAACATCAGGAAATCCATAAACAACAACAAAAGGCATGGCACAATCGTAACATCAAAAACAAAAATCTATCGATAGGAGACCTTGCCTTACTATACAATAGTCGGGTAAAAGGAAAACCCAAAAAGCTACATACATAATGGATGGGACCCTATGTTGTCAAAGAGATACATGCCAAAGGATCAGTCTGACTAAAGACATTACAAGGCATAGTATTTCGGAAACTTGTTAATGGTGCCTGACTAAAATGGTACAGAAACTAAACAATTTGAAAAAACAAAAAAAAACATATAATGAACATAACGGTTAAACAAAAGCTATAAAAATATGAAAATCCAAAAAGCAAAATAGAACCAATATACATAAAAATATGACAGGAAATCACCACTTCAACAACCGACATCATGCCCATCGACAACTCACATGATCGACATCGACCAACGACCTCGAAAGTCACATCACGCCTTCATGACTATGAGCACCAAAACCAAATCACCATTAACACAAAATCAGGTGTTCGTGTTGGACCATCACGTCCGCCATTAATACACCCATTGATAGAAATGTCAAACACATCAACTATAAATACTTAATTTCCAAAGGATCATTTACAGCATTTCAAACAGAGAGAGCAACTTGGCAACCAGAAAACCGAAAGCCAATAATACCGAAGTAAAGTTGACCAGCAAACCGACAAGATGGCACCAAAACAAACCAGAGCTGCAACCAAGGCTAAAAAACTACAGAATACAGAGACACAATTAATAAGGCGACTAAAAAGTATCAAGAATGTTAAGGTTCAGGAGATATCATGGGTGAAACTATGGCCTGAGATTAAATAATGGGCCTATGTCGACAAAAAGCCTACACAAGCTGTAGAGAAAATAAACCACAGTACTATTATGAATTACATAAATGCACTGCTCATGGCTAGTTTTGGAGGCGCAAAGGGAACATCGGTGAAATTCATCATAAGCCGATACTACAATGGTAGATTTTACTTCGACAGACCAGTCGAGATCTCTGGTGAAGTAATCTACAAATTGACGGGTTTATCAAACCAAGGTGACATTGTACCAGTCAGCATAAAAAAGGATTGGTAGAGGAACTAATGGTATCAGCATTAGGAAAGAACTCCAAAGGGATAATGATTAGCCAAATACAATCCTGAATGCCACAAATAGTGGCTAAAATCATAGCCACTGGGCTTACACTGACAGGTCAAGGAAGCGACCTCAAAATAGATATGTTGGAGGCAGTGGATACCATTGTTGACACAAGAAAAATATACAAATGGGTTGAGTACGTTGCCGACATGCTCAAAGGCATCTGTGAAAAATGCCAGGAGTCGAGAGGGATTATAAGGTTCCCATCCCTTATGATATGGATAGTCATGTACTCCTTGTGCCCTGTCGGTGACAAGAAGTTCCAAGAACCCACGAAATTCCATATGTGGCAATTCAAACCATTTTCCCAAAATGGAACAATGAAGGAACTAGCAAAAGGTAAAGTGTTGTTAGAAAACTGGTTCCAAAAGTTGAAAGTCCAAATGAATAGATGGAGGGTGCCGCAGAACATCCAATGAAGTCTGCCCACAACCAATTAGAACTCAAACATACAGTGGTATGGTATATACAGGGCACCAAGGAAAAGGCAAAAACTCTCGACTACTACCCGACAGTCGAAGAAATTTTTCGGGAGCTAGCTCGATAGTCGAGTACACAATTGTCGATACCAGCAAGGGCCAAAGAGATAGACCTATCAATAGAAGGGTCACTGACAAACCAAGAAAAAGAAGAAGATTATGAGCTCAGCTTATACATCAGCACATTTGTGTCGGAGGAGATACCAGCAGAAGACATCGGTCGACTGCAAATTATAATCAAACCACCAACAGCACAAAGGGAAGAGACACAAATAGAACAACAGGTAACCAATCCAGCTGAAGAAATCCTTGTCTCGACTCAAGAAAAAGGGGGAGAGATAGATATTGAAAACCCTGAGTATGTTGTCACCAAAGAAAACATACGCAAATTGTCGAAGGAGATAGCATCCTCAAGGAAAAGAAAAAGAACTCAGGAACAGGAGCAGGGGAAGGGTAAGTGAAATTTTATCATTTTAGAGTCCTCGAAAGATAAGGAAGAACTAGCAACTATGGTCTGCGACATTATAGAAGATGTCACAGCAAATAAAGTTTTGATCGAAACCCAGTTCCAGAGGTTCGTCGAAGTAGGGGCACAACAAGGTCGGCTGAAGAAATTGAAAAGCACAAACACCTTGACGACTGAAAATGTTGTCGATCTCGTATCTACACCTCCACCCCCATCTCTGACCAAAATCATACAAGAAGCACTGGCAGCACCTCCTTCCATAAGCCCAATCGACATATGCAAAAATGCTATATCGAAAACCTTGAAGGAGAGGTTTGACTGAGACAGAGACTTCTAGGGATATATTGAAAAAATGCCTGAGCTACTCACCTTGGTACAAAAGATCACCACCAAATGCCCCTTATTCGAAGTTGGTGGATCGAGAATACCCATTCCTCAACCCGACCAAGTACCCTAGAGGCCAAGGACTGTGGAAATCATAAGTTTGACATTTCAAAGAAACCCTGACAACCAAGCTGAAGTTGTCACAAGTAGGTCTACATCCCTCATTTCGATCGACCCCGAACCCAACCCACCAGCCAATGAAAAGACAGGAGATGAGGAAGGAGAGAACATGGATGAGATGAATTGAGAAATTGATGAACTGTTCTCTGACCTTCAGGAAATTTCACCTCCATAGATCCATGACCCAAAATTTGACCACATCTCCACCAACCCAATCACACCCAACCATTCACCAATGCCATCACCACCACCCCCCAACCCAGAACCTATAATCAAACCAGCTGCACCTGAACCAACTCTACCACAACCATTAGTGCCAACAACATCTGCATCTGGACCCTCAGTGCAAAACCAACCAAATGCACAACCGGATGCAGCACTCATCCAACCGACCCAACCAGAAATACCCTCAACCACTTCTAGCCAGCAACCAAAAAACCTAATTCTGACTCTTACAGGTACACAGGTGCTAGAGCAAGCGGAGCAACAAAAGCACAAAAGAAATAAAGATAAAAAGAAGAAGGACCATCAAATCTAGATGACAATGCTCCACATCAGTCAACTTGAGTCGACCACTGCAGTCAATGCAACCAAGCTGAGGGATGGAGAGTTAGGGAAACTCTTGGAAACACTGGTGATCAAAGCAAAAACAAGGAGCTAGAGCAGACACAAGGAGCTTGATGACAATGAAAAAGAACAAGTCGAGTTCCTCAACAAATGTAGAAACCTTGTGCAATCTGTGATACCAGAACCGACAAAGGTCGACACCGACAAACCACTAGAAAAAGCTTATCAGCTATTTGAAAGCATGGTGTCGGCACTACAGGCACAGATGCATAACACAAGAGAGGAGCAAAAAGAAGAAACAACTCAACTATTGATGCAGCATCACACAGCTTTTTCAGAAGTGTACAAGGTATTGCAAGATCACATGGAGGAGTCGGTTATTACAGAAGGAGTGCTAAGAGACTGGCCTACTTATTATGGGAAAGTCTTTCAGCAAACCCGACAGACCCAACAAGAAATCCAAGCGCTTGAGAAGAGAAAAATCACGGAGGAAGCACTCAGAAGCACAATTGAAAATCAAATAGTGCTTGAAACAACCAAGCTACAGAAGCTCGAGCAACAAGCACACCAGTGGGTGTAGCAAGTAATCCCAAGTTTAGACAAATTAGACATCATCTACCCGCAGATGAAATAACTTTTTGAGACAGTAGAGGAAAAGGACCAGTTTATGGGTCCTGGAATGGAAAGGATAGCAGGCCTTTCCATCCAAGAGAAAATGTCGATACTCTCAAGCCTTACTACATTAACCATTGACATCCAAAAAATACTGCAAAGTTGGAAGGAATTTCAACATTAGTTGACAGTGACAGTTGAAGTAATTGTCGAAGTCTATGTATAGAAAAGACCAACCATTAGACTTCAAATCCCATGAAGGTTGAATACAGAAATAACTACTTAGGACAGGTAATTTTGGTACCTCCCGGTTTCTTCAGGACAAAGAAACGTTTTGTTTGTGGGGGAGATGTTGGAGGAGCAAGTCAGTAAGCCGACTAGAATGACGACTAACTAAGTTGATTAGCCGACTAATTAGAGATTAGGTCAGCCATATAAGGTCGTGTCGGTTGACCGAACCAACAAGTAGTTATTTGTAACTGTTTGTAATTCATATATATTAGGTTGTTGATCCAGATGAGAACTTGGTTTAGTTCTCTATATTGTATGGACCCTTTCACTATAATATAATCTGTTAATCTACCTACATGTTCTTATCTCTTGTCTCTGTTATGTATGTATGCTTTTAATGTGTATTATTGGTAACCCTATGTGATTTGTGAGATTACAACAGGGTTCATAGGATGTAGCTTTTGTTGAAAAGGTCTAACATTAGGGTATGTTCTTATTTCATGTTCCACTATAGATGGGTCGATGCCTGGCATCTCCTCATAAGACTAGGCAAACACATCGCGAAATTATTTGAACAAGGTTGTATAAATGACAATTTCCTCATGTAAATAATTTTCTCTGATATAGAAATTTTCCATGATGTCGGGTTTGTTGGAGATGTTTATGGGTATAATTGTGGAAATTTTTTCCATGTTACCTTCGGTGAACGCTCCTTCCTTAGGCAAAGGATTTATAGGTTGATAAACACCTTCACTCATTCTCACATGGAACTAGGAATTTTCAATTATGCTCAACTTTGGTAGGAAATAGGACTTGTGATGTAAATATTCACATATTTTGTCGAGTCCTATCATGGACTCAAAAATGGATTCATCAGATGATAAAACCATGTCTAAGCAATCATATGAATAAGTTGAGTTCAACGTCCATGTAGGCAGATAGGATTCCTATGGCTCCTCTGATACTGAAGGAGTAGGGAGGGAATCAGTAGTAGCATGAAATTTATCTTGGTAAGGTATTTATATAGCTAATAAGGGCACATCAAGCTCATATTGTGAGGGGAGAACCCATGGATCCATTCCATATACAACTATACAAACGGTTTTCCCTACACTAGTCATTCCTAAAAATTTTATAGGAGCAGGTAAGTCAAAATTTCCCATCAGTGACGTGTACATCCCAGCTCCTAAGATTTCATTTATTAGGATTGATTGATAAATCAAGGGAACATTTGAATATTATGTGTTCATATGACTCTTCCGGGTATAATACAATTGATCAATAGTCACTATCTTCCCTTCATGAGGAAAACAAGAACACAGAATAATGGTGATGGAATAGCGCACATGGAATAGGTCCAACTCCTACCCCAATAGTAAATTATAGTCCAAAGGGGCAACAAAAAATGCTATTTCTACTGAGACCTTTTTTCCTACCAATTCTATATGAAAAGAAGGTAGGATACCATGCGGGAAGAAATACCTTCCGTCGAAATCATACAACAAGGTATTTGACGAGACCAACTCAAGGGATCCCAAAGCTTTCCAACATGAAAAATCCATTACACATGTAAATGCACCTTCATCTATAATAGTCTTTCCAATGGTTTTACCACCATGGACTACTTCAATTTTCAAGGCTACATGATAGGCCAAGCAGGGTTTGACATCAAATAAGTCAAACTTGATTATTAAGCGTGTAGAATCTGTACTGTTGATAGCTGCAAGAAGTGCATTACGCTCTGAACGACAATTTTGTAACACTTCTAAGCATAAGGTGCTTGGGATAGGTCCTCCACAACCAAATAGTTTGGAGCATCCCCTACATTAGGGTTGTGATATGTCTTTTTGAAGACACCTTTTGATATCTTCGGAATAGGTTCAGTTGATATTTCAATCGAAAGTGGGGTTGGTGCTTTGGCAGGTTGTTTATATTTCTACAAAGACTTGGATTCGTATGTTTTGGCTCTAGTTTTCAATAAATTTTAGGACCATACCATGTTAATGTGTGATTGATCAGCAAGGGGAGTGTTCTGAGTGCTCCTGAAATTATTTAGATCGCTCAAAGTTGAATTTTGTCCTTGTGGGAAAGGGTCCTTAAGGAAAGAAGGTTGTTGCTTCAACAACTTTTGAGCTTGTTCCATCAAAGGAAATTGGTAATTCAAGTGGTATTCCTGACAAATTTTGCAAGGAAATTTCACCTTTTTCTTTTCTTTCTTGGCCCCCTCGACATTGTTCGTGGGGTTTTGTTTATTTTGATTTCCCTCTTCTTTCGTCCCTTTTTTTTCTTCCCATCGGACTACTTAGTGCCCTTTTAGGTAGAATGTGTATTATAAATTTTCTATATTTTGAGGAGAGGGGTGGTAGCCTTTGTTTCTTCCAGTACGGACGGATTCACTGATAGTTCATGTATTTGTTTTGTCAGTGATTCCACAGTGGGTGATTCAACCGAAACTAAAATGCCATCAGCATGCATTCCAGGCTTAGGTTTTGCAAAGTCTGTATTAGACCTTGGAGCATCAAGTATAAGTTCATAGAGAATACCAAACTAAGCATAGATCAGGTCAAGTTGTTGGGCTCTGAGAATGTCTTCCTCTTCGGTCATCACTCCTGAAGTTGAGACATATTTTGAAATATATGGCAATAGTGATTTCAAAAACCATTCCAACAACAACCCTAGAGGATTTTTATCTTTAATCAGCCTCTTTCTTCTTCTCCACTCCTAAATGTGATCAGAAATGTGAGTGGATTTATTTTGTTGAAAGATCGACACTAATATTAGTGTGGAATTATACCGGACCGAAAATTGAAATTGATTGAGAAAAATTGTGGCTAAATCAAGGAAACTGCCATAAACATTAGATGGGATTTTGATGTACCATTTAGCTTCTACACTAGTCAATGTCCTTTGAAAAAGTCTCAATGAAATTGAATCATCGTTCAAAGAGTTTGAGGAGCACCATATATGGAAAGTCATGACATGGTCACCAGGTTCCTCTCTGGTTTTCCCTTCAATTTTGGAATATCTAAAGGTAGTTTGATAGGAACTAGTGTCCAAGTTGGATCATGGCACACAAGGTTATTCATTTGTTTTGAGAGTTCTAGAAAGTTTAGCATTGCTAGAAAAAGGAGTTGAGGCCTGCACAAAGTTTGGTATTGAGGAAATTGGTGTGAGGAATTTCCCACACCAATGTTCGAATAAAGTTGGCTCAGGTATCCCCCAGCCACGGGGTGTGAAGAAGTAACAATGTTTTGAAAAGGATTCCAACCAAACGCCAATGGGTTACTAACTTGAGGTGTGTTATGTTGAGTTTGACTAGTTCCGGTCGAAATGGGTATCATTGATATGGGAGCAATTTACCTTCCATCGAATAGTGAAAAAGTAGAGCTTCCAATTGGTGTTGTTGAGACCTGACTTGTAGTTTGGAAACTGAATCCTAAAAAATGGATTTTGGCTTTCAGAAGACACACCTAAATAAGTAGGTGTGGGACATACATATGGGTAATATGGAGGAATATGTCCTCTATACTAGGGATACCCTTGGACAAAAGGAGTGGAACCACTAGGATTATTCTGAAAGTTCTGGAATAAGGAAGAGGATGTAAAAGGCATACTAGGTATCCTAATAACCACCAAATTAGATGGACTGGTAGTAGTGTTTGTAGGTGCCAAAGGACTAACCACTCTAGTACTCGAAGACAAGGAGATAGGTGAGGTAAATTTAAGTGATACTACCAAGGAATTGGGTATATTTGATAATTATATACTCACATGCGGAGGAGATACTCCACTAGATGACATGGCTGAGGTGGGGGTATAAATATCCCCATATCCTTCTCCTGTAGTCGACATGAAAAAACTTGACGGGAAACCAAGACCGGGTTGACTGAAAATTCTAACTTGCATAAGTACTGGATCTCTCAAATCAGTAAGAGGTGAGTTATAATTCCTTGCAAACTCTTTGTCCTGCAAGTCTTTGATATCTACTTATGGATGATCAGGTTGACTATACCTTAGTTCTGGTTCCCCTAGACTTTCACTAATACCAGTCGGTTCAAATGAACTGCTTATGTTGATTCTATACCTTCTAGGTGGAGTTGGAGGCTCCACAACTGTAAGTGGAGGAAGGCTTTGAAACCTTTGCAATATACAAGGATGTTGATCCTCCATAGCTAAAGAATTTATTTACACACACCTAAAGGTCAAACAATATCACAAACAAACAAAAAATCATACCACTAAATTTTTTTCCTAAGTATCACAACTAGGAAGGTGAAGATATACCTTCTAAAGGAATGTCTAGGATGATGAGGGTCTAGAACAAACCAGTGAAGAGTCAAACAGTAGTTACCCGGGGTTCTGATACAAGTTTTTTGGGTGCAAGCAGTTGAATCACCAACCACCCTCCCAAATTATTGCACGGGTTTTCCACCGACGTCTACCCTAAGTAAAGTGGAAATATGCTTCCACTGTCACCTATGTGAGAACCCTAGTTCAAGATACAAATGCTACCATATCTACAAGAAATTTTCGACAAAAAATTCGTTAGTCTGACTGATGTGCATGGGAAGGGTAATAAGCCTGAAATTCAAACAGCGGCAACACCACACAGGGCCAAGGGTGGTGCTGAATGAACCCTCGAATGCACAACATTCCTGGTGTATGTTCCATTGAGTATTGGAGGGGTATCTCTGCAACCCAAGCTTCACATGACCTCGTGCTTGACTCCTGTGTTAGAGGATATTTCTGGTTTACCTTCCTGTAAAAGTGGATTTTCTAAGAGACAGACCACAATGTTTGAATTTCAAATGCTTTTGGATAGTTATAGGTAGTCCTAATCCAAAACCCTAGCTTAAGTTAGTTTGTGTTGTCCCTAAAAAAGAAAATGTTACTAATATATTTTAAATATTAAAGTTATTTTAAGGCTTATTTTTACTGAAGGTGATGATCGTGCAACTTATGACATTTTTTGACTTGACTATAAAGAAAAAAGTATGATCTAAAGAGTTTCAAATTAACATTGTCATTTAAGTTCTCTTTCATTTTTCAAAAAATAATGAAACTTGTTTGCTGAACTTTGGAAATCAAATTATGTTTTTTGCTTTACTTTTTGAAAACTTGAAAACAAATGCAGAATGTGTCTACTTAAGCTAGTATGAACCTAACTGTTTTACTTTATTATTTTTCTTTTTAAAACAAAAATGAAAAATCATGCAATGTACGTAAATGTAAGTGAGTGATATGAACAAATTTATAAGTAATACTTAGCTTTCAGACCTCATAAAAACAAATTTTGAATATCATGCAAAGCTTGAAAATACCCTACTTGGACCGAACTATAGATTTTTTTTAAAAACCAAGGTCTTCCAAAGATTGGAAGAAGAAAGTTCAGGTTCATTACCTAAGAAATCAGATTGTAAGTGAACACCAGCATCAACAAGGATTGAAAAATCAGAAATCACCTACACTCCTACCAAGTATAATCCAAGAGGAGAGACCTAAAGGTATTAAACAAGTATCCAATCTAACTCACCCAAAAAAATATTCTTACAACATAAACAAACAAAGACTTAACCAAGTAACAGTCTCAAACAAACTAACAAAAATGTCCTAGAAGAATCCAAATATGCAAAATAGACTTTTAATACAAAACCCTAGTTTTCACATAACCATCTACAGGAAATACACGACTGTTCATAAGATAATATGTGTAACATACGCGATTAAGTTGTGGAAAAGTCGTGTATTTTCCTAGTATACGTGATTGCAAGTATAGGATACCCACGTATTCCTCAAGAAAATTTCAAAAAGAAAAAATAATGAACCTTAACATCGAATAATCAATTTGGACTGAATAAATGTTTATGAAAGCAAGTCACAGACAGGACCAAGAATGGAAAAGACCAGAAAGAAAAATCAATCAAAGAGACCCCAAAACAATAGATTCCTTAGTGGAGTTGCCAATTCTATTCTGAGGGAAATCTATCCTAGGGGTAGGTTTTGAGGCCACCAACATACTATGGGTTTGCAGATAGCCAAACAGAATTACAAACATTTATTAAAATGGAAGAGATGAGGAATATGCACCTTGTTCCGGCGATAGATCGTATCTTAGCCTCTTCTCTTTAATGCTCCTCCACTTCCAATCTCCAACACATACAACAAAGAAAACAAACTTCCTCAATGTACCTTTAGTTTTTATAACATATGAGAAATGAACATAAATCAACATTGCAATTCAAATCAAATAATAATCTAGATCACTACTCAGAAACAATTGAAGCATTCATTACACATTGATGGAAGGAAATTAAATTTTTTATTGATAGAGTTTCTGGAAAGATTACAAATCCTCTGCTTGATCAAACTCCTCTATAAGACCTAGATCTGAGACTTATTCCTCCTCTCCTAAATGGAAGTTCTCCATCATAACTTTTCCTCCAAAGTTGGTCCCCTTTCGCCATGGCCTTCCCTTCTTTTTATAGTTGTTTGGGAGGAAATATTTTGAGGCTATGATGGTTAAGGAAGTTGGGGAGGTTTTAGAACCGACCCCAAATTCCCTTTATTAATCATTTTTTTTTCATTTTTAATGATTCTTAATGTTAAATTTGAGAACCATAGATCTACATGCCAATATGAGAGCAATTGAAAAGGAATTATGTAGTGGAATAATTAATATCAATATACACTAAGCAAAGAATTCATGACGCAAATTTCAAATTAATCGAACAAGAATTGATCAGATAATCACAACATTATAATTCATTCATTAATCATTAATACAATGGTAGTACAATAAATAGAATTTGAATATTGTGTATAGGATTCAAATCTACCAACTCTAACTAACTGTTTAGATAACTCAGTGTGGAAAAATCACAGCTGGAGCTCACTAGTTTAACTTCAGATGTTGAAATCAGTCTACAATCAGTTAACTGATGAGTTAAGTGGACAAAAGGTACCACACTCCCTCGATGCATGAAAAAATAGCACTAGGCTAACTAATAGTGATCTAACTGAAAGTAATTGGAGGATAACTCATCATAACTGCTTACCTACCACAACCAACTAAAGGAGGCCACTGTTGGTACTCAGAGTGGGCTCCTATAATGGAGAAATTGGTCCCAGAGGCACATAAACTCATTCATGCAGATGCAGTAAGTGGAAGATAACCTCTAGGTGTGTCCCCCATACTCTAGTATAGTGATAATAACTTCCTAATCTATAACACTGTGGATCACTAATGTCGAATATTGGTTCTTATGTTTGTCAGCATCCTGGGAATGTGTATGTGGATCTCTCCAAACTAAATTATTATGTCTAGAGGAATTTTCCTCTATGAAAGAAGAGGAATATTCTCAACTGAATTAGGAACATAGACAACTGCATGATGAAAACTAGACCCATGTAGAGAAATTGAGATCAAGTGATGAGAGAGAAAAATTGCTTGAGAATTCGAACCATGTGAGGTAAACTCAAGAAACTTATATGTTTCATCCTTGAACATTAAACCATGTGAGGTAAAATTAGCTCCAGGTGTTAGGAGTAAGTGTCTAGGAGAATGCAGGATGTCTCCATCTTTATTAGTATTGTGAGGATATGAGCATGTGATCAAGTATGAAGGTAGAGAATTCCTGGGACCATGGAGAGAAAATTCTTCAGATCCATAATTCGATACATTTTCTAAAAATCTAATGATTTGCAAAATCTAATATCAGCAAACTCATGAGAGAAAACTAACATTGAATCCCCAGCAACAATTTTGAAAGAGACTTGAGGTACTTGATTTTTCACACCAAAATTGATGAGAACAACTAAGAAGAGGAAATGATACTCTCAAATCCATATTGAAGTTGTACCTACCAAATATCATTGTAAAACAAATCAATTCATAATCATATTTCAGTTCAATCCTTTCCACCTCGACATGTGCACTTTTTCATAGTCTGTCACACCTGGATAGACTTCTCTGGATAGAATCCAGAGGGAGTAATGCTATGATTCCAGGAATTAGTGGAAACTCAGCTACTTCTGGTGCACAATGGAGGTTTCTGAGGTTTGTTGATAGCCTAAACAAGGCTCTGATACCATGCTAAATTTGAGAACCATAGATCTATAGGACAATATGAGAGCTATTGGAAAGGAATTTTGCAATGGAATAATTAAGATCAATATACATTGAGCAAAGAATTCATGACAAAAAATTTAGATTAATCGAACAATAATTGCTCACATAATCACAACACTAATCTTCATTCATTAAGAGTAATGCAATGGTAGTACAATAAATAGAATTTGAATACTGTGGATAGGATTTGAATCTACCAACCCTAATTGATTGTTTAGCTAACTCGTTGTGGAAAAATCATAGCTGAGCTCACTAGTTTAACTTTGGATGTCAAAATCAGTATACAATCAGGTAACTAATGGGGTACGTGGAAAAAGGGTTCCACACTCCCTTCATGCATGAAAAACTAGTTCTAGGCTAACTGATAGTGATCTAACTGAAAATAGCTGGAGGACAACTCATTATAACATCTTAACTACCACAACCAACTAAAGGAGGTTGCTTGTGTGTTATGCAGCTGATTGGCACCTCTCCGTCCGAGTGCTGACATCCCTTAGGTCGGCACACAAAAGGACACTTATGGATTGAGGTTTGCCTAGTTTCATTATACCTTGATTGATGATGAAATACATTGCCTATATGCCCAGCTGGTTACTTTGCTATTTTGAGATTTTGAGTGCATGCGCGACTATTTCTATTGGCATCTCGCGCATATGCGCGAGTATTATGTTCAGCAGGTCGCGCATACATATATGCGCGGGTTGCATTTGTATAGAGTCGTGCATCATGCGCGGGTTGCTTTACTACAGACCCGCGCATGGTTTCCTCAAAATTAGTTTTTAAAAACACGAGTTAATGGGAGATTAGTTGCTTCATTTACCTTAATCCCATTAACTGCTATAACCTCCATAACCTTCGAGAACTGCCTCATTTCATCCATATAAATAGAGGCCTTGGGGAGGGTTTTGATTATTGATACTTGGAGAGAAAAGTTATGCTGGTGGATTTTCTACAGAATCTTTGGAGCAGAGAAACTCAGAGTCCTTTGGTGACAGAGGAGTCCCTTGTTCAGACATTGGGTTGTAACCTAAACTCCCTCTATTTTTGTTAATAAAACAGATTACTTCTTCCATATTGTGTTTCATGTGTTGTGGCTTGGTAAATGTTTATATTTCATTATAATATGTGATTTGCCTAACCTGCATCTTTATATATGAATCATACTGTGTATTGGAAGAATCTTTGTTAACAGGTTGAAGGAGGAACTATCCTGGAGATTGTAGAAGTGAAGCAAAGAGGAAGAAGCTAGCTTGGATCAACCTTTGTTTATTACAAGTAAGTTCCTGTTACTTCCCTATTTCCTATTTGTGCTTTTACAATCAATTTGTCTGCAAGGTCATAGTATGTTGGTAACCCCCAGACCTAGGTTATTAGGTGAATTATCCATTACAACAGAACTGGCGACTCTGCTGGGGATGCCAAGTCTTCTTTAGGTCTTTTTCTGTTGTCCTGACCAGTGATTGCTCGAAGTTTTGTTTGTGATCTTGTGTCCTGCTTTCTTACTTACTGTAGCATTTGAAAGTCTCGGGTCTTTCTCTGTTTTTGAGAAATCTTCATACCCATGCGCGGGTTGTCCTTCTAGACAGTCGCGCATACTGAGTTACATGCGCGGGTTGTCCTTATAGACAGTCGCGCATCATACACGACCTGCACTACTACACAGTCGCGCATACTCCTGAAGACTGTGATTTTTGTGTTGAAGTTTGCTTGTTCTTTGGCATGTTATAAGTCCTGTTTTCTGTTGAGGCTTTCTTTAAGAGTGTTGCAGAGTTGTCTGAGTGTATCAGGTGATCACATCTCAGTGCTTTTCGAAGCCCTTGGGTTCTTTTTACTTGTGTTATTTACTGTCTGCATTTTGAAACTTTCTGGCCTGTTTGGGTTATTGGTTGAGTGCCTGAGTCTAGATCAGTGATCAGGGTCTTAGACTCTGTCTGTCCAGTCTGCTGTCTATCAGTTTTTGGTCTATACTTGCCTATTTGAAAGTCTGCAGTGATCTTTAGGTCATTGTTTGCACCCAAGTTGAGGTCCTGGCCTGCTTCTTTTGCTGGTTTTTAGGGTCTGTCTGCCTTTTAGTTTCAGTTTGTGTTCTTTATACAGTCTATAAGTGTCAAGTCTACTAAAGCATTGCATTAATACATGCACAGTACTTTTTTGAGCATTTTTTAAAGTGAAAAATAAAACATAGATAATCTTCTGCATTGTAATTTTTGCATTAGAATAGTGTTTGTTTCAGTTTAAGAAATACATATCTCAGAAAAATACAAAACATATAGGCTAGTTTCTCTTATTTAAGTGCTGATAGTTCATCATACATATTTAAAAAAAAAATAAAATGAAAAGAAGCTTATTTTTATAGTGTTAGATTGCTTTAGATGCACCTTTATTTCATTTATTTTCTGCTGAGTCAAAACACCACACAGTCTGTTTGTGCCAGAAATTGTTCCTAAGGCTAGGGGAACAAGCCAACACAATCTCAAGAGAAAAAACTCAATTCAAAATAGGGTTTAGGGTTTTTGTTTATGTGTTTTTGGTTGTAAGTTTTAAGATCATGCAGGGATTACATTCAGTAAATAAGCAACAACTAAATCAAACACATATAACTGATAAAGATGCATGTATATCACAAAAATCCAACAAATAGTCTGTATTGAAGTTCACACATAATGGACAAGCAACACCAAAAAATACACATTAACCAGCACTGAATTTGTCAATTAAGAAGCTAAACAAGCTCACAATAAAGCCAACACAAACCAAATGAAGGGGAAAGAGTCATATATTCATAGTTTCATCAGTAAATGTATATAAGAGTACAGTACCTATCACTGAATAAGCCTGAAAGTATAATCAGCTAGCAGACCTCCTGATGCTCCCAAAATCCAGAACCCTTCTTCAGTCCCTCTATCCCTCTTTTATAATTAAAAAGAAGTAGTTCTATCTCCCATTCATTAGGTCGAAATTGAAACTACCCAGCAGTTACATTAACTAACTAACTCAACTAATTGACTAAAAATAACAAATCGGATTCCTGGCAAATATGGTGAATTTCTGGGAAAATAGGTGTCAAAGAAGCTTCCATATCTCTCAATTCGTGACACCTGTGTAAAAACGGAGAGAGGTTTTTGTAAATGGGTCCGTGATGGAAAAAAAACTCTCTTGGTTTATAAAAATTCATCTCCAATAAATCAGAATCTTCCCCGCAAAATGAACACTAAAACAAGAAAATATTAAATTTTTAAAATCCCTGAAAAATAGGCTGCAAATATTAAATTGGATATTTCAAACCTTGACACCTGTGTAAAAATTGAGAGAGGTTTTTGTGAACGGGTCCGTTATTAACAAAAACCTCTCTTTGTTTTTAAAAATTCATCTCCAATCAATCAGAATCTTCCCCGTAAGATGAACACTAAAACAGGAAAATATTAAAAATCCTGAAAAATAGGCTACAAAGATTAAATTGGATCTTTCAAACCTTGATAGCTGTTGCAAAACTGAGAGAGGTTTTTGTAGATGGGTATCTTATGAACAAAAAAATCTTTTTTTTTTCCAAAAATTCCTCTCCATCAGCTCGTGGTATGCATTTTACTTCAATCACTCAAAACAGGAAAAATAGAGCAGAATTCTGTGCCAAATACCCTGTTGAAAAGCATTTTTCTCTCTCTCCAAGTATCAGCTGATGAAGTGCTGTGTAAGCTGTATCTTGCAATTCTGGTGACTTGTAAGACATCAAAGAAATTACCAGCAATGAACAATTTCTCTACAGCCTTTTCTTTTCCAGCCTTGGCTCCCACAGGGAGGAGTGTTGACAGCACACCAGAACTTCTCAAAGTTATCTTGACAAACAGCACAATCCATAAGTCCTTCTACTCCAACATATTGTTGCAATACTAATGATAGACCTTAGAAAGAACTTTTTGTAAGGAAGGCTTTAAAAGCACAGTCAACGGGCCTGTTTTTAGAATCGGAGGAATTTATGTAATCAGAGTAATCTGGTGCAACCACACAGGTCTCTGAACCTCTTAACACATTGCACTCTGTTGCATTGTGTTTTGCATATTCTTCACCAACATCTTTCAGCACACCTTCTTTGACCATAGTGGCAAAAGAGCAATGCTTTCCACTGATTTCTGAAAACTTTCTAATTGAATAACATGCACCGAATCCAGCAAGGGCAGGCCACTGCTTTCCAACTGTGATATCCATGTCCATACGGTGACAAATCCCAGCATAAAATTCAATGAATTCCTATGCAAACTGCCCGCCATTACTGCTCCTTGTAAGTAGAATATGGACTCGAGTTAAATAATCAAAGAGTGGAGGTAAAAGTTGTGAGGCATAATATTTGCACCGAGAAGGGACACAGCTGTGTAAAGGCTTTCACGCTTTACTCTTGGAATCATTCCATTCACTATAGAGCTAGCATTAGAGTCTGTGGATAAAGAACCGAGTGCAAAGAATAGAAGCACCAATCCTGTTACGCTTATAGATAATACTTCAGCACAGTGCTTTCCCAGGAGTGGTAAAACGAGCAAAAATAAAAGTGCATTAACTGTGCTCAGGAACACACACAGAAACATATCAAGCTCCATAATATTTAATTTAGAACATCTTCCCTGAAAGTCTCGCCTTATTTCGCTCACTCTCATCATTTGCCAGAAATTTGCATCTAGTTGCCAGAACAGTTGCCAGAATCTCCCTCACATGAGACTGACGCCTGTTTACATGAAAAAAACTTGGCAAAACATATATCAAATGTGACCAATGATTTATTTAACACTTTAGCAGCGAAATCCCCAAAAAATCGGACTGAAAAATGACCATTCTGGCAAAAAACGATTTTCCTGTAGCGCGCCTTTGTAATTTTTTGGCTCCAGCGCTACAAGAATAATTTTAACATTGTTTTGGTGCTTTTTTTACAGCTTTTGGTCATTTTGCATAGAGTTTAAAAGCTGCTTGAGTGATGGCTATGCTCAGAGTATGATTTGTGAATCCACCATTCAATATATTGACCTTTAGAACCCTTCAAAAGCTTAAAAGAACAAAACTAAATAAAAATCTAAAGATAAAAATTGAAAATTTCACTAAAAATCTAAAAATTTTCACAGTAAGAAAAAGAGTAAACTCAAGCAAATATGCAAGCTAAAATAAAAATGACAATCAAACATAAAATTTGAAGAAACAAGTTCCTGACTTAACATCTGGCTCCAGTTGCGGGATGAAGTCCTCCCTGTGAGGCTTCAAGAACCTGTAGACCAGTGCCTTCTGTAACCAAAACTACTTGCTTTTCTGCAAAACATCCATTGGGCTATGGAGTCTTTATTCAATCCCTCACACACTTATATATACAATGAAAAACAACTCTCTCTCTCTGAGGAACCTTCCATCTACTGAATCAAATCGAAATCCCATTTCCAATGTAACCAAGAAAGAATTTGATCAACCCACCAAAACTTATTTCCAACTCCAAATATATATATAATCAGAAATATTGGAAAACATGAAGAGCAGAGATTTAACAACTTATACCCACTTTCATCAAATAGTGTCTCTGAAATAACAGATTTATAACTTGGTATTGACTATAAATAATCTGCTATTGGATCATAAAAATTTCCATGAGTTACCTCTTCCTGCTTTGGCTGTCCATAAGAATATTTTATTCCATGAATATCAATCAGGAATTGGTGATAAAAGACATCAGGATCAGCCTGAATTTGCTCTGTGAAATTTTGAATAGTATCATCAACAATGTCAACACTTTGAACCTCCTTTTCCACACTGTCTTCAAATGAGTGACTATTAGGCAATGGCTTTTGCTGTTCAAAGATAATAGACTGACTGCATTCTTGAATCTGCTGATCAGATTGTAACATATCACACACCTCACAGATTTCTGGGTCTTTCTTTTCAATTTCATCATCATATTTATTAAAAATCAGACCATCTTCAAAGTGATTCTGAACAGCAGATTTATCATAACCATGAATGTGAACAACTTCTGAAGAAATGTGAACAGCCTGGCATTCATCAAATTTAGTATCAAAACCAAGAGGAATAGAATCTAATTCACCACAGAATGCTTGTCTTGGAACCCTAATCTCTTCATCATAGCAAGGAGTATTTTGAGAAATTTCTAATGATGATGCTAAAGGTTCATCTTTTCCTTCAATACAAAACTGATCTTTAACACAACACTAATTTTCAAAAGTTTGTTGAACTAGAGATTGATCTTCAAAAGGATATGCATTCAAATTATTATTAAGGTTGTTGAAATCATTATGAGAAAGTTCCAAACTATCTCTACTGATCTCATCACTTGGACAATCCTCAAACTGTCCTAAAACAACAACCTGGTTATCACAATGATCATAGCATTCTTCCTTGATAGCAATATCTAAAAATGTTACCTTCTCATCTTCAACAAATTCTGAAACTTCAACTTCTTTATGACATGTTTTGAACTCTTGACTATAATCATCATCATGGTTCTTTAAATCAGAAATTGTATGATAAACATCAGCCTGCTCACAACAATCTTTTAAAAAGAGTTCAGCTGGGTATAGATACTTACAATGCTTCCGAAAGCATGTGTGAAATTCTTTTAGTGAAGAGATGTTAACAGCGGGAAGAGAAAAATACCAGTCTCGTGCATCTTTTTCAAGTGAATACATGAACATTTTCATGAGCACATCTTCATGCTGGATATTTAACTGGACCATGCATTGATGAAATTTGATGAGGTGATCTGATGGATTATCCTCTTTGTTTTCTCTAAACTGTGGAAGACAATCTCCCCAAACATCCATAGTAGGTACTGAATTTGGAAAACCTGGAATATCAGAAAAATTTAAAGGTGCAAACCTTCGAGCCACAATAGCTTCCATGGATATTGGCCCGTGCATCTTGAAATAGTGGAGTCACCAATCAATTTGTCAAGAGAGATTTTGTTTCTTCTTCTCAGAAATAAAAGGAGATAACAGTACTTGAAACTAATTAGGGCTGCATAAAGCTGGGGATAATCTGAAACTTTCTTATTCTTCCAACTCCTATAGTAGCCACTCTGTCAAACTTGGTGAAAATAGCCTTTAAAAGATGTTGATTTAAGTCCACCTCTTAAACCAGGAAAACTGATAAGTATCCCAGGGAAGATATGCTTCAGCTTCGTCCCCGGCAACGGCGCCAAAGATGTTTGTGCCAGAAATTGTTCCTAAGGCTAGGGGAACAAGCCAACACAATTTCAAGAGAAAAAACTCAATTCAAAATAGGGTTTAGGGTTTTTGTTTATGTTTTTTTGGTTGTAAGTTTCAAGATCATGCAGGGATTACATTCAGTAAATAAACAACAACTAAATCAAACACATATAACTGATAAAGATGCATGTATATCACAAAAATCCAACAAATAGTCTGTATTGAAGTTCAGACATAATGGACAAGCAACACCAGAAAATACACATTAACCAGCACTGAATTTAGCTAAACAAGCTCACAATAAAGCCAACACAAACTAAATGAAGGGGAAACAGTCATATATTCATAGTTTCATCAGTAAATGTATATAAGAGTACAGTACCTATCACTGAATAAGCCTGAAAGTATAATCAGCTAGCAGACCTCCTGATGCTCCCAAAATCCAGAACCCTTCTTCAGTCCCTCTATCCCTCTTTTATAATTACAAAGAAGTAGTTCTATCTCCCCTTCATTAGGTCGAAATTGAAACTACCCAGCAGTTACATTAACTAACTAACTCAACTAATTGACTAAAAATAACAAATCGGATTCCTCGCAAATATGGTGAATTTCGGGGAAAATAGGTGTCAAAGAAGCTTCCATATCTCTCAATTCGTGACACCTGTGTAAAAACTGATAGAGGTTTTTGTAAATGGGTCCGTGATGGACAAAAACCTCTCTTGGTTTATAAAAATTCATCTCCAATAAATCAGAATCTTCCCCGCAAAATGAACACTAAAACAGGAAAATATTAAATTTTTAAAATCCCTGAAAAATAGGCTGCAAAGTTTAAATTGGATATTTCAAACCTTGACACCTGTGTAAAAATTTAGAGAGGTTTTTGTGAATGGGTCCATTATTAACAAAAACCTCTCTTGGTTTTTAAAAATTCATCTCCAATCAATCAGAATCTTCCCCGCAAGATGAACACTAAAACAGGAAAATATTAAAAATCCTGAAAAATAGGCTACAAAGATTAAATTGGATCTTTCAAACCTTGATAGCTGTTGCAAAAATGAGAGAGGTTTTTGTATATGGGTATCTTATGAACAAAAAACTCTTTTTGTTTCCAAAAATTCCTCTCCATCAGCTCGTGGTATTCATTTTACTTCAATCACTCAAAACAGGAAAAATAGAGCAGAATTCTGTGCCAAATACCCTGTTGAAAAGCATTTTTCTCTCTCTCCAAGTATCAGCTGATGAAGTGCTGTGTAAGCTGTATCTTGCAATTCTGGTGACTTGTAATACATCAAATAAATTACCAGCAATGAACAATTTCTCTACAGCCTTTTCTTTTCCAGCCTTGGCTCCCACAGGGAGGAGTGTTGACAGCACACCAGAACTTCTCAAAGTTATCTTGACAAACAGCACAATCCATAAGTCCTTCTGCTCCAACATATTGTTGCAATACTAATTATAGACCTTAGAAAGAAATTTTTGTAAGGAAGGCTTTAAAAGCACAGTCAACGGGCCTGTTTTTAGAATCGGAGGACTTTATGTAATCAGAGTAATCTGGTGCAACCACACAGGTCTCTGAACCTCTTAACACATTGCACTCTATTGCATTGTGTTTTGCATATTCTTCACCAACATCTTTCAGCACACCTTCTTTGACCATAGTGGCAAAAGAGCAATGCTTTCCACTGATTTCTGAAAACTTTCTGATTGAATAACATGCACCGAATCCGGCAAGGGCAGGCCACTGCTTTCCAACTGTGATATCCATGTCCATACGGTGACAAATCCCAGCATAAAATTCAATGAATTCCTATGCAAAATGCCCGCCATTACTGCTCCTTGTAAGTAGAATATGGACTCGAGTTAAATAATCAAAGAGTGGAGGTAAAAGTTGTGAGGCATAATATTTGCACCGAGAAGGGC
>LPNX010399333.1:0-57433 GCA_001517045.1 Pseudotsuga menziesii | reverse complement strand
TTTTCAATAATCCACTTTT
The DNA here is from genome assembly GCA_001517045.1 of Pseudotsuga menziesii. Classification (NCBI taxonomy): domain Eukaryota; kingdom Viridiplantae; phylum Streptophyta; class Pinopsida; order Pinales; family Pinaceae; genus Pseudotsuga; species Pseudotsuga menziesii. Next base: position 57,414 of record LPNX010399333.1, on the reverse strand, counting down.
GTTTGACTTGAGGACAAGTCAAAAGGTAGGCCTGTGAGGGGGATAAGCATTTTCATGCTTCTTTGGAACCCTCCAAGCCTTTTTCATATGCAGAAAGGACCTGATTTCTAGCAATACAAGTAATTTTTAACAATGCAGAGGGACCTGACTTCCAGTAAGGCAGAAGAAATCTACAAAAGGACCTGACTTTTAGTAAAACTGAAGGAATCTGAGATGGCAGACATAAGACATCAGAAGGATAGAAATGAATCAGAAATAAAAAGCAAACTAGTTACATCAGGAAGCAAGCTCATCATACAGGGATATCAAGCAAAGTCTGTAAGAATTTTTCAGTTTTTGTGTTTTAAAAGTTTCAGGATTCTTTGTTTCTAAGTGATGACATATTTATCAACCATTGTAAGCTTGACTGCCTATTTTTCATCATCCTCACAGTCTCTGCCAGCTACCTATTTTTATCATCCTCAGAGTCTCTGCCAGTATTCCATTTACTTTCCATTTCCCACCCTAGGGGTCAAGATGGTTGTCAGGATCAAACCCAAGAGAAAATTTTAAAAGTGGCCAAAATATATGCTGCATTCTATAGGCAGGGTCTCCTTCTCAGCAGAAAATGAAATGTTTTTAGAGCAAGAAACTAGGAAATACAATTTCAAATACCTTTCTATATACATTAGTGCACCATGCTTAAAAGAAAAATTGATGGTTACGTATATTCTCAAAAGAAAAATCTACTTTAAAAGAAGAATTCCTTTTCTACACCTTGTTCATTAAAAACGTTGGGTATACAAAGAAACTAAAGTATATATTATAGCTTGTTTAACGTTGGGGCATATAAAGGAATTAAAACATAAATCAAAACCTTGCCTTTCATGAGCAAATGATTGAATGAGAGTGGCATGTTTATGGAATGATGAATAAAAACGTGGTTATATGCCCCACGACAGCATATAAATGTGCTTGAGTCCTACATTATGAATTGGTGAAATTGGAGACCACGACTTGGTCATTTTTCCTGGGACTGAATTCAATTGTTCTTCTCTACAAAATCGACTACTATGGGTGACAGTTTGCAGTAATAAGAGGCTGTGGGTTACAGGAAGGGCACAGACACCAATTTCTATAGAAATCGCGCAGGAAGAAGTGAAGACAGAGGAGGTAAAACTTAAACCCTTTTTCTTTGCTGAAGACTCTGCCAAAACCAACAGAAATTCTACATTTTCAGAGATAGAAAAACAAAGGCAGAGTTAAAGATTGAAAGGTTGAAGTTTCCTGTTTCCTATTAAAATTCAAAATGTCATCTAGACTAGAACCATCGAAGTTCAATTCTACTGATATTCATGAGAGTTGTATGGAGATTTTTGAAAATAAGCAGTGGGTAACTTTCTTTGAAAATTTTGATGGGAATAATGAGCATGTTAGTCTAGCTTTTGCTGAGACATTTGATGGAGAAAAGGTTGTAGTGGGAAACTTGCACTTCAGACTGTCTGAAGACATCCTAGCACAAATTACTGGCCTGCCACAACAAGGAGAAAGGTTTTTCAAGACTAAACAATTTAAAGAGAAAGCATGGATGCCATTTTTTAGCAGATCAAGAGCAGGGTCAGTAAACTGGAAGAAAGGGATACCAAGAAGATGGCTGGTTCATCCTTGGGATGAAATAGTTTATGTTATCCAAAAATTTATTACTTGTGAAGGCAGATTCAGTATTGTTTATCTTTACCACATCAAGTTGTTGCAGCATTTAAAAGGTGAATGTGAGATCAATATGCCCTATTTCCTGTTACAGAGTTTAACTAAGATGGCTAAGGCTGTCCAAAGGTGTACAAAAGATAAAATGACAAGCCTTTTTCACTGTGGACTCATCAAAATCATCATCCAGTATGAGTTACAAAGACAAAATTTGACATGGTCAGGATTTTTATTCCACAATCAGTTTGAAGAACAGGAAGAACTGCTTGAAGAAGATTTAAAGGAAGATGAATTGTTGATGATAACATACCCTGAGGCAACAAGCTCAAAACCACCAAAGGGGAAGAAGAAAAATAAAGAGGTATTGCTGATTACTGATGATGAAGACAACTCTGAGCAGCAAGTTCAAAACAGCCTCAGAGAAGGATACAAACTAGGAGTGTGAAGAAAGAGGAGAAATAGTTTCAAAGACAAGAGCAGATTTTCACTACTTACCAAAGAAAGCCAAGGAAGTATAAGCAAGCTCGAAGCCAATCAGCATTAGAAGATGAGGAATACATACAAGCCTTGGGGAGTCAAGAAGAAGATCCAGCAGCTGAAATAAGATAGGATATCCAAGACCCTGATGAGGTGATCAAGTAGACAAAAAGGATCAATCTCTTCTTGGATCAGCAAGAGAAGGAAAAGGAAAAGAAGTCAAAACAGGAGACATTAAAAGACTCACCTTCTCTTTTCTCAAAGCAGCAAGCTGTGGAAGAGGAAAAGAGAGAAGATTCAGTACAAGAGCCTGAAGAATTGGGGGTGGATACCAATTTTGAATAGCTTCCAATGAAAACGAAGAAGAAGAAGACTTCCAAAAGTAATAAAGAGATTAAGAGATTGAAACTTGAAATAAAGGAACTAGAGCAAAGGAATGAGAAGTTAAGAGAAGTCAACTAGAAGCTGAAGGTTCAGAGGACACGCATCTCTAAACATGCATACAGATGGTATAAGCAAAAGAAGGTTTATAAGGCTAAGTATGAGAGATTGAAGGTCCTCTATGCATCTCGGGCTTCAATAGATGCATCATCACAGACAAAAGACTAGAAGCAAGATGATCAACAGCAAAATTTTGGTTTTGAACAGGGTCAAATATTTTTGGCATGGGGACATGCAGCAGTTTCCTCTTGGGGGAGATGTTGGGCACCATTTTGACCTCTTTTTGCCACCTAGATATCTTCCATTTTCCTTCATAAAACCTTCATACTGATTTGTAAAGATTTAAAGTTCACCCATAAACTTTGTTTAAGAGGTATAAATGTCATTGCTTTTTAATAAATTGAGTTTTGAGATTTTTAAAGCATTTAAACTAAGATTTTTATTCAGATTACAGGATGTCCTAACTTCCCGTAATGTCTCCAAGATTGAGCATTTGCAGGCCAGCTAGGCGTGAACTGGAAGATGGAGAAAAGATCCTCAGTGTCCAAGGATGGATGAACTTCCAACGGATAGATGATGTGGCTCTCATAGGTGTTAAGTCTATCACAGTCAAAGGCGACCACCTGTGCTACCACTCAGCACAAAAGAAGGGCAGTTTCGATTTTGTTGAGTCTCACGGATCTGATAGAGGATCTCGATGGTTATGTTCATTAATTAGTTTCCAGGATTATATCATTTCTAGTTTTCTTTCAAATTTGTATAAGTACTTCACAAAACAATGAAGAAAATCATGACGATTTGGGAGAAACGTATATTGTTTCTGAACTGCGTGGTTTTCTTACTGTGTAATCGATTTTATGGTGAATACATTTAAAGTTAAAGCTCTGTAATTTTTCAACTATGTGTGTGGAACGAGGCATTGGAGGGCCCCCATTGTTGAGTTTGCACACCCAATTATTGCTAGTGAATGCGATTTGGATTGTTGCAGCGATTTGGATTGATGCAAACGATTTAAATTGTGCCAGTGGTATGTTTAATTCCTGTAGGATTCAATTTTGTTATTGCAGAACAAGTTAAACTAGTTTTCAATCAGTTTTATAAAAAGCCCTGTTATTTCATTGGTTGTATATTGAAGGAATAGCTTAGACTACGATCTCATATGCTGCACATCACTTGCATTTTTATGAGCTCTGTCATTTTATTGGTTAGATACTGAAGGGATGGTTCAGACCACGATTTTATTATACTGTACATCGCTGCTTATTTAATGATGAAGTGTTTAGAACAAATATACATCATGAATGCTTTCCCGTAAGGGAAATTGATGATTGGTTGTTTTATTCAGTGCTGGGATATTAGGCAGAGCCTTGTAGTCTATATATTAGGGTTAAGGTTGATTTGTAATTGTTTTTATTATCTCAATGTTTTCACATAATTTGCTTTTATATATAAACTGCTGTGTAATTAAAAAAAAAAAAATGAAGCTGTTCCTGTAAAGGGATTTTTGTATTTTCAAGACACAGTATTTTTAATCTGTCAGTAGGTTTATTTCACAGATAACTAGATTACCAAACAAGTCTAGCTTTGAGTCCTGATAAGTGGATATGCCTCTAAGTTTACCAACCCGGATTGATATTAATTTAAGGTTTGATTTGCATCAGTAGATCAGAGCCCAACAGCTGGGTTGGGTTGGGCTTGGTTCGTTGTATTGGTGTCATGTTGAACCTCATTTCTAATGGCCTGTTTAGCGTAACCCATGAAGGGACACTCAAATGTGTAGTGCCCATCGACCTCGCATAGTGTGCATGGTTGGCTTGTCCGCAACGGAGTGTTGGGTCTCGGTGCATTTGGTCGTTGAGGATTTTGGGCTGGCTAGTTCGCTACGGCATTGTTGGGAGGATTTGTTTGTTGACCTCCTCCCTGCAGTTGATTGTTGCCTTGGTTTTAGGCTCGGTTATTCCTAGCTTTCCCTTGTTGGTTATAGGGGGCTGGTTGGTTGGGACGGTTTTGTTGTGCAAACACCTGTCCCAATGGAGCCGGTGGAGCGGGGGCAGGGGCTTGAATGACTTGTAATGGTGGTGCATAGTATACTTGGCTGGGCGTCGGTGCCATAAATGTGGGAATTTTTCCCACATATTTATGTGTCAGCCAAGCTAATGCCTGAGCCTATTGCGGTGGTGTCGGTTGTGCATAAGAAGTTGTGGCTCCAGACTAGGACATCATTCTTGCATAGTCCAGAGATTGGTTTTGGTAAGAAACACTAGGGGTGTTGCTTGGTTGTGGTGGTATTGCAGGTGGTGTCGAACGGTGTTATGGTTGGTGAGAGACAGAACCTATGATACCATCTACAACATGGGATGCCCCCAATGCATCCCGGTAAAAAGTGTCCACACGGGGAGCGTCTGGAATGACAATGTAAAGGTATCCCGATTATGCATAGATCAGATCAAACTATTGGACTTTCAAGATGTCCTCCTCTTTGGATTGGGGACGTTCGGATGCAACATCGTTTGCTATAGGTGGGAGCAAGGTTTTAAGGAACCAATCTAGGAAGATCCTGTCATCAAGTTGGATCTTACACAAACTACGGCGTCGCCGCCACTCATGGATGTGGTTGGTTATGTGGGTCACAGTATTCTGTGGCAAGATAAAAAATATCTCCACCCTTCATCATATCTGATGGGGAGTTGGAAATATTGCAGGAACATAAAATCCAAGGAGTTGAAATCTGGGTACTTGGCTTGTGGTAGCTCAATGTACCACTTGGCTACAACACTTATGAGGGTGCGCTAGAATAGTATTATCCTGATTGAATAATCTATGATGCTATTTGATGAGCACCATAGATGAAACATGATGATGTGGTTTTGGGCGCACTCCCCTGCCTTCCCTTCAAACTTGGGTATGTTTGAGGGGAGCTTGGTTGGCATGGGAGGCCAATAAGTTTGATGGCAGATAGGGTCATTTGTTAACCGAGCCAAGTCAAGAAATTTGATACATGCCATGAAAGGAAGGTTTGACCCCAGGTTGATGTGAGATGGGGCAGCCATGGTGGTGGGGTTTGCAGGTACATGATGCACCTGCATAACTGGGGGTACTTGTGGCACCATTGCGGACGGGCCAGTGCCCCCAAGTGTGGTAGGAGGGGTAGTGTAGGTGGAAGGGCTACTGCCCCCATGTATGATAGGAGGGGTAGTGTAGGTGGAAGGTCCACTACCCCCATGTATCCCAAGTGAGATAGTGTGGGTGGAAGGCATATTGCCCCCATGTGTTGCAGGTAGGACAGCTTGACTGGTCAATATGGGTGGTGGTAGCTGGATAATGCCAGTTTGCATAACTGTGCTGGGGCCACCTGCAGGGGTGTTGGAGGTGGTTTGTGGTATGGACATGGGTCCACTAGCCATTACTATGCCAAAAAATGGATCCAGGTTCGCACCAGCCATGGGGCTTGATGGTGCAGGATGCAGATCTGGTTCAGACTGATATGAGTTTGAATCTAAATCAGAGGCTATGTGGCCTTCTAATGGTGTAGAAGGTCGTTGAGAATGGTCTCAACGATGTCGGTTTAATGACCCATACTATGGTGGTTCGCCTCTTAGGCATGAGGGATCAATCATGTCATATTTGTATGTCAAAATGGTGGTAATGATTTTTGGACCCCGGTTTCAATGGCTTCCTATTGGCTTTAGGTGGTCACTTGGCCACCAATACTGCCAGAAGATAGAACTTGGATTTTTCCTCATGGGAGTTCTAGTCAATTGGTGGGGGTCGTTTCTCATTTCGCTTGGCAATTCCTCTCAGCGGCCAGCTACTTTGGGGTTCCCGTGGTACTCCTCACAATGAGTTTCTGGGATGAGCCCAAGTACTTCCCACGGTTAAGGCAGTTAGGGAATTATGTCCTCAAATACTGTAGATGTTTAACTTAGTGTCAATTGTAAATTTTACTGGATCACTCAGCGTCATGAAATGAGTTGGGTTGATTTATATGGTATGGTGTGTATGTCTTTTTTTTTTTCTGTTATACTTGGTGGCTACTTAAATGGTTTATGAATATTCCACAGAGTCCATGACATTGTGAATGAAAGTAGTAAATAGTAATCAGAAATTTTACACATTTACCAATTGTGATCCTGAACTATGATAGCCTGACTAAGTGACTACGTTGCACCTATGTTTCTCTTCAACCAGGAGAGGGTGTTGGGCTCTCAACACAATGGGACTAAGCCCATCTATAGATCCACAGGTCACCCTCTGGATGCAAGTTTGGTCAACAAGGAGGATGCTGAGTGCCATGAGAATCCCTCCTTCTCTACCCCCTCTACCTTCCAAGTCACCCATTTTTAGTGGCTTCAAAAAATAATAGGTGAAGTGCCTATTACTATACGAGATTCACCATTCGTCTTATCCCAGAATACCCCGAAGGGTGATTACTGGGTAGAGGAGGAAGGGCTAGGCAAGATGTTGATTTTAAGTAAATTTTAATCAAGATTTGTTCATTAATCCATTAACCATAGATTTACACTTTGATTTACACATTCTGCAAATGAAATGAACAGAAACAGAAATAGAAACAGTTTGGATGGATAGAGGCAACTGAGCCGCATTGATAGTCCTTAACTTTTAAAAAATCAATTTCTGAGTGACAGATCCCACTTTTCGGGTCAAATGTGGCGAGAGGGTCACCAAATTTTCCCAGAAACAAGCGAGGGGGTTGCTCAGAATCTGCAGATAGAAGCGGACTGAATTCTGGAAGGGGTTCACACCTTTCGAGGCTAAATAGGCAACCTGGTCGCACCTGTCAGGACAGAATGAGCGACCTGGTCCCCTCTTTGTGCCCAATAAGAGCGACCTGCTCCGGAAACTAAAATTTTCTTGGTCCCAATTCAGATATGGCCGATAGTAACCTATACTATGTCCAAATGGACTCAGATTGGCCTTGAGGAGGCTTTACAGTAAATGGAAATGCAAATAAACATATATCTAAACTAGATTTTAACAAAAATTTAAACTAGGGAAAATAACAGAACTAAAAAATGAAACTTTGAAAAATAAACCCAGGGATCCTGTGGGATCGACCTGGTATGGTCGCCAGTTCTGTAGTAGGGATTTCTCCATTGCTACAGGGAAGTAATGGATACCTTTCATCTATAGGATGGAAGGATAGGGTTCCTGATGGTAATGCAAGAAAAATGAAACTGGAATGAAGCAAATAATAGAAAGGAAAGAGATGGAAAGCATGCACACAAGGTTAGACTCCAGAACCGTACATATACTTGTTAGAACATGAAATAAACCTGCAAGCAAATTGATTTAGACAAAAACTAAAATGAAAATGACATTAAACAAAATATTATACCTCTTGGTGGAAATGGGCCACCATGCCTTAGCTTGGAGAATCACCTCTCTCTTGGCAATGGGGGAGCTATGGTGCAAAGGGAAAATGGATGAGAGGGAGTGTGGGTGGATTGAGAGGCAAAAGGCCTCAAGGCATCCACTCGGGCAACATAACAGTATGCAAGGGAGGAATGTTTTGAAAGTGACCCCCACCCCTCTATTTATAGCTTTTTTAGGGTTTTAAGCCCCTGGTCAGGGCTTTAGCCCCTTTTTGGGGCTTTTAGACTCTTTCGCTCAATATTTAGCTCCTTTTAGGGTTTTAGGATCGTTTGAGGGGTTTTAGCCCCTTTTTGGAGGCTTTAGCCCCTATGAGAGCTATTTAGGCTCTTTTTAGGGGTTTTTAAGCCCTTTTTCCTATTTTTAAGCCTTCTTGAGGGTGTGGGGTTCAAATGGGGTTAAATGAGGGTCGTGGATGGGTGTCCTTGGGTGGTGTAGGCCATGTAGAGCTGAGTGAGGGATTTTTTGGGTTAATAACTAGGTTTGTGGTTTTATAAAAATGTAAAGAAATAGAGATCAGGATAACATTACATATTACTAACAGTGGAAGCATAAACATAATATCAAGGCTATAAAGATTACAAGAATGAACTTATATAAGGATAAGACAAGTTCTATTTAGATCATTGATAAATATACAAATCAATTCATAAGAATCCAACTATAAGAAACAACTATCCAAGGTAAAGAATTATGAATAAAACATAACATTTATCATTTGAAAAATTAAAACAAAACTGGCTCAATTTGCATATAATCACTTCAAAGAATTCTTTACAAACATAGGAAATGTAATGCATGCTTGTAAAATGTAGTAGCAGTCTGATCTCCACACTCCTACTGCCTCTTTACATTTTTCACTACACATCTTATATACAAGAAGTTTCAGAACTGAAACAGTTTAAGATCCATATTTCATGGATCTGAATAACCCAAAAATAGAAAATCTAATTTCATTCAAACTAGATCGAATAACTTCAAAAAATAAGCTTGATTTCTAATACTAACAGTTGTATAAACAAATAATAATCTTATATTACTAAGAACTGTTCAATCCTAATTGTTTATCAAGCTTATCTAGAAAATATGACTTGTCTCTTTCAGTTGGACTAGTTCATGAATAGTTAGAGTTTCTTGGTTGTTTTGGCTAGGATAGTTAAGCCATCCAACTCCTGAGATATCCTCCTCAATTGGGTCTGCTCTGCCTCTATAGCTTGAACTCAATCCTGAATATTTTTTGTTTTGATTTTCAATTTCCTCATACACTTTCTTAGTAACCCTTTTTCTCCTCAAGGCTTCCTTGGATACTGTGATAAGTTCCTGGTATCTTGTGTTTATCTCTTCCAAGTCTTCTTGCAATATTCTAGTAGAAATCATCAGCTTCTCATTCGAATAATTAAGGTACCTAATTTTCTCTTTAAAATATTGCAAATACTTCTTTAATAATTCTATCTCTAACACTGATTCCATAATTCCAAAATCTACAGGAGCTTCCTCAGCCTCTGGCGGTTTCGAACCTAAACCAACGTCAGATTCAACTATATTTTCCTTACCTTTGCAGTATTTTTTAAATAGATCTGGTGTACGCCTTAGTTCCTGTTGGATTTCTGATAAGGTTTTTTCTTCTTCTTGATAAGCTTCCTTTACATATAGTACATTTTCTTCACTTGATGAGTCTTCTATAACAATTACAATATTCTTTCGAAACTTAGGGTTTACGATTTATTTTATATTCATTTTCAATTTGTTTTTAGATCTAGTCTTCAGCCTCCAACTATTATTTGCAAAAGGGGATTCTTCTTGTAATTAAATCTCCTGAATCATTCTATTTTCTCTGATATCTCTAGGAGTAGCCAGAGATAAAATTTCTTCTTTCTGATACTCAACAACTAATTTTCTTTGAATTTGAGTTCTATAAATATTTGTCATGGAAATAGTATCACATACCTCCTACACCTGTTCATCTTTATCTTTGACCACTTTTCTTTTTTCCTCCTATACTGTCTTATTACCTCTTCATCACAATGATGTTGTCCTTCGACTTCAAAACCAGACCAAAAAATGAAATGCTACCAAGATCTACCAGTATTTCGCAATTGATAAGTTATCAGTATTTTAATTAAACAATGATGGAAAACTGAATGGATACTATGCTTGGGATGATTTCTCACCTGTGCAACCATTTTTTCTACACTCTTCAACGGGTAATAAGGTAAGTTTAGTTTAGATTCTCTATTACTATGCAACAGAAACCTCAAATGGTATCTAAATATGGTAGAGAACTGTCCCTCACAAGTAATATAGCATTGAACCACCTTTAAAATATCTCTCCATTCAAGCTTAACCTTATTTAGATGAATACCTTTACTCCAGTCTAAAATTTCAAAACCATGGAAAAAAACTAGCCAGGATTAACTTCAAACAAATACTTTTTAAACCATTTTTGCCTTCGGTAGGTAAACCAATGGCCTTTGCAATGGTCACTTCATCTACTGTAAAAACTAGGGTTTGCAAATCCACTACAGAGTATCTGCAAATGTTTATAAAATCATTTGTTCCCTGCAAATTGCAACCTTTCATTTGTTCACATAATGAAAACCATCCCATGATATTCATCCTTTCTGCACATCCCGAGAATTCATCCATCCGCTTAATGTTATCAGGATCCAATCTACGGATTTTTACACTAAGTTTTTTAACCAATTCCATCATGATTTGGAGGCTCTGCTAGCTTCAATTCATGTTAAAACATTCAAACAAACCTCAATTATGCAGACAAAGGTCGATTAACAGTCTGTAGGGTTAGCTGAGAGTTTGAATCCATGTTCTTTGCAAATATAGAAAATATCCTTGTACATCCTGGGCATAATTACATTGCACTTATTCCTTGACATGCATCCTGAGATCCTGTTAGTTTCATTATTAAGAAGGACTATTTTTTAACCATGTGTCATATACATGTCATCTTCCCTTAACAGGTGGAAACAATTCGATAGTGCCATCATATCCTCCATTATTCAATGTGTTGCTGGTATGTACTAAAACCATAAATGAAGTACAATCACCATAAAAACATCCAAACCTTCATCATGTAGAGGTAAAGCTTGATTTTATTTATTTGGAAAATTAAACCACTCACACATTAGGCCATGCATATTTTAATAAAAAACTTTGAAAGATTAATTAAAAATGAGCCTTATTTGTTTAAATAAAAAGAACAATGATAAAATAAATTTTTAAAATATCCTAAGAACTAGGGTACGGCTAAAGTAAATCAAGATTCAAAGAATAATTAAGGTAAATCTAGAGAAAAATGATCTTCTAGGAAACATTTCTAAGGTAGTATAAAATACAATTCTAGAGATAACAGATTCTATCTATAAACTCCATCCATGAACGATAGGAATTCATGGCTTGCACAGGAATCAATGAGGAGGGTATGTCATGTTCCCACCCCTCTACTCGACAGAGAGGATGCTAATAACATCTATCAACTCGGGAAATCTAAGCCCCATGAACATAATATAAAAATGGATGAACTTAAATATACATAGATGCATAAATTATTAACATATAGCGGAATCATAACCATTCATACAAGCATTTAGCATGTTCATAGTAATTCATAAAACAAATACAATTGTGAAAATAAAATACAGGAGAATACTTATCTTGAAATAAGCTTGTCCCAGAACCAGCTATGTCGCTGCAACGTTCCACCCAACCATAGGCCAGTGCGCTCTTTAATCTCTCAGTAGCACTGCCACCCCTGAGCTGGGCATGAATTCCCCCAAGGAATAAGGAACACTAGTGGACTTCACCCATAACCAAGGGTACAATAAAATTTAGTCAAGCCAACACAGTTGGGTTTATCAAACTTACATAGGCAGTGGTTTACACTTAGCCAAATTAACATGAGAGACATCTAAGCCAACAGATGGGTTTACCAGGCTACTAGCCAATCCATCCTTCCAGTTGGGTTTATCAGGTTGCCAAGGAGGTGGAAAGACTAACTACTAAGCTAGTGAGCTCAACCCCAGAGCTATGAACACCCACACCGGATCTATCTCAACTTCTAAACAATTACACACCCAACACAAGGAAGCATTCCCTTCTCTGCTACACAGACCCGCGGGCCATGCCTTCCCTTCCAGTGCTATTCATGGTATGCAAAGAAAAAAACCAACCTTGTAGATTGGTCTGTGTGGTTCCTTCACACACTAGGTTTATCAAGCAATTCTAGACTCCATTTCCATTCCTCAAATCAGTTCAGATGCGAAACAAGGATGTACACATAGTAATATCGGTAATGGGATTAACAAAATGTAGCAGATGGTAGGGATTACATACACACATAGTAATTACGAATTTTGAGCATCGCTAGAGCCAGACCGACTACTGTATTTACAGAAACCAAATCATTTGCTGGTGATTCAATTCAAAGACACCAAATCGATTTTGGGCAATCGTATTCAAGGAAAAAATAGCAGACGAGAAAATCGTGAAAAGAAACAAATTTTCGAACAAGGTAAAATCATAAAAAAAAAACAAAAACACATAACAGGAGAAAGCCCCCCATGGGTATAGACTCATAATCATTTTTTCTTGCTTTCTGTTGCGTGAATGCAGAATCGGGATTCCAAAAATGTTTTTCCCAGTCCAAAACATGAGGGGAGAGTGAAACACTACCGCATGAGGGAAAAGTAGATGTTTTTGAGTTTTCTTTCCCAAGAATTTTTTTTTTTTTAATTCCCCAGAAATGGTGCTCTTCCCATTTGAAATTTCTTCCCACTCTTCCAATCCCCCACTCCATTATCCTTAGGAAAAATCATGCCCCCATCTCATTTAGTTGCGTTGACATAGCTAACTGTGGGTTTTAATTAAAATTGCAATCTTAACATGGTGTCTGAACTTATAATGTTCAGCGAGCATAAAATACCATCGGCCCAACCTTAATCATCGAAACATAAATACTAAATCGATGGTGGGGCTTTTGACTTGAGTTCCACACCATGATTATTTACATCATTTATTTAAATGCAAACGGGGTCAAAATCGGGGTGTTACATTCCCCACCCCCTTCAACAACACTGTCCTCAATGGTTTAAAATATTGAACAAAATGTTTTGCTGGTACTTCCCTCAGCAATATGTAGAATTGAACAAAATCGGATGTTCCAGTCGCATGGCATCCTCCAGCTCCCATGTAGCTTCTTCAGGACCGTAGTGCTCCCATTGCACCTTCACCTGTCCTATTGCTCGGTTCTGGAGCATTGTGACCTTCTTGAAGAGGATGCGCATAAGCTCGATTTGAAACTCTCACTCCAGTTCCACTTGAATCACATCCCAATTTATTACATGGTTAGGATCATGCACATATTTCTTAATCAAAGAAACATGAAAAACATTATGAGCTCTAGTGATAGCAAGTAATGCAATTCTATATGAAATTGGTCCTATTCTTTCAAGCACTTCAAATGGCCCATAGTATCTAGGTGACAACTTTGCACAACTTCCAAGCTTCAAGGAACTCTTCTTTTCCCTCACTCTAAGGTAAACATGATCCCCAACACTAAACTCTCTGTTCACCCTATGCTTATCTACATAAAATTTTTGTCTATCCTGGGCTGCTTTCAGATTCTACCTGATCTTTAAAACCTCCTGCTCCATCTCTTTGAGCAATTCTGGACCAAGCACAACCCTGTTCACTGGATTATCCCAAGTCACTGGTGTCTTTCACCTTCTTCCATACAAAGCTTCATATGGACTCATTCCCAAGTATGCTTGCTGTCCATTTCTAAAAGCAAAATCTACTGGGTGTAAATAACCTTCCCACTTGGTTGGTTTGTCCATCACATACATGCAAAGCATGTCTTCCAAAAATTAATTAACTCTCTCGGTCTGTCCATCAGTCTGAGGATAGTAGGAAGTGTTGAAATTCAACTTTGTACCCAAATATGCAAACAACCCCTTCCAAAAATTGGAAGTGAACTTGACATCTTTGTCAGAGACTATTTCCTTAGGCAATCCATGCAGTTTGAAAATATCCTCCATGAATATATTTGCAATGTCATCAGTCTTATGAGTAGACTTAACCGATATAAAATGTGTTGCCTTTGTGAACTTGTCCACCACAACCATGATGGAATCATGTTGTCTCCAAGTAATCAGCAATCCTGTAATAAAATCCATGGAAATAACTTCCCATTTCCATTCTGGAACTGGCAAAGGCTGCAACAAACCTGCTGGGTTTTGATTTTCAACCTTCACTTGATGACACTTCATGCACCTTGAAATATATTCATCCATGTCCTTTTTCATTCCTGGCCAAAAGTACTTCTTTCTTGCTGTAGCAATCGTCTTCTGATATCCTGGGTGACCAGAATATGGAGCTTGATGGATTTCATCCATAATAACCCTCCTCAAATCTGCCACATTTGGAATATAAATAATGTTCTTATAGGTAAGAATTCCATATTCTTCCAATTTATATCCCTCATACTTCTTTTCAAGGCTTTGCTACTGCAACTTGTCCTTGACTTGTGCATACAATTCATCTTCAACAACACGATTAGCAATCTACTGCCTCAAAGCTGATTGGAAAATACTAATGGATGCCGCATGCATTTCCTACACCTTCCTATTGAGTGGATCAGCTACCTTATTCTCTTTTCCATTTATGTTCTTGATTTCAAAATCAAACTCACATAAAAAATCCAACCATCTCACTTGCCTAACATTCAGAGTAGGTTGATCCAACAATAACTTCAGACCATAATGGTCTATCCTTAGCTCAAATATTCTGGCCATCAAGTAATGTCTCCACATCTTGAGAGCATGTACTATGGCTGGAAGTTCTAGATCATGAGTGGCATAGTTATTTTCGTGCTCCTTTAGCTTCCTGGATTCATAACATACCACATGGTTGTTTTGCATAAGAACTCCTCCAAGTCCTTGACCGCATTCATCAATACATACTGCAAAATCTTCCTCTGGATCTGCAAGTTTTAAGATCGGTGCAATTGTGAGAAGATACTTCAACCACTGGAAACTTTCTTCACACTTCCAGGTCCATTCTAACTTTATCCCCTTCCTTTGCAAAGAAGTGATAGCATGTGAAACCTTGGATAATACTTCAATGAATCTCCTGTAATATCTTGCAAGCCCATAAAAGATCTTACATCTATCACGTTTCTTGGAGTGGGCCAGTTCTTAATAGCTTCAATCTTGTTAGGGTCCATGGATAGACCCTCTTATGAAATAGTGTGACCCAAGTACTGAATTCTATCCTTATAGAAGTCACACTTGCTCAGCTTTGCATACAACTGATGTTCTCTGAGCAATTGCAATGTTAGTCTCAAATGTTCTTCATGCTCTTCTTCATTCTTAGAATAAACAAGAATGTCATCAAGGAAAAAAAGAACGAATTTGTCCAAATACATGTTCAAGACACTATTCATAAGGCACATTAATGTTGTTGGTGCATTTGTGAGTCCAAATGGTACCACTACAAACTCATAATGTCCATACCTTGTCCTGAAGGTTGTTTTATGAATGTCTTCATCCTTGATTCTCACCTGATGGTAACTAGACCTCAAGTCAATGTTGGAAAATACCTTTGCTCCTTTCATTTGATCAAAGAGGTCATCAATTATTGGCAAGGGATATTTGTTCTTCACCGTCACTTTGTTCAATTGTCTATAATCAATACACAATCTGAGTGTACCATCTTTCTTCTTCACAAACAGAACTGGTGCTCCCCAAGGAGACATACTCAACATGATATAATTATTTTCTAGCAACTCTTGTAGTTGCATATTTAGCTCTATCATTTCTGGTGTACTCATTATGTAGGGTGTCTTGGACACTGGTGCTACTCCTGGTACAAGTTCAATTGTGAAATCAATGTCTCTCTTGGGAGGAAGTCCTAGAACCTCATTAGGAAAAACATCCCTGAATTCTCACAACACATGATAGTATTCTGTTGCCGCTGCAACTGTTTTCCCCAAATTTCTTAAATTTTGGTCCCCTCCTCATGATTTAGCATTTTCTTTAATCGTTTGGATCCTTGAACCTTTTGGTCATGCTTTAGTTTTGGATGGTTTTTTGAAGATTACCTTTCGTCCTGGTTTTCAAAAATCGCTCATGTTTGGGATTGTTGTAGATCGCAGATTTTAGAGTTTGTTTTGCTAAGTTGAAAATGGATCAGGCCTTTTTGTCCTTTGCAAAAGGCCATTTCATAGGAGGAATAGTTTTAACCGTTGCCGAATTTCAGAGTCTTTAAGCACTTAGCGTTTTTTATTTTTGATCGGAGCTTTTTTCATTTTAATCGGAGGCTGTAACCTTTTTTGCTTCCACCATTGCGGCTCCCAAACCAGCGAGCTACCCGAAGTCCAAAGCGCTTCGCTCTCCGATGCTAGTCGCATGTCCGTAGTCTTTTCTCTTCCGCCATTGCGGCTGTGAAAAGATTTCATCTTCCGATGTCGACATCCTGTCGACTTTCGATTGAGAACTTTCTCGCCCACATCTTAGGTCTTATCTTTCCTGAATCTGATAGGATTAAGTGGTTTCGCAGTGCCTGTCACTTTTAAGACCCACTCATGCGGTGGTGAATGAATCTACCCTTCTGGTGTGAGTATTTTTAGCCGCCGATGAGTTTTCCATTTTCCATCGTGGATGATGTTTGTTGAGCCTGTAGGTGGACAAGGTAGTGGTGTCGGCGTTTGTTAAAATTCTCAGATCAAGTGGTGCACCTGGCCATTTCTTATGGATTAGTCGTTTAGTTGGTTTAATTTGGCGTTTTGTTTTAGAATGCAATCCTGGTGAATGATGCACATTGATTAACTGCAGGAAGATCCAAAATACTTTCCATATTTCCGCGGTGCGAAGGTACAGATAGGAGTTCGGATCTCAAGGGGCATAGGAAAAGTAAAAGACAAAATTAAAAGCAACAAAGGCGCAGCTCTGAAAGGTCTATCAGTTACTCAGCTGATCATGATCATGCGCAGAAAATATGAAAAGAGGGATATGAAATGTTCAAAGAACTGAAAAGTCACACGTTTGGGGGGAACCCAAGCGGTCTACTGTTTTGTTTAAATATTTGAAAGTGAGAAACAGTCAGGGGATTTTTTCCCTGGAAAAACTTGTAACTTAATGCTTGTAAGAGGAACTATTTCGTTTTACAACCAGAGACTGCAAATTTTGCTAGTTGGAGGAAGTACTATGTGGAATGTATCAATGTGATTAAATGAGTGATGTTGAATGTGAACTATTTCGTTTTCAGCTGTGTCTCCTTAGCTGTAAGAGTGTTCTAATTTCCTGAACCTATTTTCTTGTCTGAATGTTCTTCAGTACCTTTATGATGTTTTTTCCACTATGAGTAATGGGAATTTTGACTGCTGATGAGCTATCTCATCATACATACTTTTATTCATGTTTATATGTTTGGTTATAAAAACAGTTATCCGTGATTTTCCATAACACATGAACAGGGTGCATTACTCATGAATTAATACCCAGCTCTGTAGAGATAGTTTAGTTAGTATTTATTTTCTCGCATGATTTGGATGCTTGTGAGTTCTAATATGAGAGGTAAGAGCATGCGCATCACATTGTGACTACTCTCTGCATCTTCATCATCCTGCATTGTTAATTAGGCACGTGCATATCATACTTTAAGTCAAAAATACAAAAACATACGGTGGACTGGGCCGCAACCGGTAAACCCTTTTGTTACTTGACCTATGGTAGCCGGACCGCAAACCAGACGGATTCCCTACACCAAACAGTCACGGGCTAGTTGGGAACGTTGACTGGGGAGAATCCTTTGCTGTTGTTGCCTGTGAATTTCCAGGCCTCAATAGTTTATGGCGCTAGAAGGAGGGCCTCCAGTGCATGGCTGGCCGAGGAAACCCATTTTCCCGAGATTATTCCACCGGTAACAGTTCTGAAAGTAGTGGGCTTCAAAATCCAATTCCAGAAGAAAGGAGTAAAGAACATTTGTTTTCTGTTGACAACGAGGTTGTTAATAACCTGAGAAGACACACCAGGGCATATGTGAATAATATTGGAGGATTACTGATCATCCCTGAATTGCCCAAAAGAGAATATAAAAGAAAAGATCGTCCTATATTGGAAGACTCAATATTGGTTGGGGATTGGGAAGAACTTGTGGAAACATACTTACAGGAAGTTATACTGCCTTTGAATCAAGAAGGCCCAGATACTCCTCACAGTTCTCCTACTCACACTCCTGTTTTCTCACCTCCTCACTCTCCACCCAGACTCATGGCAGGCGTTAACGCCAATCCACCACCAAACCCACCGAATCCACCACCTGCCTGGAGAGCCAGATCACCTTTAAATATAACACCTCCGTTACATGATTTACCTCAAGCCTTTGAGAAGATGCTGCCCAAATTCGACCCAAGTGAGAATATACTAGTAGATGACCACCTGCAAAATTTTTACTTGGCCATAGAAGGGTTAAGGGCGGGAGAGCATGAGGATGTAGTTTGCAGAATTTTTCCGCACACCCTTAAAGGCACTGCAACATCATGGTATTTTGGGTTGCCTGCAAATTCTATCCCTAATTGGGATACCTTCAAGATAATTTTCAGAAGCAAGTATGAAATTCAAAAGACTCATGCATCCCTCATGAAAGGACTATGCGCCTTGAAGAAAGAGAGAAAGGAGAAGGTGCACAGCTTTACTCAAAGATTTGCAGCATACCTCAAGAATTTTTCTGAAGCTGACAAACCTTCAGACAAGGTCCTGATTGAATATTATACCTCAGCTTTAGGCCCTGAGTTGGCCATGTTTGCCAAAATAAGAGCCAAGACTACTTTGGTGGAAACCTATGAAGAGGCGGAAATAGTGGAGGCTGAAAGAGAAAGTATCGAAGATTATCCTGAACAATCAGGAGAGAAAGGTGTGGGAAGGAAAGCCTTATTGTTTACTAAGCCTAAGGAAGAGAAATCACCAAAATTTGAGAGTATGGAAAAAATGATACAGAAGCTTTCTAGCAAAATCATAGACTTGGAGAAAGAGAAGGAAACTCAAAAGTTCTATAAACCCTATTACAAGAAAAGAGAGGATAACAATCAGTCCCAACCTCCTCCACACAATTCTGCATCTATGAATTTAATAGAGGTAGGCATGGACAATTTTTGCACTTTCCATCAGCAACCACACTCTGAAAAGAATTGTCCTCAATGGATAAACTCAATGACGTTGGTCATGAATCAGCTGTTGGATTCTAGATTAACAGAAGATGGAGATGAAGAAAGAAAAGAGAGTACCACTTCAACGAAGGAGCAAGAAGAGGAAACCATGGTTCTGTGGAATTCTATTTCGTTATTTCATGCTGAAAAGGAAAAGAATCAGGGCTACAAGGACGTCATGGAAACCAACGTTACAACAAGGAGCCAAGGGTCGGTTAAAGAAGATAGTCTCATACTCCTGAAAATCAAAAGGCTGCATAAAAATGTTAAGAAATTTCAAAATAATTCTGCAGCTGCTAAAATTCCCAAATTCACCTTTACCGGCCAAGATCCTAGGCAGAATGATGCACGGGCCAAGCCCAATGAAGAAAATATGAATGTTGGTAAACCGCACCCCATTGAACCACAGATGGATTATGATATCATGGAGGACATAAAGAAGATAAAGGCAAACGTTTCGCTATTTGAAATGTGTAAAGTGCCGCAGCAAAAAGAAAGATTGTTGAAAGCACTTGAGGCATTAGATGAGAAGCTGCCCACCGAAAATCAACCTCAGGAAGAAGAAAAAATTGGAGAAACCAGCATTGGAGGTAAGTCTAAGAGCAGACATCCACCTTTCCTCCTCACTTTTGAAATTTTCAATCACAACGTACATAATTTCTTGGTAGACTCAGTGGCATCGGTTAACATCATGCCAATATCAGTCTGTAAAAAGATAAATGGGCAGCCTAAGCCATCCACATGGAGGGTTGTTCATTTGGACAGGATGGATGTAAAGGTAATTGGTGAGATGGAGGATGTCCTAGTCCGTTTGGCATCAAATGATAAAGTGTGCCAAGTCATTAATATCATGGTGGCTGATATACCTAACACGTACGGTCTTGTTCTAAGCAAAGATTGGTCGGCCAAACTAAATCAATATTTTGCCTTGGATTGGTCGCATCTGTGGCTGCCATATAAAGGAAGCCCGAACCAAATTAAAATTTTGAGGGAGCCTCACATGAGGTACAACATTACTCAACTGGAGGAGAAGAATGAACCAGTGGATTCTGTGTTGGGAAATTATTTTATTGAGTTGGAACCAGGAAATTACCAAGCAGAAGAAGCCAGCAACACATCAGACACCCAGCCTGATCTCCTTCGATTTTCACAGGTTGATGAAATCGATTGTAACATAGTAAACTTAGCAGTAGGAGTAGATTCTCATGCAGTAGTTAGCGATTTATGGACTTTGTTTTTTGATGTCTCTAAGACTTTAGAAGGGTCAGGGGCCGACTGTGTCTTGATTGACCCCAAGAATAATAAACATTTTCTCTCATGTAGATTAGAGTTTGAGTGTACAAATAACACGGCTGAGTATGAAGCGCTGGTGCAGGGTTTAAGGAAAGCAATCGAGTTAAAGGTAAGTAATCTAAAAGTTTTTGGAGATTCTGAAATAATTGTTAAACAGATCCAGAATCAAATACATTGTGTTTCCCCTCACCTAAAAGCTTATCAAAATGAGGTATGGGATCTGCTCAAATGTTTCAATGCATTTAATATTGTTTCAATTCCAAGACTTAAAAATGCAGCAGCTGACTTGTTAGCCACATCAGCCGCTAGGCTCGTACCTACCAATAATCGATGCTCTGTTGAATTGCTTTTCAGTCCCTCGGTACCTGATATGATCATGAACCTACGAGTATTCGATGACGATCAGCAGATCATAGAATGCTTCACAAATGACAAGGTATTTAAAGGAGCAATTATAGACGATGAAGAACATCAGGCCGAGCCGAAGTATGATAATTTCATCCCTAAAGGAGTTAGAACGTTAGAAAGAATGTTCTCTTTAAATGAAAAGTTCAGAAGACCAGCCAACGTGAAGACTCATAGCTCATCTCTACAGTTCGAGCTGATAAATTTAGGGACTGAGACGAATCCTAAATATGTGAATCTTGGAAAATGTTGTTCACCAGCATAAAGAGATAAGTTCGTCAGTCTGTTTAAACAATATAAATATGTTTTCTCCTGGACATACGAATATTTGAAGACATATGACACCAGCATCATCAAGCATGTTATCCCCATCAAAGCTGGCATCAAACCGTATCAACAACCTTTAAGAAAAATGCACCCAAAATTGGAACCGCTGATCCAGAGTGAAGTTAAGAAATTGTTGGATGCTAGAATCATTTTTAAGGTCAGACACTCTAAGTGGGTCTCAAATTTGGTGCCAGTAAGGAAAAAATCTGGAGAAATTAGGTTGTGCGTCGATTTTAGGAATTTAAACCGTGCTTCAGACAAAGATAACTATCCTGTTCTACCCATGGAGCAACTGCTACAAATGGTCTCAGGGTTTGAACTAATTTTTTTACTAGATGGATTCTTGGGCTACAATCAAGTATTAGTAGCTGAAGAAGACAGGTTGAAGACGACATTCAGGACCAAATGGGGAACTTTCGCTTATAGAAGAATGCCCTTTGGGCTTATAAATGTTGGAGGCACATTCCAGAGAGCTATGGACATAGCCTTCCGCGGTTTGATTGGACATAGTGTGGTGATATACCTTGATGATATTACAATCTTCTCAAAGAGGAGAGGAGAACATGCGTTCCACCTAAGGAATATTTTTTAACGCTGTCAGAAATATGGCATCTCACTCAATCCCAAAAAATGTGTGTTTGCTGTTACGGAGGGTAAGTTGCTTGGTCACATAGTTTCAAAGAAGGGAATCTCTATTGATCCAGAAAGGATCAAAGCCATTGAACAGATTCCCTTGCCCCATAATAAAAAGGGGATGCAATCATTTATGGGGACAATAAACTTTGTGAGAATATTTGTGCCTGATTTCGCTCAGATTGTCAAGCCTCTACAGCAGATGGTGAAGCAAAATGCACAATTCAAGTGGACTAAGATTGAGAGGAATGTATTCAGCAAAATTAAAACTGCTGTTGCACACGCACCCTCCCTGAAAAGCCCAGATTTCGACAAATATTTTATTCTGTATACTTTTGCATCTAATGATTCACTAGCAGCTGTGCTTACCCAAAAGGAAGATGGGGGGGATGAATTCCCAATATCTTTCATGAGCACTGGTCTACAAGGGGCCGAATTAAATTACCCAGCCATTGATAAACAAGCTTATGCAGTATTCAAAGCAGTGAAACAATTCAGGCCTTATATATTAAAAAATCAAATGAAGGTGATCGTACCATACCCAGTTGTAAGGTTCCTTTTTGTACAAAAGGAGTTAGGTGAAAGAAGGGGAAAATGGGTAACAACTCTTCAAGAGTATGACCTCGAATTCAAGCCAGCTTCTATAGTTAAAGGGTAGGGATTGTGCAAACTGATGACTGAAAATGGGAACAATGACGAACACACCTAGGAAGACGAGGCTGAATTACATTTGATGGATGTATGTCCTTTGTTCACAGCTCCCGATTCTTGGTATAGGGACCTCGTGCATTACCTACAGGAAGGACTGTTTCCAGAACATTGGAATTCTAAGCAAAGAAGAGCGTTGCGTCTTAAATCAGCTTCCTATCAAATTGTTGAAGGAATATTATTTAGGAAAAATTATGATGGAGTTCTGCTTAGATGCTTAGAGAAAGAAGATGCGAAAAAAGTAATGACAGATTTGCATGACGGGGCTGCTGGGGGACATTATTCAGGAGATATCACAGCCCACAAAATCCTCAGAGCTGGTTACTATTGGCATACGCTCTTCAAATATCCACATGCACATGTCAGGAAGTGCGATATTTGCCAAAGGTGTAGTGGAAGACAACCCAAAGCTGCAGCACCCCTAAAGCCGGTGATGATCACGGAGCCATTCGAGCAATGGGGGTTGGATATTATTGGAGAAATAAAACCAAATTCCCCCCTACAACACAAGTACATTCTGACCGTGATCGATTATTTCACTCACTAGGTCGAAGCTGTCCCACTGCACAAAATAAATGAAGACGCGGTCATCAGCTTCCTACAAGATCATATCATGACCAGGTTTGGAGTTCCAGTTTCGTTAGTCTTTGATAATGCTAATTACTTTTCATCAATTAAATTAACTACTTTTTCTCATGATAAAGGGATAAAATTTCATTATTCTGTGAATTACTATCCACAAGGAAATGGCTTGGCTGAATCCTCTAACAAAAATCTGATTAGAATTTTAAAGAAGACTGTAATAGAAAACCAGAGGGGTTGTCACTCAGCGCTACCAAATGCCCTTTGGGCTGATAGAGTCACCCCCAAGTCTTCGATAGGAGTGTCTCCATATACCCTTGTGTATGGTAAAGAAGCCATTATTCCTCCCAATATCATGCTACCTTCTTCCATAATAGCTCAAGAATCTAGAGGGTCGGATGATGATGTTTTGAAAATAAGGATATATAACCTCCTAAAAGCAGAAGAGGCTCGATCTAAAGCCAGAGAGCGCTTTAAGCAGCAGCAAGAGGTAATAAAGAGATGGTTCGACAAACATAGGGCAGGAACAAAAGACTTTGAGGTGGGAGATTTAGTTCTCAAGTGGGATCATCCCCATGATGAGAAAGGAAAACACACGAAATTCCAGCAGTTGTGGGTAGGTCCTTTCCAGATTGCGACAAAACTTGGCCCTTCCACTTATAAGTTACAATATCTGCAAGGGTGGGAAGAGAACTTACCAGTAAATGGTTTAGTTCTCAAGCCTTATTTTTCTTGAGTTTCATTTGTCTTCTTTTATCTTATATATAAATAATCTGGCTTAGCCATTTTTTGAGTCTTTGAGTCATGAAGTTTAGTTTGTTTTAGTTTAGATTTTCTATTTGATTTCAATAAAAGAAGCAAGCTTTGGTTGCATGGAGAGCATTAGAATTCTGGACTAACTAAAGTCCTTGATTATAAGACTGTGTATTATGATTTTATTTGATAGAATTTCTTCTAGTTTAGCAGTTTTCCTAAATGGCTATGAACGCATTGAAGTCCTGCTTAATCCCTGTAAAGTAACTCAAGATTAAAGGGTCTAGAATACTATTTCGAGGCTCCATCCATCTCACACTTAAAAAATGTCCCAGGGGGTGACAACAAAAGACCCATGGAAAGGAAGCAGGGTAAACAGTATATTATATATAAATGATCCCATGCCAAGAATTGAAAGCCAAAAGGCTAAAAAGAGTCAAAAATCCTAAGAAAGCAATATGTATCAAAGCAAAGTACTAAATCATATGAGTATAAAATTGCCAAAAGTTCATCTCCGTCTGTGAGCTGAAAATTAAATACATCTCTCACACAAAAGGACACTATGGAAAGAGGATCCTGAATAAAAAATTCAGAAAGAAAGGCATGAGGAGGAATCAAAAGGACAAAATTCCAAAAGCACAAAAAAGTGCAAAATGGCATGGGAATGAGGAACAAATGAATATTCCTGTTTACCAGATGTTATGATCCTGTGGTGTCCAAGCTGGAAGCTACCCGAAGACAGAGGTAAAAATGAAACTCATATTCCTGGCCTCGAAAGAGTTATCTTGACTTTGAAATCTTGGTTTCCATTTTCCTAAATTGGACTACCCTCAATGATTAAAAGTTCATATATTTTCCATTTGGGAAATCCATATATCTAGAAGAATTCAACATGGTGGTTTTATTGTTAAATAGTATGCTACTTAAGGAAGAAATTGTCCAGAGATCTAGGTTCACCAGTTAGTCGCCAATTGTTTCCACTGCAACTATTTTCCCCAAATTTCTTAAATTTTGGTCCCCTCCTCATGATTTATCGTTGTCTTTAATCGTTTGTATCCTTGAACCTTTTGGTCATGCTTTAATTTTGGATGGTTTTTTGAAGACTACCTTTCGTCCTAGTTTTCAGAAATTGCTCGTGTTTGGGATTGTTGTAGATCGCAGATTTTAGAGTATGTTTTGTCAAGTTGAAAATGGATCAGGCCTTTTTGTCCTTTGCAAAACGTCGTTTCATAGGAGGAACAGTTTTAACCGTTGCCGAATTTCAGAGTCTTTAAGAACTTAGCGTTTTTTATTTTTGATTGGAGCTTTTTTTGTTTTAATCGAAGGCTATAACCTTTTTTGCTTCCACCGTTGCGGCTCCCAAACCAGCTAGCTACCCGAAGTCCAAAGCGCTTCGCTCTCTGGTGCTAGTCGCATGTCCGTAGTCTTTTCTCTTCTGCCGTTGCGGCTGTGAAAAGCTTTCATCTTCCGATGTCGACATCTTGCCGACTTCCGATTGAGAACTTTCCTGCCCTCATCTTAGGTCTTATCTTTCCCAAATCCAATAGGATTAAGTGGTTTCGCAATGCTCGTCACTTTTAAGACCCGCTCACACGGTGGTGAATGAATCTACCCTTCCGGTGTGAGTATTTTTAGCCGTCGATGAGTTTTCCGTTTTCCGTCGTGGATGATGTCTGTCGAGCCTATAGGTGGACGAGGTAGTGGTGTCGGCATTTGTTAAAATTATTAGATCAAGTGGTGCACCTGGCCATTTCTTGTGGATTAGTCGTTTAGTTGGTTTAATTTGGCATTTTGTTTTAGAATGCAATCCTGGTGAATGATGCACATTGATTAACTGCAGGAAGATCCAAAAGAATTTTCATATTGCCGCAGCGCGAAGGTACAGATAGGAGGCCGGATCTCAAGGGGCATGGGAAAAGTAAAAGACAAAATTAAAAGCAATAAAGGTGTAGCTCTGAAAGGTCCGTCAGTTACTCAGTTGATCATGAGCATGCGCAGAAAAGATGAAAAGAGGGATATGAAACGTTCGAAGAACCGAAAAGTCACATGTTTGGGGGGAACCCAAGCGGTCTACTGTTTTGTTTAAATATTTGAAAGTGAGAAACATTCAGGGGATTTTTTCCCTGGAAAAACTTGTAACTTAATGCTTGTAAGAGGAACTATTTCGTTTTACAACCAGAGACTGCAAATTTTGCTGGTTGGAGGAAGTGCTATGTGGAATGTATCAATGTGATTAAATGAGCAATGTTGAATGTGAACTATTTCATTTTTAGCTGTGTCTCATTAGCTGTAAGAGTGTTCTAATTTCCTGAACCTATTTTCTTGTCTGAATGTTCTTCAGTACCTTTATGATGTTTTTTCCACTATGAGTAATGGGAATTTTGACTGTTGATGAGCTATCTCATCATACATACTTTTATTGATGTTTATATGTTTGGTTATAAGAACAGCTATCCGTGATTTTCCTTAACACATGAATAGGGTGCATTACTCATGAATTAATACCCAGCTCTCTAGAGATAGTTTAGTTAGTATTTATTTTCTCGCATGATTTGGATGCTTGTGAGTTCTAAGACGAGAGGTACGAACCTGCGCATCACATTGTGACTACTCTCTGCATCTTCATCATCTTGCATTGTTAATTAGGCGCGTGCATATCATACTTTAATTCAAAAATACAAAAACATACGGTGGACCGGGCCGCAACCGGTAAACCCTTTTGTTACTTGACCTACGGTAGCCGGACCGCAAACCGGACGGATTCCCTACACCAAATAGTCACGGGCTAGTTGGGAACGTTGACTGGGGAGAATCCTTTGCTGTTGTTGCCTGCGAATTTCCAGGCCTCAACATATTCCAACTTGGAAGCTTTGTTCTCTACTGCGTCCTCAATATGGGCTGCATACAACTGATAACCTTTTCTACAAAACTTCTTTAACTGCATTGCTAAAATCTGCCTCCAGAAATTACCTTTGGAATTCCTCTTAAAACTACTGGGTTCCCTTCTTCATCCATGCATTTGAAAGTCTTGTTATAATAGTCAAGCTTCACTCTGTGAGCTTCTAACTAGTCCATTCCAATGAGAACATCATAGGAACCAAGTGGTAGAACATTCATATCTACACAAGTGGCCAATCCATTCATAGACAAAGAAAATTTCTCTACCACTTCACTAACCTTTCTCTTAGTTCCAGTGGCTAGTTGAACTAACCAAGACTTGCTATGCTTTACTTTCCTAAGAGCACAAACCTCCACTATTCTAGGAGAAATATAACTGTGAGTAGAACCAGGGTCCATCAAAATAGAAATAAATTTCTCAACAATATTACCTGTAACTTCAACCACTGTTGACTGGTGATGTACCTGGAGGTCTTCTAGTGCTGCATAAATTCTAGGTACGACGTTTGCTACTTGTCCCATTGTTTCTTCCTCTTGAATATTGTATTCTGGCCTTTCATTCTCATTCTCAAGTGGACATTGCTTGCACATGTGGGGTCCTCCACATTTCTAATGTTGGAGTGGTCCTCTGTTATGCTGTGGATCTTTTGTCTTCTATCCCATCACTTTAGCTGGCTGCTTCTCAACTTGTACTGGTTGCTTCTGTTAATTCCTGAAGTTAGAGGGTTTGTAACCTTTCTTCCTTTGGTCAGATTTCTCACTCCTTTTGTCCTTCCATGTTTTCTGGTAATCCGATTTACCTCTTCTTTGCTCATAGCAGTACTTAGCCTTCCTTATTGCTTCCTCAATATTCCTAGGTTCATAAAACTCAATCCTGTCTTTGTAAGATTGAGGAAATCCACTTAGAAAATGTTGGATCTTCACCTTCTCATCTTTAATATACATGACATACCTCAATAGTTCCAAGAACTTGTTTGCATATTCCTCCATAATCTGTTGTCCCAATTTCATCTCATGGAACTCTTTTATCTTGTCATCATAGTACCTGTCAGAGAGGTGCTTCTCCTTGAAATAATTTTAGAACTGCTTCCACACAATCTTCCTTTCATTTATTTTCTTTACTTTCCTAAAATTATCCCACCATATGGATGCTCTTTTGGTCAAATTTAAAATGGATACTCTAGCTTTCATATTCCCAGAATAGTCTTGGACTTGGAAATATTTCGTCATTCCCAGAACCCAAGCTTCAGCTTCTTGACCAGTCTTTACCTCACCATTGAAGGTAGGCAGCTTTTCCTTCCTGAATTCATCCTATGAGTGGTTCTGGTAGTGTCTCCTTCTCTGATTCTCATGGGAATAAGAAATTGAATCTCCAGTGGACCCTTCAGAGTCAGATGACTCACTAAGTGATATCTTTCTTCTTCTAGTAGTGTTCTTACTCCCTTTTGGATTTTTTGTCCAGTCCTCAGAGTTCATCTTTCTCTGAATATCTGTCAAACTTTGCAGCATGGATACATTCAATTGATTCTCCTCCTCCTGAACCTTAACCAATATTTCATTATCTTCCCTGTAACTTTGCATCTCCACCATTAGGATTCTCATGGTGGCTGCAAAATATGGGGGAGTCTCTTGCAATCTTCTCCCATTAGACTTTGTTTCAACATTTCCAACCGGGAAATTTTCCCCCATAGCATCTTCCTTGTACTCATTGGTGTTCTGTGCATCATCATTCATGTTGTCGGTTCTCATGGCTGAACCAAAACACAACTTACTGAACTGCACTATGTGCAATGCTTCCTTTGAAGCTGACTATGATTCTGCAAAATGTGTTAATAACATAGATGTTAGTTGCATAACATTCACATGAATCATACATTACTTACCTTCACTTGGAAAAATCATACATTGACAACTTTTCCCAAAACACATAATTTTCTTTCACAAAGAACTACTGTTTCAGGGGGATGATGGGGGTAAAGGGGGATCTCATTTTTTGATTTTGTAAACCATTCATTTTCACGCAATCTAATGCATAAGCTCGCTTCTAGTTTTCCATCTTACTCTGTCCCTGCAAAACCTACTGAAAATATGGCTAAAAATCCTATTGCGGCAAAAATTTTCATTTCCTTCTGACATCTCCTTCTGGTACGTCAGAAAAATGTTTGACTTTCGTTCACTCTTGTGTTGGAAATATTTTTGAATTTCACCTGCTATAGCGGCTTGATATTCATATTCCATTCTCTATAGTGACTCCATATTCATATTTCATCTGCCACCGCATTGGGATACTTTTGAAGTTTCATCCACTGTTGCAGGTCCATCTTCATCTTTCATCTACCATCACATTGGGAGACTTTGGGAATTTCATCCGCCATTGCAGCTCCATCTACTTTTTCCTTCCACTGTAGTAGCTATTTCCTCAACTTTCTTTTGTTGTAGCAGCTCTTTCTTCATCTTCCTTCCACCGTAGCTGCTCTTTCCTCAAATTTCTTCCGCCGTAGCGGCTCTTTCCTCAACTTTCTTCTGCTGCCACCAAGCCAACACTTAAACAATTTTCTTTCTTACTCAGCGGTGAAAAAGTTGGTTTCCATGCATTGTTGTGGCTTGGGTCTCCTTTTTCCCATTGACGTATCGGTTCAAACTTTATTTTTTCACTACCCCTGCAGCTCAAACTATTTTTCTTTCTACCACCATTGCGGCTCTCCTTTAGCCACCCCATCCACTATAGTGGCTCACATTTGGCTTTCTTAGCCACCAAGGAAACATTCTCAATACCTAGAAAATTTCAAAAAAAAATTATGCCTTCCTTTTCTCCTACTGATCACAAAGGTTGGTTCTTCATGGCCCATTAGGGCCCAAAGCTGCAACCAGAGCTCTAATACCACACTGTCACGTCCCCACCCCTCTACTCAATGGAGAGGATGCAACTAACAACTATCAACCCAGGAAATATAAGCCCCATGAAAATAATATAAAAATGCATGAACTTAAATATACACAGATGCATAAATTATTAACATATAGCAGAAGCATAACCATTCATACAAGCATTCAACATGTTCATTCTAATTTATAAAACAAATACAGTTGTGAAAATAGAATACAGGGGAATACTTATCTTGAAAGAATCTTGTCCCGCAGCTATTTATGTTGCTACAATGTTCCACCCAACCATAGGTGAGTGCACTCTTTAATCTCTCAGCAGCACTTCCACCCCTGAGTTGGGCATGATTTCCCCTAAGGAATACGGAACACCAGCAGACTTCACCTATAGCGAAGAATACAATTAAATTCAGTCAAGCGAACATAGTTGGGTTTATCAGACTTACACAAGAAGTGGTTTACACTTATCCAAATTCACATGAGACACAGCCAAGCCAACATATGGGTTTATCAGGCTACCAGCCAAGTCATCCTTCCAATTGATTTTATCAGGCTACCAATGAGGTGGAAAGACTGACTGCTAAGCTAGTGAGCTCAACCCCAGATCTATAAACACCCACATTGGATCTAGCCTGACTTCTAAACAATTACAAACCCAACAAAAGGAAGCATTCCCTTATCTGCTACACAGTCCCTCGGGCCATGCCTTCCCTTCCAGTGCTATTTAGGGTATGCAAAGAATAAAACCATCCTTCTAGATTGGTCTGTGAGGTTCCTTCACACACTAGGTTTATCAAGCAATTCTAGACTCCATTTCCATTCCTCAAATTAGTTCAGATGCCAAACAAGGATGTACACATAGTTATCTCGGTACTGGGATTAAAAAAATGCAGCAGTAAGCAAGCAAAAAGGATTCTGAGTCTGGAACCTTGGGGGGATTTATTTTGTTCTGCATTTTTGGGTTTTGTTTTATGATTTTTCCCTATTCGAAAATTTGTTCCCTTTCACGATTTTTCCTATCTGCTAGTTTTTCCCTGAATACGATTTTCCAAAATTGATTTGGTGTCTTTGAATTAAATGACCAGAAAACGGTTTGGGTTCTGTAAATGCAGCAGCCAGTCTGGCTCTGGGCAATGCTTAGAATTCATAATTACTGTGTGTGTATGTAATCCCTGGGTCTGTTATGTTTTGTTAATCCTAGTTTCGAGATAACTATATGTACATCCTTTCTTGGTATCTGAACTGATTTGGGGAATGGAAATGGAGTCTAGACTTGCTTGATAAACCTAGTGTGTGAAGGAACCTCACAGACCAATCTAGAAGGATGGTTTTCTTCTTTGCATACCCTGAATAGCACTAGAAGGGAAGGCATGGCCTGAGGAACTATGTAGTAGATAAGGGAATGATTCCTTGTGTTGGGTGTGTAATTGTTTAGAAGTCATGCTAGATCTGGTATGGGTGTTCATATCTCTAGGGTTGAGCTCACTAGCTTAGCAGTCAGTCTCTCCACCTCCTTAGGAGCCTGATAAACCCAACTAGAAGGATGGATTGGATGGTATCCTGATAAACCCATTTGTTGGCTTGGCTGTGTCTCATGTGAATTTGGCTAAGTGTAAACCACTGCCCATGTAAGTCTGATAAACCCAACTGTGTTGGCTTGACTAAATTTTATTGTATCCTTGGCTATGGGTGAAGTCTGCTAGTGTTCCTTATTCCTTGGGGGAAATAATGGCCAGCTCGGGGGTGGAAGTGCTACTAAGAGATTAAAGAGAACACTGGCATATGGTTGGGTGGAACGTTGTAGCGATATAACTGGTTGCAGGACAAGGTTCTTTTAAGATAAGTATTCCCCTGTATTTTATTTTCACAACTATATTTGTTTTATGAATTACTATGAACATGCTAAATGCATGTATGAATGGTTATGCTTCCACTATATGTTAATAATTTATGCATCTGTGTATATTTAAGTTCATGCATTTTTATATTATGTTCATGGGGCTTGGATTTCTCAGGTTGATAGCTGTTAGTTGCATCCTCTTCGCCGAGTAGAGGGGTGTGGACGTGACAGGGTATGTGGTTGATGCTCAGGGAGATCGAGGAGAGTATGTGGCTGATGCTCAGGGAGATCAAGGAGGGTATCTAGCCGATGCTTAGGGAGATCGAGGAGAGTATGTGGCTGAATTTTAGGGATATCGAGGATGGTATGTGGTCGATGCTCAGGGATATCACGGAAAGGTGAGTTTCGTTAGAGTGGGAACTCTTGCTGACTGAGTTTTGTTGGTTGGGTTTGTGCCAACAAATTGTATCAACCATGGAACCATTTGTTGGCATAAAACCAACCAACAAAACTCAGTCGATAGGGGTTCCCACTCTGTCAACACTCACCTTGCCACGATCTCCTTGAGCATCATCCAAGACAGGTTTTACCATGTCCAGCAACACCCGCAGAGTGGATGAGGTCTCACCCGAGATGTTCAAGGGAGAGTTGACGGAACCGAGTTTCTGCAGAAAGGAAGAGGATCATGGGAATCAAAAATTCATCAACTTGTTTATTAGACATCTAGTCATCCACATAGCTATTCACCATTCAGATTGTATCATTCATTTATCATAGATAAAATCATGCTAATTGTACACACAGATCTAGAGAGAGTATATAATTCATAAGCATTGCGCATCAAATGATAGATCTAAGTCGCATATGTTCATCATAAGGTTGCAGGAACAGAAAGACAGGAAGAGACAACCAAATAATATTTCAGATTAACATCTCTCTCATCATATTAGTTTCTGCGCAATCAACCACGGATCCAAAAACAACATTTCACCAGAGCTTGAAATCTCAATTCCTCCTTCACTTGATCACATCAAAACTGGATCTACAACTTGATCTCTTACCATCGATGAGGGATGAAGTATTTCAACTCCATGCTAAATTGGTTGGAGGTTGGTGTGAGTGGTGCGTCAAGGATAAATTATGCATGGTGGTGCTTGTCATCCCAAGTAAATTTTGCTTGTCCAAGGCCTTGAGAATTTCTTATACAATGTGGAATACCCAAGTAGTAAGATCATAAAGCTCTACAAGGGTTGGTGTCATGGACAGAGTATCACTCGTTGAAATAACATAAATGGTGTTAACTGTGTTTGAAGAAAATTCTGGGGGGTGAATCTCTTGGTGATAGTGCAATCCACACAACAATTGACTATTGGAGGTAATAAATATCTAGTTATAATGGAAATGGGACCAATTTTCCAATCAATAATACTTGGAAACACCTCTTAATGATAATAGATGACTTGAGGAGTCACTTCCAGTCACAAATTCTCCTTGCCGATTCCTTAAAATCGACCAAAAAGGTTTCCTTTTTTCAAACATGTATAAACAATTGGGCCTGGGTGGTATATTGTCATCTCCCTAACAACAAGGTGAGTTCCTCATAGGGGTGGGAAAGGAAAATATACCTCTAATTTTATCTACTTGGTATCTGTACACTTTGATCTGAGTTCTCTTTGAACACTTGCTTATAGCAAGATTTAATAGAATCCTAAAAGGAAACAATGATATGCTTCAAAAATATGCCCAATGAAACTATATTAGTGGGATTTATTTGGATTCCTAGCCCAATCAATCCTACCAAACTAAAATGTTGTTTTGTGACCTCTTATGAAAGATTTTAGTTGGTTAGCATTTACAATAGTTGATTTTTAAGGATTTTTTTGTCAATTAAATGCATGTAAAGGAGGTATTTCACAATTCCCTTCCTTTGTGATTCACTGAAGTTATGAAGAGCATACTCAGGCGGAAAGAGTATTTAGGTCCCTTACTTTGTGCAAGTGGGAAAACACATGCGATGAAAGTAAATTGTATTGTTGCAATTAAGTAAAGTGGTAAAAACAAGATAATGGAAATTGTAGCTTGAGCTCTAAAAAAAATAATGATGCTTGCAAAACTAAATCTTAAGTGTGCAACGGAGGTACTTCACAATTCGCTCCCTTTTTTTATTCACGTAAATTGTCAAGAGGATACCTAGGGAGGAGAGAGTATTTATTTCCTTGATTGTGTGAAAAAAGTGGATTCTACACTACTTGAACAAAAGATGTTAAAGTAAAGAAAAGAAACATAAGATATCCTAAATACTAGTGAAAATAATGAGGTCCCTAGGGAGTCTGAAAGTTGGTTACCTATCTATATTTTGAGGGATGACCGTTTTACTTCCTAATATTAGTCTAGGTGAACTAATTACTATATAAACACGTTACCATTGTTCTTAAATTAATTCCTAGTTCATTAGTGAGCGAAACTTGGGCTGCAAATTGTTGATTGGACATATAAAAAGAAAAGAAAGAACAATCAACATGGAAAATAAATTTACAGTTGCACTATCGTGCAGTAGAAATGATCACCAGTGCATTGTTGCACAGGAACAAAGAGAGAAAATCACATTGGAGTGGGATAGACAAATTGCACAGGAATAATCCTATTAAACTGTGTGGGTTGTGCATCTATCGAATATGTATGTGCACCCGAGATGCCAGGAACTGCACGTCTGATAAAATGGAGTAACCGGCCGAATGGGGGGATAATTATTGGGATGAGAGGAATGGTCTTCTTCACCTATAAATAAAAATATACTAGAAATTAACCACTCTGCCAAAAAACCTACGTAAAGATAAATGAACAAAGACTGATGTATGGTTTCCATTAATATTGTTTTGAGAAATGTTGCACAAGAGTTATTTCCCACTTTTCGGGGGATTGGCCTTATAGGATGCAACAAGGCCTCAGTATTTGTAGCCCCTTTTGAGTGCTAAAATTGTGACTCCAGTGATTCTGAAAAATATTGTTAGAGGAAACTAAAACAAAACAAAGAAAAATTCCAAAGAGAGTAGGGATCTAAAATCCAAGAATTAATGTGAGCCAAATCACTTGTATATTTTCCAATGGTCAATCTAGTATAGCACCTTGGAGATATGAGCTGAAAAATGAGTAAAACAATCTTCCTAAGGGAGGCCTATCTTGTCCAAACTTATTTGCAAAATGGTTAAGGAATCAAATGAGAAGAACACTTTTCCCTTGAGGGAAGGAGGAAAAGGAGCTTTGGTGAATGCTTGAAAAGAGGGAACAAGCAAGCTAAGATGAATCTTAATCATAATTGAAAATGCATAACCTTGCTAAAAGTTTCTTCTTACAATAAGCATACCCATGGCTTTCTTTTATAGGCCAAGAGGTGGCCAAGAAATAACAAGATCATAGTGTGAACCCAATGATTCATGTTTTGGCTCCAAAGTACACCAAGAGGCCATGTAAGGAAACCAAGTGTGTGGAGAGACAAAATTCATATTCATTGAGTAAGGGGATATTTCACGAGCCTTTAATGTGCCACTAGTGGGTGATATCTCACCATTTATGTCTGTCACACGTATCTTGAAGGAAAATCCGTTCTGTAGTGTTGGTGTTGTTCTAGATATGTGTGTTGTAGATTATATAACCATAGATTTAATTTTGTGTCTTTGTCATTTGAGTGCTTTGTGTTGATGTATTTGTAACTTCGGAATGTATTCACTTGTATATATTATATTGTACCCCGATGTTCCTATTGGAAGAATCATTTGTATTTCATTGTACCCCAATGTTAGTATCGAGAGAGTCATTAATATAATAAAGTCACGTAAAGTCATTGAGGTGAACCATCCATTGTAAGTCAGGGAAATAATCCCCACAATTAAGCTGAGGTTAACCCTCCTTGTTGATCAGGGGGGTAAAGCCCCCACACTTGTGGGGCACTAGGGTTATTAGACTATCCTAGAGAAGTTGGCCTTGGTAAGTGATTGTCAAGTGAGGCCGACTTGTTGGAGTGCAATTCAAGTGAACGAAAGAATATAAATAGAAGTGAGCCTCTCCTCATTTATACACACACACTCACTCAACTGGGGTGCATGAGTGAGAGAGGAGAAGCTCTCTCAAGTGAGTGAGAGAGAGAACAACTGTTGGAGATCATCTTTTCTGTCTTTGGGTTTTACTGCTGCCATTGGTGCTCATTCTATATTTGAGGAACTTGTGGGGTTTTCTCCTTGATGGTTTCCCCTAGGAAAATTCTTTGTGTCTCTTGTCTCTTGTGATTATTGCTGTGCATGTATTCTCTTAGATAAGATCCTAAGATCATATTGCTTAAATGATAAAAATATAACATGGTATCAGAGCTAACCTGAGAAGAAGAAACTGTGCAGTTATGGAAGCTAGGGCTTCTTAATTTTTGGTTCTCTCTCCACAATCTATCAGCAAAAGGAGGATAGGCTAAACCTCCATTGAAGGGCACACTTTATGTCGAAGCAGAATTTGATTCTGGGCATTTTCAGTTTTTGCTGCGAGAAATTAGGGATTTTTATAGAAGAGGAATTTTTTATTGATCTTGGCATAGGATTTCTCTCCTCATCAAAATCAAAGTTTAGAGACCAAGTTCGATATTTTTGGTTGCGTAAAACTCTGGAAAGTCAAACCCTAGTTTGACCTCGAGCTTGAAAAACCCTAAAACACTAAAATGGGTAGTTTTGGTACATTCTCCATATCTCGGGATTGAAGAAGTGTCAGGGGCCAAAATTTTCATAGGCTGAATATAAATCTATTATGTACCTTGTGTAAACATTTCAGCCTCATATTCACTATATTCTGGGAGATATTTTTCCTCCAAATCAGGGTTCCAGCCTCTTCCAAGATTCATCCCTAAACAGGACACCTAGGGAGAATTGCTATATCTAGGGATATAAAGATCCAAATTAAAATTCGCAAGATGTTCCAGATAGGGTGTGGAATGTACTTGCTGTGGTAAAAGTTTCTGACACTAATGATGAAATAGGGACATGTGGAAGTCCATACAAGTTCTCTATGCTGAATAGTAATGAAATAAGTCACCTTGGGAAAAATCTCAAAAGGCCCAATTGGTGAAACCAATTCTGGTAAAACCTATGGTTTTGGAAAGAGCATAGATGAGGTTACTTCACTATGAAATTTTAAACAAAGAGGAGTAGTACTTTCAGAGATACCATAGAAACAGTATCAGAAATGTATGCAGAAAAAATTGGTAAACTAGGGCTTCCTGTTCCGAGAGCTTCCCTCCACTATTTTCAAAAAAGGAGTACATTGGACAGCTAGCCTTGAAGAGGTATATATTTCTATCCAATCATATCTAAAATATTCCAAGTTTTGAAACATTAGAGGAAATTTCAACTCAAAATGGGCCTCCTAAAATGAACTAATAAAATAATAGTTAAAATAATAAAATAATATTTATTAATTTTGGAGGAAGAAAAGAAAAAAAACTACTTTTTTGTTTGTATTTTTGACATATCTCCCTGTGTTTTTACTCAAATTTCGATCGGGAGAGCTTGTTGGATGTGGAATTAAATTCCGTATCCAACGAGTACCCACTCAACATGCTTTTGACAGACCGCGCTACCCCAAAAACAAGAAATACCTGAAAAAATGGAATGATGATGTCATCATTCCATTTTTTTCAGGTATTTCTTGTTTTTGGGGTATCGGAGTCCGTCAAAAGTATGCCGAGTGGGAACTAGTTGGATTCAGAGTTTAATTCCACATCCAATGAGCTCTCCCGATCAAAATTTGAGTAAAAACACAGGGAGATATGTCAAAAATACAAACAAAAATAGTAGTTTGTTTTTATGATACCTATCGCCAAATTTATATTAAAAAAGTGTTTAAGACCTATACGGTATTTCAAATTTAAAGCAATTTCATTGGCTAACACATGATGACATGGAATTTGAATAAAAGTTAAAAGGCCCATTTTGAGTTGAAATTTCCTCTAATGATTAGGGTTTCTCTAACAAACCCTAAATTAGCCAGCTCCAGAACCAGGACGGACACCTCAAATCGGTAAGATCTAATCTTTTGCTATTTACATTTGAGGTTCTCATTTCAAAATGACTAATCATACTAGCTTGATGAAAAGCTTGGTGAAATTGAAAAATTCCAAGCATGGAATTATTGGATCTCACTGGTTCTTGAAGAAAATTAATTGGACACCTACATAAGTGGAGAGGTTCCAGTTCCAGAGGGAGATGACGCTAAAAGCCTTACACAAGAAGAACTTGGTCACGACCAAGAAGATCATTGTTGATTCAATCAAGGATCACTTTATACCACATGTGTCTTCCCTAAAGACACCTAAAGAGATGTTTGATTCCTTTACCAAGCTATTTTAAGGGAAGAACATAAATCAGAATATGACTTTAAGAAACCTGTTGAAGAATGTGAAGATCCAGAATGCAGACACCATACATTCATACTTTGCAAGGGTCTCTCAAATCAAAGAACAACTTGAAGCAGTAGAGAATGCAGACATTGTAATAAACACCTTGAATGGCCTCCCACGATCATGGGATTCATTCATTTAACGAATGTGTGCTTGAAGGAAGTGATTACTTTCAGTAGACTCTGGGAAGAGCACACACAAGAAGAATCTCGACTCATAATAAGAGAAAAGAAGATGGGAGCAACTGAAGATCAAGATTTCACAATTCAAAGAAGATACTTCAAGCAATGAGGAATATGAAGAACTCAATTCTTGAAGAACCTCTTATCCATCTTAAGCATTTGGATAAGAAATGATGTTGTTATGAATGAAGAAGATGATGAAGCTGAAAGAAGTATTCTACCCACGAAACAAATAAAGATAAGTATTCAATTGTCATTTCATGATATTGTTTTGTTATGCATTTGTTTATATTCAGTTGATGTATTATGCATGATAGAATGCTTGCATTAATGATAGTATACTACTAATATGCATGTGATGGGTAAGTATCTCATGGTGCTATACAACTCTCCATTGCTACTTATCTAGAATGAAACCTCTTTGCTGACATATTGGATTAGTGCACAATCTCAATGTTGTCCTGGTAGATATGTAAGGCATCTAGAAAGTTTCCGTGAGATATGGATGAATGTTGTATTGGATAAAATAGTTGTATGATCATATATTTAAGCATAAGAATTTTCCATTATGAATAAGCCTTATGAAATGTTTCTAACCATACAAACGTATTTGACTTGTAGGAAATATCGCGTACAATCAACTACAAGAAAAGAAGGATGAGACTTGTTCCGAATAACAAGTGACGACAGTTCAAGAAATAATCCAAGATAAAGAAGAATATGATGATACTTTGAAACAATTCAAGAGGCCTCAAACATAGTGTAGTTATGTGACACTGTTGAGTTACATCATTGATGCGTAGCATTCCAACTATGAATAAGTAGCCAAGAAGAAAGGGAAGGAGAGTACCAGTTCAAGAAAAATGATGTCTAGGATGCGGTATCAAGACCTAAAGAGAAGTCTATGGGATACAAGGCAAGATTCGTAGCACGAGGAATCTCACAAAAAGAAGGAATAGAATACGAAGAGACATTTGCAGCCAGTGGGATTTGAGACAAATGACAGGAAGACTCATGTGTGCAAATTAAATAAGGCCTTGTCAGAAGACACCCATGGGATAACACATACATGAGGAGCTTGAAGATCACCTAGAGTGATGAAGATATTAACCTTTGATACAAGGTTGAAGATGAAAGCCTATAGAGGATCTTGGTATCCAGTGAACCTAGATGGATACATAGAAATCTACTTGTCACTCCGGCACAGAATGCATAGAGTATGAAAGGCAGAGGGAGAATGATGCTCCACTTCAGAGGGAGTGACTATAGAAGATCCTGAGGTTCAACATCATATGACAGGATGGATAGCTTACTGATGGCTCTTGGATTTACTGAGAGTAAAGCATATGTCAACCTTTGTTTCAAGGTTGAAGGTAGAAGACCAGTGATGCTCTTGTTATATGTCGATGACTTGTTCCTGACAGAAAAGAGGAACTCACTAAATTTGCAATAAGGAGACTTGCTACCGAATTCGAGATGAATGACTTGGGGATGATGCACTACTTTATAGGCATGGAGGTGTAGAAGAATGTGGATGGAATCTCCCTAGGACAAGGGAAGTATGAAGTAGAGATCCTGAAGAGTTTTGGGATGATGGACTGCAAGGCCATGACCACACCTATGGCATTGAACCTGAAACTATGGAGTGTTGCTTCATTAGAGTCGATTGATGCCATGATGTATCATCAGATGATTTGTTCCTTAATGTACCTGACGAATACAAGAACATATATTTGCTTTGCTGTGAACACATTGAGACATGTTGAACTGATGGTTGTAAAGCATGCAGTGAGGTACCTGAAGGGTACAGTTGAGTATGGGATCAAGTATGATACGAATAAGAAGATTAACCCGAAGGGTTATATGGATTCAAATTTGGAAGACAGTTCCATTGATAGGAAGAGCACTTCGGGGTGCTGCTTCATTATGGGATCAGGTGTGATCTCTTGGTTTGGCAGGATGGAATCTTGCATGGCACTAAGTACAACCAAGGAAAAATATGTTGCCACTTGCTATTTGGGAGGTAGTATGTTTCTTTTGAAAACTACTATTTGATTTGATTGATATGACTTGCATTTTTGTATGATGTAGAGAGGAGTAGTGAAGCTCCAGTTTGTGATCCAGATCGAGATCTCTCAAAAGAGGGAGTTCTAGCATAGACGGTGAGACAGGTTGTCTGAGCATAAAATCCTGGAGAAGCTCGTAGGTGGCTTAGACGTAAATGGTCATGTAGGTTGTCCTTGGATGTAATCAGTTCTGGCGAAGCTCACAGGTTATCCTTGGATGTAATCAAACCTGATGTGATTCTTTTCTAGAAATTGCCAAAGTGAAGTTTGAGTACTTCAGGGAGAAGCTTGGTGTTATCTAGATTGAGGTTCCCTCCAAAGGGAATTGATGTGTCTATTAGCCTTTCTGAAATGGTGGAAGGCTGGGCTCCACATGGTTAGATGTAAGTGCACAGATATTCTGATGTGATAGTGGGATGTGTTCCCACATGATCAGTGCAGAGCCATTCTGATGTGATTGTGGGATGTGTTCCCACAAGATTAGTGTAGAGACATTCTGATGTGATTGTGGGATTTGTTACCACATGATCAATGCAGAGCCATTCTGATGTGATTGCAGGATGTGTTCCCACATGATGAGATATAAGTGTAGAGCCATTCTGATGTGATTGCAGGATGTGTTCCCACATGATCAAATGTAAGTGTAGAGCCTTTCTGACAAGATGAAGTCATATGTCAGTGAAGAACCTTTCTGACAAGATGAGGTTGGATGTAAGTGCAGAGCCTTTCTGACAAGATGGGGTCGGATGTAAGTGCAGAGCCTTTCTGACAAGATGAGGTCAGATGTAAGTGCAGAGCCTTTTTGACAAGATGAGGGTGGATGTGAGTGCTGGGACTTTCTTACATGGGTTTTGGATGTGTTCCTCCCATGGTTAGATGTGAGTATTGGGAATTCCTTTCTGACATGGTTCTTGGATGTGTTCCTCCCATGGTTAGATGTAAGTGCTAGGTGGGACTTTATGACATGGTTCATTCCATGGTTAGATATAAGTGTTGAAGATGATGAAGACCTACATGGAGGCTAGGCCTACAACCAGCATGAAAAAGGGCTGTCTTTGTAGAACTTCCTGTGATGAGTAGAATTGAGAGATAACACCATTTGTTTGAGATGAAGCAATGATGATGATCCATTGATGATCCAGAATTGATGATGATCTAGTGATGATCCATACTTGATGATGATCCAGTGA
Organism: Pseudotsuga menziesii; assembly: GCA_001517045.1. NCBI lineage: Eukaryota > Viridiplantae > Streptophyta > Pinopsida > Pinales > Pinaceae > Pseudotsuga > Pseudotsuga menziesii. Next base: position 16,002 of record LPNX010399333.1, on the reverse strand, counting down.
TGATCTAGACTTGATGATGATCCAGTGATGATCCAGAGAAGAAGACTTGTGCTGATAAATTGTGTCAAGAGAATACCTTCCTAGTTAAGAGGGATTGTTGATGTATTGTAAATTCGGAATGTATTCACTTGTATATATTATATTGTACCCCAATGTTCCTATCAGGAGAATCATTTATATTTCATTTTACCCTGATGTTCCTATCGGGATAGTCATTAATATAATAAAGTCATGTAAATTCATTGAGGTTAACCCTCCGTTATAAGTCAGGGAAATAGTCCCCACAATTGAGTTGAGGTTAACCCTCCTTGTTGATCGAGGGGTAAAGTCCCCATAGTTGTGGGGCACTAGGGTTATTAGAATATCCTAGAGAAGTCGGCCCTGGTAAGTAATTGTCAAGTGAGGTCGACTTGTTGGAGTGCAATTCAAGTGAACGGAAGAATATAAATAGAAGTGATCCTCTCCTCATTTCTACACACACACTCACTCAACTAGGGCACATGAGTGACAGAAGAGAAGCTCTCTCAAGTGAGAGAGAGAGAACAACTGTTGGAGATCATATTTTATGTCTTTGGGTTTTACTTCTGTCATTGGTGCTCATTTTGTCTATTGGCCACTTTTCCCCACTCGCACGACCCAGGTTCTATGTAGCCTGTCGATCCAACAACTACCCGAGATACCGGCTCGATAGAGAAAGCCCCATCGGCAACACCTGTGAAGTAGGCGCAGTCTCACCTGAGATATCTCATAGATGGGTAACCCCCGGAACCATTTTTTCATGATTATCAGGGAAGTATATTCCCTTGGCTCGTAGCCAAGGAGCTCAATGAAGGCAGCTGGATGGATGGATGGAGGAGTTGGTTTTGTGCAACTGAGCAGAACTGTATGTCATCGCGCATGACCTGACTTTCCCTTCTACCTCATAGCTAGAGAAAATTGTGCAGTGCAGCTGATTCACATCAATCGGCTCTATGTCTTAAGTCTGGACTCCTAACAACAATTATGTAGAATGATATATATACAGTTCCAATTCAGCAAGGCATTCTCTTCATCCATTTTCCAATTGCAAGAACTAAGAGATACTAAATCACAATTAATCATGATACAAAAATAAATTAACAATCAATTGCATAAACATTCACCACATCAATCATTCATTTAGACACATGAAATAACATGGAAACCCATCTGGGAAAAACCATCAAGGTGCTCTTCAACTGGCATGAGAAAGGATATAGCACCTTGTAGCCTGTGAGATGTAAACCGATCTTGAGATATGTCTTTAAGTTTAGACTCGTAGTTCTCATGCTCTCTGTCCTATTTGTCCTAATATACTGCTACTATCTACAGATCCTCACACAGCCTCGATCGACCTTCCTAGCATCCACACCGCTCTAGTAGAGATTCCTCATTGCACTATCCTCACTACTTCTTGCAGATTCCTGATTATCTTTCTCTTAGATATATTCTCTGCAACTATATACAGTTCTTGTCTATTAAACATATTTTGTAATTATGACTAACAAAAAGAAACCCTCTAACTACTAAATCTCTCCTATTTATAACATGTTACATGACCACACTGGGTCGACTGTTTACAAGAAGTCTGTTAACTGTCGCCATCAGCTGCCCTACAGGCTACATATGTGGTGATCATGACTCGACACGAGGCACTAATGACCTTACTTACAGCATGCTTCCACTCATGTGGCATCTGTCGACTTAATCCATCTTCCACACCCACGACTGCCCTGTCGCTTTCTGGCTGTTTTCCCCATGCATGCTTCTGCGCTTGCCTTTCCTTTGTCGCGCACCTCTCTATTTTGCCTTTGTGGGCCCTTTTCATCCCTCGTTGTTTTCCTTTGCTTCTATTGCGCACATGGTGCATTTTACTTGGTTTCCCACATGAAATTCCTTCTTATGCCCCTTTCCTGGGCCAACAAGCCCCCAACACTCACCTATGGCTTGTACCGAGCCACAAAGAAAAGGACGTATGAGCGGCCTGACCTACGCGGTATCTTTTGCAATTTTTTTTTTAGCTTCTTTTTCTTTTTAGCTTGCACATCTTGTACCTTGCATTTTTTTTTGACTTGGGCTTAAACGAATTCCTCTTAAAGCTATTCTGATAAGTCTATGCCCATAGCTTGTTCTGTGCCATGTTCCTATGTGGCTTTATTTGTGTTGCATTCTTCTTCTCCTGCATCCTCTCTTAGTTCTTCCATGATCTCCACTGTAGCTATATATTTCTTTGCAAGTTGTTCCACATTGCCAATGTTTTGCTGGAACTGAGCCAAAATAGGTGTAAGCTATTTTATCTTCGGCAAGCTTCATCTGCCTACTACTCGAGTTCTTGCACTCTATTGCTGCTTGGGTGTTCTAATGAGGTAATAACTAGTGCACTAGTGAACTCATGGATTTGTTGCTGAACCGGCTGAATTAATTTTGTTATCCATTTGGCTTCATCCTGTTGTTCAGTCATTTCCTTGTTACGCATACTTTCTTGGTCGTGCAGGGTTCTAGAATTATCGAGGACGTCCTTAAGCTCACTGCCCTTGGCAATTTTCTCCTTTATTGGTAGATTCTTAATCTCGGCCTTCAGTGCCAATATTTGTAAGTCTGCTTGTCATGCTTGCTTGACAAGTTGCTCTGTAGTTGCATCATCGATGAGTTGTTTCCATGTTGCAGCAATTTATTCCGCTACTTATGCACATATGATTTTGGATTTCCTCAGCTGGGCAACAACTTGAGTTGTCGATTGCTGCCTTTGGTGTAGCACTTCAGGGGGTGTGCCGGGTTGCGGGTTGTTTTTGATCTCCTGGATCTGCTTCTGGAGATATGCGGCTAGCTTGGATAGACGTCTCAATTGATGCACCAGTTCGACCTCAGTTTCTGCTTCCTCACTGAAGAGTTGTGCCGCTACCTCCTTTATTACTTGTTCTAGGAAATCCTGCGTCTGGGCTTGGGCTGCCAGGTTTGTCCGCTGGTGGTTGATAACTTGCTTTTGCTCCTTTTCTTTCCTAGTTTCCTTAGCTACTTGAGATGCAGCTGCATTTTCTCAGATTCTAATTTCTATGGCAGCGACCTGTTGAATAGAATATATCTACGACAAAGTTAACTTTGAAAAATTTAAAATCAATGTGTCCAAGTTATGGAAACTTTCCTTGCTTTCTACGTCTTTCTTAGATAATTCCTGTGTAGGAATTTCTATCATTAGGGGTGGGAGAATTATTGGTGATGCCACGGTGTCTGATTGGGTGACAGCATGGTTTCCATCCTGCATCGTGTCTCGCACTTTGGTGATAGTCTACGCGAGTTGGTTAACCTTTGTGGTGATGGCTGCTGTCCAATTGGTTTTCCTAGTCACAAGCTTTCCCAAATTTTTCTCTATTACTTCAGAAAAAGCATCGTGGAGAAGGGTCAGGTCCGTGTTTGGTATGTCCCTAACATGAGGTCGGTTAATATTCTGTCGCTTTCTATACAGGAAGTTCAATGTGTCATCCTCTTCCTCCTCTTGCATGGGATGCTTGCCCCTCTTTTCCCGAGCTTGCTTGGCGCTCAATTCCTCACTCGCAGCGAAGTCATCAGGGTTGGCACTGGGTAGATATCACTCATCTTTGGCTTTATCTTTGTGGGAGCCATCCTGGGGCTCCTACAAACTGGCATTGGTGCCCTGTTGGTTTGGGTTCTCTAGTGGATTCTCCTATGGAACTTGTTGTCATGCAGGTACCTTCTCACAATGGGTAAGCCATTCCTCAGGCCAATCTTTGATTTCTCGTTCAATATCCACATCCCTAAGGATAAAGAAAGTTGGAAGCACTTGCTTCTTGGGGTCCCCTAGGGTTGCAAGATGATGTTGTGCTGTGCCGCATGGATTTGAATGAATGGATACTTTGCAACCATTGTAGGAGTCAGCCGGTACTATGTGTGCACAACTTACCAGAGCCTTTATCCCTGTAGGAAAAATATAGTCCTGGCATCAGTCTTGCGCTTGTTATCCTTATGGTCCCAGAGGTTTTGGTAAGGCCTGCCAAGGAACTCTACAGGGATATCCATAGGCTGATAGTCTAGTGGTGGAGCCCATATTGCAAACGGAATTAAAATTAAGAGCCAAGAGAAGTGAAAATTAGCTATGGGTTGTTTCTGTGATTCTCGTGCATCATCTAGCAGTCCATTTAAGAGGAACTGGGACTAGTTAATGTGCACCCCCTGGACACATTTTTCTGCAAGTTCTACTATTGCAGCCGTGCACTCAGCTGACCTCATTTTGTGCAGGACTTTTCTACACAAGATCTTTTCTACTGCTTGCACTGCACTATCCTTAATGGAGCTGATGAGAAAAATATTTTCACCACAGAGGAGCTAATGCTTAGCCTTCATATCATTTTTGTCGACCTTTTCCCCCTCATTATGTAAGTATAGGTTCGGGTCAATTCCATTTCGCAGCAGACCTGTAATGGCCTAAATCAAGTCCACCGTCACCTCATATGGTTTGTTCAGCCAAAGGTATCCACCATGGAAGCACACCAATAGCTGCTTAACATACATTCTGACTGGTCTAGAGCGGCCGAAATGGAGCATAAGGAGTAGTTTTAATATACCGGAATGCTTCAATCCACGGGCGTATTCTAGTGCAGAAAGAACATCTGCCTCTAGTGGTCAGTCGGATTTTACGACCATGAATTGATCCGTGGAGATGTCTAGATTCTGAGTGTCATAGTATTCAAACTTTAATACCTGAATCTTGGTTATGATGGAATCCTATGGTTTTGGGCCGTCCTAGGGTTTTGTGATTCCCTCTAGAATAGTGGGTTCTTTTAATAGCTCTAGAATGCTCACCATTACTGCCGTGGTACCAGGCCTCCTGGGTGATACATAGGGTGGTAGTAAGTTCTTCTATTCTTCAGTGAGCTCTGCTTCTGGTGATGATGGCTGAACCAAGTTGGCTCTACGAGCTTTGGGTATTTTTTCCCTAGAGCCAGAGGAACTTGGGGGGTCGGTATTCAAGGATTGCACGATGAAAAAAACTTGGGCTCCCGCTAGTTGCACTAGTGGCTGGGAGGCAGTTATCTATGTGAGCTGAATCCCTGCTAGTGATGGAAGTGGTAGACTCTGTAGTGGATTTTTGACGATCCTCAGTTTCGGTACTACTTTCAAATTTGCCTAGGTCTTCTTCATATTCTTAGGTAGCCAAACCGGTTCAAGATAGCCTTACTAGAGTGCTCACTATTGTTGGAATATCTTACTGAGTAAGGTATTTGGCTTTGAAGGATGGATCGGTCTATGCAGCGAGCTTGGCTCTTTGGTCCGCTGGTTCGTCAAAACAATGTAAATGTTATACAGCCGAGGGTAATGACTATTTCTAGGCGACAAATCTTTAAGCTGACTGGACAGATTGAAGGACCCTCTGGCAGATCACATGGGATCGTCCTTTGCACACTTAAGCTCCATTATGAATTTGTTAGGACAGTTAAGGGAACTCTACCAGATGGGATAAAAAATTATGTCTTCTTTTTCCTCGGGCTTGCTGCTTTTAATGCTATTGAACATGTAGTGGTGCTAGGTCTTTTTCAAATTTCTCATGCCCTTACCAGTTGCCAGTGCTTGCTAGCTGTTTGCCACCTTTGGCCAGCTTTCTTTTCCAAAAACCTTTTTTTTTGGTGCATCAAGACTTTATGGGACCATGTCGTAGTTGTCACGATAGGGTTTTAATCGACTTCCATTGATAATGCCCTCCACTGGTGTTCCATCTAGCTTAGGTAGTTTTACTGTGACTACTTCAGAAATATGCACAAGTACATATGGACCTGACCAGTTTGTTTTGAGCTTACCCGGATGCTTGAGAAACTTACTATCATACACCAGAACAAGTCAACCAACCTTGAACTACTTTGTTGTGATGTGGCGGTCATGCCAGGATTTATGCCGCTGCTTTTCCACATTTTGATGGAAGCCTGCAATAAAATGGTCTTCTTCCATTTGGACCAGCTGCGTTAGCCTCTCTTCTACAACACCAATATCTATCATCTCTGTGATCGCAACAATTCGTAGGATCGGGACAATATATTCCATGGAAACGACTGCTTCTTATCCATAGACTAAATGGAAAGGGATATATCTAGTTAGTCATTTGCATGTTGTTCTATAGGCCCATAATACCACTGAGACTTTTTGGTCCCAGTCATCCCAACACACATTGCATACTTTGGTTAGATCATTTTTTAGTACCTTGTTGAATGCCTCGACAGTTCCATTTGCTTGAGGATGGTAGGGTGTCATTTTCTTGTGTTGGATTTGGAATTCTGCAGTCAATTCAACAATTAGTTTATTTACAAAATGCGTACCTTGGTCGCTAATTAGGATTTTCGGACAACCAAATCTTGTGACGACATTCTCAAAGAGGAAGTGGGCCATAGTTGCAGTATTACAATATTTTGCAGGTGCTTCCTCTGCCCATATTGTCAAATAATCTGTAGCAGTGATGATATAATGCGCACTGGTTTGTTTTCCCAGTGGATTGATAGGGCCAACAAAATCCACTTCCCATTTATTAAATTCCTGTAGTGTAATTTGTGGTGCAAGTGGCGTTTCGTCACATCGCGATGGTTTCCCCGTTATTTGACACTTATCGCAATTGCGACAGTATTTCCTTATATCCATATGTACCATGGGCCCCAGAGTCTAGCTTGCAAAATATTACGCATTGTTTCTTTATCGTCATAGTGTCCTTCTGACAAACCCACATGTGATTCCTCGATTACCCATTGTCTTTCATGATCAAAGACACATCTTCGTAGTATTTCATTCTGTCCCAACTTATAGAGTTGTCCCGCGATTAATGTGTAGTCTGAGGCCTTGATAACTAGCTATTTCTTTTTCCATGTAGAATAATCTTCAGGTTCATACCCTATATTTAGTAAGTGTATAATCGCATCGAATTCTTTATCGACAACATCTATAGCAAATAGCTGTGCATCCAGTAAATTGTCCTCTAAGCTGGTGGGTTCCTCCCCACTTTCAATTCGTGATAAGTGGTCAAGTGCAACATTTAGTCATCCTGGCTTCACAATAACTTCAAAGTCAAATTCTTGAAATAGGAGCAGCCACCGACAGATTCCCCCCCCCCCCCAACACTAGCTTATTGACCAGGTACTTTAGAGCAGAATGGTCAGTGAACATTTTAAAGTGTCCACCCAATAGATAGTGTCTAAATTTTTGTAGCACATATACCATTGCAAGGCCTTCTCTTTTAGTTGTGGTATAATTTTTCTCTGCTGTTGATAGTTTCCTACTTGCAAATGCTATTGGGTGGTCAATTATGCCATCTTCTGGATGGGTTAAAACTATTCCAAGTGCAACCGTTGATGCATCAACATGTACATGGAACTCTTTTTTCCAATCTGGAAATATTAATATTGGTGCAGTAGCCATTTTACCCTTCATTTTATCCAAACTCTCCTGGAAGTTTTCATTCCACTCGAACTTGGCATCCTTTTTTAGCAACTTCTCCATTGGGGCAGTTATTTCTACATACCCTCTTATGAATTTCCTATAATGCCCATTATGTCCCAATGTGGACCTGAGTTGTGTGACTGATGTGGGTGGGGGCAAGTCCAGGATAATTTCTACCTTCCCAGGGTCGACCAGGATCCCATCGCGGCATACTACATGGCCTAGCAGCACACCGAATGGTGCAGAGAATATACATTTTCTCAAGTTCAGCACAATTTGGTACTGGTGACACCTCTCCAACATCATGCACAAATTTTCAATATGGTCTCTTACAGACCAAAGACCGTCCAGTCATAAAAGTATACTTCAAGAAACTTATGAATGAAATATTTGAAAGAAGATACTACTATTCTAAAAAAAATAGTAGGGAAATGTTTAAGTCCAAAGGGAATTACCGTGTATTGGTAGCATCCCCATTCTATTACAAAGGTTGTCTTGTGTCAATCTTCTTGGGTAATTCAAACCTAATGGTATCCTGAGAACCTATCTATGAATGAGTACACTTCTTGTCCACCAAAGCTTTCTAAAACCTCATCCATGAGTGGTGTAGGGAATGGATCATGCAAGTAAGCATCGTTTAGTTTCCTCAGGTCAACACAAATTTTGACTTCACCTGTCACCTTCTTTTCCTGGATGACTATGGGGCTTATCCATTCTGACTCTTCAACTGGTTCAATAATTCCTTCCTCCAACATGCGATCTAGTTCTGCTTTTACTTTCTCCTTATAACATGGGTTTAATTTGTATGGTCGTTGTTTTACTGGCCTTGCGTCGGGTTTGAGTGGAATTTTCATTTCACCCAAATCCCCTATTATTCCCTTCATCTCCTTGAAATATGTCGGGAATAGGTCCTGAAATTCATGTAATAAATCGGTGATTTTGGCTACTGACTCTTCATCCCAGTAGTCTCCAATGTTGGAAAATTTCAGATTGTCCACCGATCCAATGTTAACGTTTTTAATCTTTAGTGGCTTAACGAATTGCTCACTGGAAATGCCGCTTCCTTCTACCTCACGTGATCCTTCCAATTTTGGAATATTGATGTTGGTCAGATAATCGTTTGGGTCCCCAGAGAGATTATAGCATGTCATCCAATGTTGGATTGTCTCACAGCATTGGTGGGAATGCACAGCACAAGGTTGAGAATACACAATCTCCGGTGGGATCTCGGCGAATATTTTTTCCTTAATAGTTTTCAGCGCAATATCAGCTGTAGGTTGTTCATCCACAAACTGGAATGTGTAAGTGAATTTCTGCACAACTTCTTCCCATTCCCTTATACCCTGGCAGAAATCCATAGATGCATACTTGCCTCATGGAGCCGTCTCAAGAGTATGGATGAAATGATGAACCCATTCCTGGCGAGGGTAGTTCTTGAATGCTGTGGAACATTGTTCCAAGTGTTCGATAGGATTTTATAACCCCATATATCTTTGGGTTACAGTTGTAATTTCTTCTCCAAACCTTACTTCTAGCATCCTTTTTCATTGTGGCCATTCAATTATGGTGCTCTTATGCGTACCCCACCATTGTGCGGGCGTAGCTTTCAATGCAAAGTCTAGTGCAGACAGTCGCTGTGGCTCTGTTACTAAGTTCTTCAAATTCAGTCAAGAACACTGCCAAGTTAGGAAGTCCTTCTTATGTGGGTAGTGGTTGTGACTGAGTTCCTACTCGTCTAATAGAATTAGTTATCCTGGCACATTTTCTTGATGAGACTTCATGTAATCGGTTATGCCACTTCTCCAGTGCCTCTCCTGAGTTTGATGTACATGAACTCTCACATTTCCAACCTAGGTTACTGTCTGCAGTAGGATTAATATAGTCTTCCCGAAGGGTGGTTATATTGTAGAGGGTGTCAAGGTGGTCATCTTGCCCTTCATTGAATACTGGCTCAACATACCTCGATCTTTCTAGCGGATAAAGGGGTGCAACAACCCGCATCTCATCATCTTCAAATGATATGATCCTTCTTTTGAAGTTTATGATCGTTTGATTTTCCATTGCCCAATCAATCCCAAGCAGTGCGGGATATGGGGTGGTATCGTCTACTATATCTATGACTTCAAAGTATGAAAAAGTGCGCAATCCTTTGATATCCACTTGAACTTGGCCCAACCTACCAACAGGGAGGACCTTTGCTTGATTTGAAAGTGTTAATTGAATGGGGGACAATTCTAAGGGTGGCTTGCCCATTATTTCCCATGTTTGGCGTGTTAGAATATTAACATCGGATCCCAGGTTGAGGATGATATAGTCCATATCATAATCACCAATTTGTGCGGTCATCCTGAGTTCGTGTCATGTTTTGAGCTTGGTATTGATATTGTTAACCTTATTTGGTGGAGGGTCTCCCTACATAAGTGTTTCAATGCGTGCTTCTAGTTCTGCAATTTCTTCCTTATCCTTGATTAGTGCTACACAACTTGACAAGAAAGGTTTAAGTTTACTAACCTTATCTGCATTTTTGTCCGTACTTTGTTGTTCAAATATCTTTTGGAATCTTTCAAGCATATCTTTCACTTGGACTAAGGTAGATGGATGCTCTGTGCCTATGAACTCTGGACACACATCCATGAATATGCACTTTTGTTCTTGAATGTCAATTGGTTGTTTCTTCTTTGTGGTAGGTCGCACTTGGGGTTACACGTGCATTGCAGGATCTGTCTGCATAGCTTGGTCTGCACCGGTTGTAGCACCTCCCCTTGTGACCACTGCCACATTTGGTTCTCATGGTTCGATGACTATCATCTGTATATTGACATTGGTGTTCATATTGGGAGCATTTGGCACAGGATTTGCTGCAGGGTTTGGTACCGGGTTGACTGGTCCAAGCATCCGGGCTTGCCATCGAGCGATGAGTTGTGGGCTTTACTCCACATTATGATCCTTGTTGCTAGGGTTTTAGCCCTAGCTTGTGCGAATGAGCACCTACTAAGGAATATGGATTCCTTAGTAGCAGTTCAATGATATATGAATTAAATAATGTTTAAACGGAAATAAAAGCTAATCTAGACATTCATGAAGCAATACGATGAAGATTAAATAACATGAAGCAATACGGTGAAAAGTAAATAATGATCTTTATTGATGTTACCTCCAATGAGGAGGTTGATGGAGTCCGTTGCGCTGGTCCGATGTCGGTGGCTTCGAGCTCCAAGCTGCTTCTTCTCCTTCTCCGATGGTGGAAATGGGCCAAAAAGAGTTCTCAATGGTGAAAGTAGCTTGATGGTAAGCTAGGGTTTTAGGAACAATTTCGGCAGAGCCAGGGTACTTATGATTATGGATATGGAATAATGGGTCTCCATCACTTATTTATAAAACCATGTGGTTTAGGTCAGCTTTTTAGGGTTTTAGCTGTTTAGGGTTTTCCTCTTTTTCCTCATTATTTTACATTTTTTATTCCTTTTTGGATATTTTTGGAGGAAAAAAGGATTTTATAGCCTTTTGGAGGCATTTTAAGCTTTTTGGTGACCTTTTAGATGGTTTTATGGGTTTTTTAATGGAGATATGGTAGGAAAGTGGACAAATGAGCCATGTAATGGGGTAGATGAGGTAGTTAACCATTTTTGGGTGTTAACAGATTGCCCCCTGATGTGTGAGGGAAGGAGCTCATCGTATGGCCGATGGACATCATGAGTCATATTTGGTTTTTCTTGGGGTGTGGTGAAGAGAAGGAAGCAACTGAAGTCCGGGACACCGATCTCGAAGGACCTGCAAGGACTGAAAAGTACATAACCTCAATAATGGATGAGGGATAATCTGATAATATGGACGAGGCGGGAATTCCCATGCTCCTATCAGAATATAACATAGCAATATAAATGGTCCTCAAATACTGAATGAGGAAAAATCTCAATATACGGACGAGGCGGGCATTCCCATGCTCGTATCAAGATACATAAAAATAACTGTGAGGCCCGAAAAGGGGGACCTGTAGTAGATAATCACTGTGTATATCATGAGGGTCTGGAAGGGACACAAATCTGGAACATACTGCTGAGCTGACCATGTCTGAGCTGAAAAACTGATACACTGGAATGGCAGCAGTGCTACTGATTGTGGTTCTGAAGGAACTGATGCGCTGCTGTGACACGGGTCACACTCGTAATGGTACACTGATCTGGAACTGAACTTGGTACTCAAATAAGCATAGAACTGAATGGCTTCCGAATACAATCGCCAACGCAGCCCGGACATCCATGGGAACATATAACTGGTCGTTCCAAAGTGACTCACCAATGTGCTAGAGTTGGGGGAAATCCGGGGTCTTCAACAAATAATGGAATGGATATAAATCCTGCGCGATTCTCAACGATGCGATTAAGGTGGTGAAGTCGAACATGTGAGAAACAACCATTCGGAGAGGCAATAATGATTCCTCCCAAAATGGTCCGTAGGCACTCACCACAGATGGTGATGGGTCCAAGGTGCAGGAGCCTCTAGGTCTATCCTCTGGAATAGAGGAGTTGTCGTCGACAGAGGGAGACCTGCAACTATCAAGGCAATGATGTTTCCTTGACAGGAGCGCGAGGTGCAAAACTGAAAATGTGGTAGTACTGATGGCAAGAGTGATAAACTGGTGGGACTAAATGGGCAAGTAGAGTGGGTGGACTCAAACTTCCTTTGTTCAGAGTATGATGGCGGGGATGATCGGGCAGTATATGAAACTGACTGGGGGTAAAGGGATCATAGCTATATAGGATCTGAGGGTGACTGGGTTGAGGTAAACTGAAGCTGTGGTAAAATGGTAGGAAACTGCAGAATACTCTGAACAAAGGCGACCTGATCGGAGGTGCTGCCGAGAGGATTGATCATAGCGCCAAGATGCACGGGGGGACTTCTTCATGGATTAGTGAACTAGAAGAAGTGTGGATATAAAATGGTACTATCATGTGGATTTTACGAGCCCATGACAGTTCATGCTCGTGGTTGCTTTCATATTTACGGAGTCTGAAAGCAAATAAGAAGGCTCTGAAGTAATGAAATGGTACTGTCATGTGGATTTTGCGAGCCCATGACAGTTCATTCTCGTGGTTGCTTTCATATTTAAGGAGTCTGAAATCAAATAAGAGGACTCTGAAGTAATGGAATGATACTGTCGTGTGGATTTTACGAGCCCACGACAGTACATGCTCGGGGTTGCTTTCAATTTTAAGGAGTCTGAAAGCAAATAAGAAGACTCTGAAATGATGAAATGGTACTGTCGTGTGGATTTTATGAGCCCATGACAGTTCATGCTCGTGGTTGCTTTCAATTTTAAGGAGTCTAAAAGCAAATAAGAAGACTTTGAAGTAATGGAATGATACTGTCGTGTGGATTTTACGAGCCCAGGACAGTACATGCTCGAGGTTGCTTTCAATTTTAAGGAGGCTGAAAGCAAATAAGAAGACTCTGAATTGAGGGAATGGTCAGGCAAGGAGGAAGGGTTCGATGAAGGAACATGTATGATGACCAGAACTGAGGTTAGGGGGGAACACTGATGGGCCTCCTTGCGGGGTGGATGAATGGTGTCAAAATAATGAGACATTTGCAATATGACAGGAGTGGATGGCTCATGTAAAAAGTGTGGAACAATCTGATGGTGGCCGATGTGGCGAGCAAATCGAGGCAGCAAGGTGTCGGGACACAATGTTGAAACGGTGCCAAGTGAGAGCGAGAAATGATCGCAAGCATCATCACGAGCCCGGAAAAATGAATCCGGCGATATCAACAGTGTGAAAAACGGAGAACGGCCGAAGTGGCTGTTGAAATTGTGCCAAGTGAGAGCGAGAAATGATCTCAAGCATCATCACGAGCACGGAAAAAAGAATCCAGCGATATAAAAAGTGTAAAAAACGGATAGTGGCCGAAGTGGCACGCAAACCGAGGTGACGAGTGGTGTCTGGACACAATGTTGAAATTGTATCAAGTGAGAGCGAGAAATGATCTCAAGCATCATCACGAGTTCGAAAAAATGAATCCAGCGATATCAACAGTGTGAAAAAATGGAGAACGGCCGAAGTGGCGCGTAAACCGAGGTGACTAGTGGTGTGTAAAAAATGGGCAAAAAATGACGTAGACAAAATAATGCTACGAGGTGACCATCGTGACGGTCTCGTTGTGCTGATTCCAAAACTGTAGCTAGAGATGAATGGGACGCTGTTTCTGACGAACGGGGGGTACATCAGGCCATGTGTCAATGTGGTGCGCTATAATGGCAGGGTCAAGACTGGGTATGTCATCCCAGGGATAATCCGGGGCAGTGAGAGCTTCGAGGATCTCCTCATCAGTACGGAATGTTCGCGTCATCAATTCGGTTGACGGGGGTGTAGTGACGGAAGAGATCATATATATGGTATTAATCTCGTCAGAAGAGGGATAGTTCGGGGGGTGGATCTCCACAATGGTGGGTGATGGCTTTGCAAGATCTAAATGGTTCATCTCAAAAAGAATGGGATTGACCTTTTCGGAAGGGGGAGAGACTAGGAAATGGATTTCCTTAATAGTGAGGCATGCCATCTCGAGATCCAGAGTGTTTATCTCAAAGAGAGTGGTATTAACCTCTTCAGAAGGGGACGAGACCGGGGAATGGATTTCCTCAATGGTGAGTGGTGCCGTCTCAAGATCCGGATTGTTCATCTCAAAGAGAGCTATTCTGTACTCGGGGAGATTGGGACAGTGATGGGAGTAATGCCCGTAAACATCGCATAAGGCACAGGAGTGGTTAGTGCGCAGGGATTTGTCGCGAGGCGTAGGGGTTGGATCTAGATGGACAACCAGGATGGTGGGGTCGTCATCGAGCATTTGCATGTAATTCTTTAATGCTGGTAACTGAGGACATAGGTGAGTCGCATGGCCCAACTCATCACATAGCGCGCATTTGGGAGGAGCACGAAACACAGGGGGGTTTTTGACTGTCTTAGCAGGTGGGAAAGCAGTGTAAGGTTGGGGGCCTCTGCCCCCAGTGGGTTTGGTAAGAGGAGGGGGAGGTTTTGCGAAGGGCGACGGGGTAGAGACACCGGGAGGTGGTTGATTAGTAGTGATGATGGGCTGCACCGGTTGCAGGACGACATCTGGTGTCGGGGGACGAACGGGAGGCGAAAGATACCAAACGGGTAATCCCAAGGTTAAACCGGGGAGGTTGAGGGTAGCCATGACCGGGGCGCTAGCCATTCCTGAGGGAGGGAAGAGGGAAGGAATGGTATGGATGGGTGTAGCCCCAATGTGACTAGGTACCAAAGGGGGTTTAGGCAACAAGGGCGGTTGATTAGTAGGAGTTCTCGTATTATGGGACAGGGTATATATGGCTTCAGAGGTGGAGCCATATTGGTTCCGTTGGGTCTGGAGGTTGACCTCATCGGAGGACATCATCAACAAGTGGTGGGTACCTGAGTCAAGCACGGGTTGATCAGGAGCAGCGTAAGTGATTTGTTGTTGGGTTGTCGCGTTGGCTTGAGGGGGAGCCAACGGTTGAGTGTTCACTACGCCTTGGGTTGGTAAGGGGTTTTGCAGCACCAAAGGTGGCTGTTGAGGTTGTGGCGGGTTGGGCGGTGCTTGAGGAGCCGTCTGCCTTGGGCGGTGTACATCCGCAGCCAAAAGTTGCCGGACTCGCTCCATATGTGGACAAAAATGTGTGTAGTGGCCATAGACCCCGCAAACAGAACAAGGGAAATTGGTTCGCAAATTTCGGCTCCTGCCGCGGTTTTGTTGGCCCTGGTTACGTTGGTTGTTCTGGTTTTACTGCGGGTTTTGTTGAGCGTAAACTTTCTCTTGGGTAGTAGGTGGATTCTGAGTCTGCGTAGGTACGGGAGCGGGCTGCGTCGGATAATAAGGAGGTGGAGACTGTACTGGTGCAGCTACTTGCGGGGGTTGTTGATAGTGCTGTGGAGCAGTTTGTGGGTTTGTCGCAGGGGCTGGCTGTGGCTGATAATAATGAGGTTGAGCTAGTGGTGGCGCGAGCGTTGGTGCAGCCTGCTGATGATAGTAGGGCTGAGGTGCGATCGGGGGGGCGTAAGCAGAAGTCATATTGCCGAAACACTGAGGTGGATAGGAGGGTCCATGGGAATGGTGTTGATGTGGCATTTGAGCATACGAGTTGGTTGCTTCGGACTGTGATGTAGTTCATGAAGGTTCAGGGCCAGGGGGAGGACGGGCTATGGAAAATGGCTGAGGCTGCGAGGAGAGACGGCCAATGATGCCGTCGGCAGCGTGGGATGCCCCCGGCGCATCGTGATGTGGGGGATTGCCTCGAGGGGCGTCCGGTATGATGGTGTAAAGATAACCCGACTAGGCGTAAATGAGATCGAACTGCTGGGCTTTAAGGATAGCCTCTTCCTCCGACTGGGGTCTTTCGGCTGCCACATCCTTAGCAATGAGCGGAAGGAGGGACTTAAGGAACCAATCTAGGAATATCCAGTCATCTAGCTTGATTTTGCATAGGCTACGGCGTCGTCGCCATTCATGGATGTGGTCTGTGATATGGGTGGCCGTGTTCTGTCTGCATGATAGGAGGAT
>LPNX010399330.1:2565-89103 GCA_001517045.1 Pseudotsuga menziesii | reverse complement strand
TTTGGTTACAAATATTCCACAAATAGTCTTTTAAGGACAAGGTTGGTGCAAGTTTTCATGGGCCACTTATGTGATTTTGTTAGAATAAAGGATAATGCTCTAGACATTCCTTCTGAATGCCTTCTTATTCCTTCTCAATGCCTTTCTTATTCCTTCTCAATGCCTTCTTGGTTAGAAATCCTTTTGGCTAGGGTTTTCAAGGTCGTGCACTCTTCTTGTAATCCTCCTCATTTAGAAAATCCTCGAAGAATCATTTAACAGATTGAAGTCTAGTGCATGATTCCCAACTCAATAACCATGTTCTTCATGTGATGATGTGGAACTGAGGTAATTTATTGGTTGGTTATTCATTTATTTTATGCTAGGTTGATAGTAAAGGTTGGTAAAATTACCTCTCTAAGTCAAAATTGTTTGTTGAATCACCTCGGGGAGGTGTAATGGGGATCACGTTTTGCCTCTTTTGCACGCCGATGCTATCTAAGTTGTTGTGGAAGCAATAGACCCTCATGGGCCAGTTTTGGAGGTTTATAGGTCATGGAGTCTATAAATGACGCTCCCAATTTTTGTGAACAAATGGTGCACACATTTTTGTTCACAAATCGCATGCAGGTTTCTTTTTCCCCAGCCTATGTCAATCATATGTGTCAATTGACATGCTAGGCTTAGGCTTCTCGAGTGCTAGTCCCAAGAAACACATACACACTGTGATTTTTCAAAACCTACAATCGTTTGCATTTAAAAAGTCCCTGCAAATTACCTTGAAACCGTTAAAGGCGGTTTCTTCTTCTTCTTCTGGCAACTTAATTTACGTATTTGATCACCGAAAGTTGATGAAGTATGATCGTGAGAAGAAAGTTTGGGCTCTTGTGGCTTCTCTTCCCGGGGAAGGGGAAGGGGAAGGGGAAGGCGAAGGTCTTTCCTTCATAACTTGCGCTTCAGAGTGGCGCGACTGGATTTTTGTAAGCACATGCGGTTTCCTCCACGAGGACATCTTGTATCTGTTTAACCCGTCAACCAGTCAGTGGATTAATGTTAACGGTGATGGCTTTGTGGGCATGGTCGTATCTGCAACAACAGTGGAGATTTGAAAGCCATAACTTGTCCCGTTATTCGGTAGTTATCTGTTGTGGATTTGAATATTGAATATTATTAGTTCTGAGTTTCGTAGCATTTGTGTCTGTCAGTAAACTCATACGTTTATGTGTATTTATGTGTTTTGGATGTTGCATTATTAACACAATACTCGCAGTCTCCTTTCTGGTATTTGGCGGTTATGAAATTTGCTTCATATTTATACTCTACAGTGTATATATTGCATTGCATAGCCTTTTGAGAAAGGCTCGATGAATTGAAAATCGATAGGCCATAATAATTGTTGTTTTAATCTGAGATTTACACAATAACCATGGAATAATTGTTGTTTCAATCTTAGATTTAAACAAATACCATAGAACAACTCTGACATAACACATGCTCCAAGAAATGATTAACTGTAAATTATTATTAACAGCCAATATGAATATAAACATATGGACTTCAGACTTTTATGTTGAACACATAATGTGACATTTAATATTTATTTTTTTACATCTTCTTTCTTCTACAAATATATGTGACATTTAATATTTTGATTTTGACATTTCTTTCTTCTACAAATATCTGTTAGCATGCAATTTAGATGGTATATATCTTTTTGCAATTTACATAGTATATACAACAGTATCTGTTTGCAATTTAGATGGTATATATCTGTTTGCAGTCTACATAGATTGTATATATATGTTTGCAGTTTACACAGTATATGCAACTGACTGTTGTAGATTTGGTAATCTAGTTGTGACATTTAATATTTAATTATTTACATCTTCTTTTTCCTACAAAGTCCTTACTTTACCCTTACAAAGGAAGGTGCAGTTGGTGTTTACCTACTTACACTTATGAAGGTTAACCTTGAATGAAAGTTAACACTTGTTATCTTTTTGTGACAAGGCTTGAAGCGTAGAGGCTCACCTCGAAAGGCTTGGAGAGACCCCTGCTAAGTCACAAGTTATTGGTATATCTGGCTTACACACTGTTAGATATACTTTTAGGAAGTTGCTGTTCCCATGGTTAAAAAAAAAACCCTTAAATAAAAATGGTTAGATCAGTACCAGCCAATAAGAAAAATATATGTTCATCCGCTTCCATCAACACTCATCCTATCCCAGAGCTCCCACGTCTCTCATACCGTCCTCAGTCTCGTCCATCATACCGTCCATAATAATCAAAGCACACATCCAGTTTCAGTCTAACCCAATGTAGTTCGTAGCATCCAGCTGGTGGGTAAGCGGTTAGTGTAGTTCATGCTGCCTGTAACCATTACCTGGAAATTCTTGTCTTTATTGGGTTGGCTGCTCAACTTTGAATCTAGCATTTAGGGCAGATGGTAAGGGCTGGTTATTTAACCTTGGATCTTGTAATTTTTGTTGTTTGTTGGGCGATTTTAAGATCAGAAATGATATCAGGTGATAAGAAAACCCCCAAACACCCACACTCTGTAAAATTTAGTAGTGTCTTTGAAAGTTTTGAAAATTCCATGAAAATTCATGGCAAAAAACTCGTAAAAACCAGCCAAAAACAAAGGTCAAAAAGTCCCCTCTTTATCTTTATATAAATTATTATAGGATCTTATCACTCATGTAGCTGTCCTAACCTTGAGTCTTACTTTTATGCTTTCTATTTCAATATGACGGTAGAGGTCTGATCTTGCAGTAAGTTGAAAACCCTAAAATGCTCACCCCAAGTCCAATATGTGATCATCTTAGTCATAGTGGCGGACCCTTATCTGATTGAGAAAGAAATGACCCAAATTGAAATGCCCAATTTTCATTGCCCCAAATTGTCCCAATTTGAACTGACACAATAGAATGTGCTTCAGAGCTCTTACCATAATAAAGGGATCCGGAACGTAGTGAGACTAATGAACAGAGCTGAAACATGGTAGGAAAAATTAATGGCCGGCTGCAAGGCAGTAGCAGAGGTAATATTATATTGCAATAAATTGGGTATCATGCGGACTTAACCAAAGAGTTATAATGAATGTTAATCTCACTATCTCGGTCAGCATGGCATAGGTATAAGCATGTTTGGAAGACTAGCTTAGGTATGTTACATCAACCAACAGGGTTATCCAACTAACTAAGGTTATTTATATTATTGAAAAATAATTGACGTAATCCAAATTGATCCCACGGAATTCAATTCCGAGCTGTTACTAACTGGTGACTAAAGCGTACCAGCTGCTTGGTATACAGAAATGTGAAATTGAACAAAAATAAAAAATGATTTATAAATAGTTGACCGTAGAAACTGAGCCTTGGAGCTTCGACTTACCGTTGATTCAAACGTACTAGCTGCGGGGCTTACTAAGAGGTGATAGTTGTGGGGCTAATGCTAGACGTAGTAGTGCTTGGGCTAATTAAAGGATCTCGCTATGTGGTAATCACTCAGGTAAGGTTGATCTCGCCGAATCCGCTAGGTAGATGGCTAGGGGTATTGGATCGAGCGATACAACGAAGAATTATTGATTAAATTGTGGATCTAGTGTGTTCATCTGACTTGCAAGTTTCTCTCACCGATTTAGATAGGTCATGCCAAAGTAGTAAGCCAAACTCTCGACCATTTGCACCTGAAATTCGGCTTTGGCCAAAATATGGGGGAAATTGTTCAAAGTGCAGTTTTTAATGATTGGAATTGCATAAACTGGGCGCTCTAAGGGTAATCGAGGATTTCGAATCCACTTCTGCAATAAAAATTGCAATTTTAACAGTGAACAACAAATCATGTTGCCTGATTCCGGCCCAAACCCGCTTTAAAAGGTGCAAATGGTCTAGAGATTAGCCAACTCCCAAAAGCAGTAAAGCCCTAAAGTTAAATAAATATGCCAACCCATAGTTTAAAACCTTAGTAAATAAACCCAATAATCCAATCAGGTAATGGTAGTGTAGGGAATGTAAATCTCTCCATTTAAGGTAGCATGCATGTTTGGGACAACTAGTTTAGGTATTTTTTATTACCCAAATTGATAGTCCCAAATTGACAAGTATAGGTACATTATCTCATTCGATCACCAATTTGCAAAGGTATATAGTTCTGTCAAATTAGATTTTTTATAATTAAGGTTATCCTAGTGTGGAATTTCCTAATCTGATTGGTCCCAATTTGGACTGGCACAAAAACAATAGTAGGGGTAAAGTCTATTGTAACAATTCGGGGTATCCTGTGGATCTAACCGAGAAGCTCAGGTTATTTTTATTTAACCGACTCTCGTAGGTCATAAAAATACCAATACCAAACCCTAGTGCCAATGTATAACCCAAATTCAGATTACAACCCTTAGTTTAAGACCCACCACTCATCCAAATGAGAAAGGTAGTACTCATATCATTTGAGTAGGGAATGCCTATCTAACTAGCTAAGGGCTTATCTATTAGTATAACATCAAAGGTATTGTCTGTTAATCTAAATATTGAAGCAAAGTATATTTCAGGTATTGTGGCATAGGTCTAAAGCATGTTCGGAATACTAGCTCAATTATTTAATATCATCCAATCATCGCTAGGTAAATAATATTATCCAACCATGAATCTAGGTACATAATTGAAGCCACTTGCTACCGTAGAATGTCCATCCAAGCGAAGATAGAACGCCTCACCGTCTCAGATAAATGTTATCCCACTCACTCAAGGAAAGGCTATATAAAGATTTGTATAACCTATCAATGTTATGGTTTAACTCAAGTGTTGTAAGGCCTATCTATTCAGTAGGTCTTACCAAGTGCTCTTCTCTTATGTCCGACTACCACATACCCTAGGCTTGGGGTGATTTTCCACCTTTATTGGTAGCTATAGGGCTTACTAACAACCTATCTGTAGGGTTTCATAATGTCTTATCTTGCTTCCAAGCTGCCTAAATATCTCTCTTTCCTAACGTTAGCTCTCTCTTTTCGGGTTAACTTTGAACTTATCTCTTGAAACACCCAATTGTCGGTCTAACCACCCAATTGTCAATTTCACTCATGTGTTGTAGGTCTACCCTTGTTCTTATATCTATCTTACCCTAATCCTTTCTCTCTAACCACCCTATCTATTTGGTTATTCCCTCTCGCCGTATTCTAATGCCCTAGATGGCAAGGTTTTACTCTATGCTTTTGTTCCCTAATCGGGGGTTTATCTCTCACCCAATGGTAGGTTTTACTCAATGGCCCCAAAGGACAATGTTGAAAGAGTAAACAGGTCGAATAGACTCATAAGCTCAAGGTTGTAGTTCCATACACATACACTGACACCCATATATCCAGTAAGACAAAAAATCAGACATTAAAGGTCCAATTTATTTGGTCTATCTTACTGCCCTATCTGTACGGCCAAACTCTATGGCTTTCTTTCTTACTGAGTCAGTAAGGGTACAAGTCAAAACTTATATGTGCTTCTATTCTAAAGCTTCTATGTGAGTGAAGTAAGGCTTGCATAGTCCCCTACTACCTTTATTAGATAAGCTTATTTCTACTAGCTATAGTAAGTCTGTCTTGTCCTTTCTATGCTTCAAGTCTAGGATAGTAAAACCACACACACTACTATGTGGCTAGTGAAACCATGAGCTATATGATTCTTAGTCCTGTCTTCCGGGTATTTGTTCCAGAACCTGGTACTTTTCTTTATGGGAAAAAAAGTGAAAAAGAGCATCTTGATGACCATTTCCTTCTCAGGAATAAAGGTATGGTTGAGGACTTGAACATAGTAATAGAATCACTTTTTGACAAACTCCAATATGGCTGGATTTATTAATGGCTGGTTGGGGTAGTAACTAGCTTTCTGTCTTGCTAGCTAGCTGGGATTGTCACTGGATGGATTTGCTGGCTTTGTATGGTTGGCTACTTTACATCTCCCCCTTTCAGTACTGACCTAGAAGTATTGAGTAGCTTCTGACCCATTCTTGCCTATTTTCCCAACAACCCAACTATTTTCCAAAATGCCTCTCTCCAATCCATCCAATAGAGGCATATGTCAAGCTATTGCGTCTTTCCCGTCCTTCTCTTCATAACCTCTTAAGCCTATTAGTGGATGGGGAAAAGTATCCCCAAACCCCTCTCCCAACAACCTTGAGCTTCCCTCACTCATTTGATGAGTTGAGCATTAAAACCCTTTCCCTCCCAATGGTCAGACGAGCGGCTCATATCCTTGACCTAAAGAATCTCAAAAAGAATGTCTATTCTCTAAATCCTGCCTATTCGGCTCGTGTTCACTTTGGTCTTCTTTCGGGCTCTGCAGGACACAACCACCCATATTGTGATGATCATGTTTCCAAAGTATCACCAGTAAAGGAATTGATCCACTTACCTAGTTCTAGTTCGATAGCCAGAGTAAGGAGTATGATCAGGTGGTTCCGAACCTTCCATTTGATTTTATCAGTTGGACGAAAGGTAATTATTTATATAAAATATAAAATCATAAGAATAAGATAAGGCTGGGGTAAGCAGTGGTATCTAGTGGTGTGTGTGGTGGGAAGTAATACAGGTAAGGGTAAGGGTTGGTTGATCTGATCCTGTCTAGATAAGATAATGTAAATAGCAGTAGTACTAACTAAGAAGCGATTAATTCAGGAATAGGTAGAAGTAGGTCTAGGTAATAAGATGGGTGGGTATGAAGGTTTAATAGGAGGTTCTAAAAGGAAGGTAACGTCTCTCGTTCTGAAGCAGTAGGTAATCCTGAATCGTATCAGCAAGACTCTTAAATCCAAGGTCAGGGTACCCAGCATATCTATCAAGTGTGATGGTAGGTATGTGAACGCAATCTAGGTGGTCAATCTAAAAGCTCTAAGGGAATCCAACCTGTGAATAATATGAAAGTTAAGGTATGTGACGTGAGCCAGTGGGTATAGAAAGGGTTGAGTTAATTGACGTTCCATTCCATATAGGGTTGTTAATATGCCAAGGCGGTTGGTGGATGTCGCAAATGAAAGGTAATAAAGTAGGAATGGGTAATACTCGAGGTCTAAGTGCTAACCCATTTCATATCATAAGTTTTTTCTGTAGTTCCTAAATACGGAAGTTCCGATGATCCCACAACTTAGGTGTGAAATTGATATTCTTCCTTCCTATAGGAATCTAAAGTTCATAGCAATGTTCTAAGTTTCTGCGTAGGTTGGGTAGGAATAGATAATTGCAAATAACATATTCCTCAAATAGGATTCAATTTCTTTGATTTTGAATCTTCTGTTTAATATGTGACGGGACCTTTGATTTAGAAACTGCTTATGACTATTATTTTTAGCCCTCCCCCACTTAGGAATGTCCTACACTTACTCATTGTATGGGATACAACTATAGAGCTAGCTTTTAGATGAGATTTCAGAGAGCATTACACAGGTAGGTGTTAAATGACACTACTTTAGGGAGGAATGCTTAATGGGTAGGCACCTTGATGCCTCTCAATAAATGTTTGTGTAAGGCCTAGCCAACCTTTCTATTTACTTTCATTGCTTCACTGAACTTAGTTATTGGACAGGACAGGCGTGCTTTAGGCACTTTTTGTTTTAACTTTATAATTACTGCTACGCCCCAACAACCTATTTGCCTTTCCTTTATGTGCATGTTATCAACAATGTGTTCACTACCCTTTACTTTAACTGCTTCAACTTAATGGATGGATTCACTTGAAACACTTTTATTCATTTAGTTTTCTTAATAGAATGTTAAATTTGAGACCTGGTGGATGAGATTATGCCTCTCTTTTTAGTCCATCTCTCCTTTCGTCGAACCTATGAACCCATATAAATGGGGGTTTTTTTCTCCCTTATGGTCGAGCACTCTGCGCTCTACACCTTTGTAACAACCTCTTTTATGTATGGGTTTGGGGAATTCCACCGCCCCCACCCCTTATTTTTGCGAGTGGAGAACCAACTGGAAATGCGCTCTATAAAATCTCGTCATTGGAGCAATTGGTTTATATATAACTATTACACTTCCAAATAGATATTGACTAAAAACTGCCCATGGTGATTTATTTGCTTCCCTCAACCGAATAAATCCCAATGCCTACACTTTTTATCAAAGAAACGCACTTTTATTACATATGTAATAACGATTTCAAGTACTCAAGCAAATATATTCAGAGCTACAAAATTCCTAAAGAAGGTTCCTAATGTTGTCTCCCGGACTTGAGTCGGGGCATGCTTTCTCCCCTGGGTCAGTAGTGCTTCACAACCTTTCAAACCGTTTAGTATAATTATGAAGGAAAGGAGGTCCAAAAGGAAGTACGTCATTTTTTGTTACTAATGATACCCCCCATAAAAGGGTAGAAACAAGACCTTATTGGACTTGGGTCTCTATTTATATTTTTTATTCGTCATTCAATATTGCAAAGACTTAGTCATTTAGGCCCTTTGCAAGCACACTAGTTGTTTAGTTGCAATACCAGTTTCATTCACTCACTAATAACAAGCAATGGTAATATTAGTTATTCATTTATAGAAATAAAAAGTTGTGTTGGAAATATTAATTACTTGGAGATCTATATCTGAGCTCAGGTGACTCTGTCAAAGTTCGTATCAGTCCAAATCTTGTCGGTCAGTCTGACAAGAATGAAGTGTTTGTAGGTAGATAGTTATTACAATCATTAATGTCAAGTTTGTGTTTGAATATGTCTAGAAACGAAGCTCTATAAAAGGTTAAACATCTCTATAAATTTCAAGTTTGCATTTACGACAATATAGTTCTTTGTTATGTTGAAATGTTATATATATCAAATATTTTATGGTTGAAACACATGTTTATTTATACGCACATTCTTTCCATAGTTACTTGAGTAAATGTTGTTTACAATTAAGGTTTGAGTGAAAGATCAAAGAATCCATAAATTTCTCACTGAGTGAAAGTTCCTGGTTTTAAGGAAGAGTGGTCTACACAAGTCTCCTTAATGTTTGGGTATATGTATTTTGTAATTATGAAGAATTGTTGTTGTGTCGGTTTTTACCGCATATTATTAGTGGGCGAAAAACATTTGTAATTTCTTAAGTCTTTTAGACTAAGAAATATCATTCGTAAGTTTGGACTAAAAACAAATCAGTCGAGTTTGCCGGCTCGTTTTTTGCTAACTAAGCAGTAACTCAAGTTTGCCGGCTTGGTTTTTGCTAACTAGTATTAGAGAAAGGTTTAGGAAAGAGATCTTGTCTTAAAAGTGGAAAAGTATTTTTCTAAGGAAAGTTAAATTTTTTTAAAATGGCTTCCACTTCTCGTTCATTGCAAACTCCAATTTTTACAGGAAAGAATTATGAATATTGGTCTCTAACAATGAAGGCTTTGTTCAGAGGTCAAGATGTCTGGTAAATTGTCCATAATGGTTATGCAAAACCAACATATCAGACAACATATAATAATATCACACAAGGTGAGAAAATTTTCTTGATGGAACAAAGGAAGAAAGATGGAAAAGATATGTTCTACATACATCAAGCCATGCATGAAAGCATATCCCCAAGAGTAGCAGCAACAATTAATGATAAACAGACATGGGACAGATTGGAGACCGCATATCAAGGCTTGGACAAGGTAAATACTTCCAAGTTGTAGATTCTTAAAAGAGATTTTGAATCTTTGTCAATGAAAGATTCAGAGATTGTAGACACATTCTACACCAGAGTTGTTGGTTTGATAAATCAACTAAAATCTCATGGAGAAACCATAGAATACCAAAGGGTTGTTGAAAAAATTCTTAGAAGTCTTCCCCCAAGCTTTGAATCCTTGGTTGTGACCTTGGAAGAAAACAAATATATATCGGTTTTTACCATTGATGAGTTGCAAGCTTCACTCATCAATTATGAACACATAATCAATAGAACAAATACATCATTAGAAGGTGCATTCGTAGCACAATCATCCATAAGTCATGGTAGAGGCAGGGGGAGAAACAAATCCAGAGTCAGAGGAAGAAGTTCTTCAAGAAAAGGACGTGACAGAAGTCCTGCAAATGTCACTGGTAGAGGAGAGAAACAGAATCCAAGTCAACCAAGTGGTCAAAGGTTTGATAAGTAAAAAATTCAATGTCATTATTGTAAGAACTTTGGTCATTATGCATATGAATGCAGGAAGAAACAATATGACCAAGGAATGGAAATCCCAAATCAGTTGACCAACACCAGCACTCTGACAAGTGCAATGTTAATGACATATGCATCTCCACTTGAATGCAATGCAGTCCAAGAAATCCCACATGACATATGGTACTTAGATTCAGGCAGCAACAATTACATGACTGGTTATTTAAATTTTCTTTCTAGTATAGATAATTCAGGTCAAACCAATGTTACACTTGGAAATAATGTCCAAGTTACTGTTCTGGGAAAAGGTACTATTGGTATTCTAACCAAACAGGGGGAGAGTAAGTATATCCCTGATGTCTATCATCTCGAATGTCTGAAACATAATTTGTTGAGCATTGGACAATTGATACAAAAAGGATACAGAGTCTACATAGAAGATGATCACTGTGTGATTAAAGACAAGTGTCGAAGAAACCAACTGACAACAAAAGTGCCAATGAAAAGAAATTGCTTGTTTCCATTTAGGATAGTTGCCGACATTAAAGGAAATAAAAATACCGGATATGCATTCAAGGAAGAAAGTAAAGAAGCAGTTGAACACTTCGACAAGAAAGAAAATGGTAGCGCTGATTTTCAGGATGCATTTCAGACAGAAGTTTAGGATGAATCCTGGCTGTAGCATTTCAGATTTCGACATCTGAATTTTGGTGGGATGAAGCTACTCCACACAAATAATATGGTGAAAGGATTGCCATTGATCGACAGAACATAAAGGGTTTGTAAAGGCTGCATTTTTGGAAAGCAACATAGAGAGGATTTTCCAGACGAAAAGTCATATAGAGCACGCACACCACTTGAAATTGTGCACTTTGATATTTGTGGTCCAATGCAGATGTCATCCATTGGTGGCTGCAACTATTTTCTAACTTTTATTGATGACTACTCAAGAAAAACATGAGTATATTTTTTGAAACATAAATCTGATGCATTTAGTTATTTTCAGCAGTTCAAGGCAGTCGTGGAGAACCAGAGTGGACACTGCATCAAAATATTAAGGATCGATAGAGGAGGTGAATATGTTTCGAATGAATTTCTAAATTTTTGCAAGACCCATGGCATACAAAAGAAATTCACTTCACAGTATACACCTTAGTAGAACGGTGTTTCTAAAAGAAAGAACATAACCATTATGGAGATGACACGCATCATGATGGAAACCAAGCATCTGTCAAATGAATATTGGACTGAAGCAATCTCAACTGATGTATACTTTATGAAACAATTTTTGACAAAGAGTGTGAAGAATAAAGTTCCTCAAGAAGAATGGACATGTATGAATCATAGTGTTTCTCATTTAAAACTTTTTGGTTGTGTTGCATATGCTCATGTTCCAGATGAGCTGAGAAAGAATATGGACATCAAGGGACAGAAATGTATTTTTGTTGGCTAATATGAAGACACAAAATCATACAAGTTGTATGATGTTGTCACAAGGAAAGTGATTATCAGTCAAGATGTTCAATTTGTCAAGAATGAATCATGGTATGGAACTATCGACAAAAATGTCAAGATTGTGTCAAATGTTGACAATGATGACATGGCGGAAGAAGTGGTTCAAACACCACATGTAAGTCAATCAGTGCAACACCAACGACTCCCATGACACCACAACATGGTTCAGCACAAGTGGCAGCTCAAGCTATGCCGACAAGCACACCAAGAAGACAACAGACTCCATCAAGCATTTCGTAGAGGTTGACATCAACAAAACTAGCGAGGACAAGAAGTATGTGTGAGACATATGAAGCTGGTACACCAAATTCATTCTCTATCTTTGCATTATTTTATCCTATATACGATCCACTAACATTTGAGGAAGTTGTCGAGGAAGAAGTATGGGCACAAGCCATGAATGAAGAAATAGAATGCATTGAGAATAATCAAACATGAGAGCTGGTTGATGTACCAAAAGACAAAGATGTAATCATCGTCAAATGGGTTTACAAGACAAAGCAATATGTTGATGGGAATGTGTAGAAGCACAAAGCAAGAATGGTTGCAAGAGGGTTCACACAACAACCCGACATAGAATTCAATGAAACTTTTGCACTTGTTGCACACATGGATACAATAAGAACAGTTTTGGCCATTCTTGGGAAAAACAAATGGACTGTTTATCAAATGGATTTCAAGTCATCATTTTTGAATGTCTATCTAGAAGAGGAAGTATATGTGGAACAACCACAAGGATATGAAGTTCCAGGTCATACACATAAAGTGTACATGTTGAAAAACACACTCTATGGTTTGAAGCAAGCTCCTAGAGCTTGGTACAGTCAGATTGATTCCTATCTCATTGAAAATGGATTTCACAGAAGTGAAAGTGAATTGAATTTGTACACCAAATTGAATGAGAAAGGTAAGATGCTAATTGTCTTCTTGTATGTAGATAATTTAATATTTACTGGTGACTTTGGCATAGAAGAATTTAAAGCAATCATGGAAATTGAATTTGAAATGACTGACATGGGGCTTATGAAGTTTTTTCTGGGAATTGAAGTTCAGCAGTATGAAAGTGGCATATTTATATCACATTCTAAATATGCAAGTGAAGTTTTAAAAAGATTTAATATGTCTAACCTCAAGCCAGCCCCAACACCAGTAATAACAGGTTTAAAATTGAGAAAGGACGATGATGGATCAAATGTAGATCCTACGCTGTTTAAAAGGCCGCTTGGCGGCCTTATGTGTTTAATAGTGACAAGAACAAACATCATGTATGGAGTGAGTCAGATTTTAAGATTCACTGAGTCACCAAAAGACTCTCATTGGAAAGCAGGTAAAAGAATTCTGAGGTGTGTAAGTGGCACAATAGACCTTGGCATTATGTATTAGACCTCATAAAATTTTAAACTCATTTGATACACTGATAGTGACAATGGAGGAAACATAGATGACAAGAAGAGAACATCTGGGTACACATTTCATTTTGGTACAGGT
Organism: Pseudotsuga menziesii; assembly: GCA_001517045.1. Classification (NCBI taxonomy): domain Eukaryota; kingdom Viridiplantae; phylum Streptophyta; class Pinopsida; order Pinales; family Pinaceae; genus Pseudotsuga; species Pseudotsuga menziesii. Next base: position 76,026 of record LPNX010399330.1, on the reverse strand, counting down.
GTTGTTTCATGGGATTAAAATAAACAACCTATAGTAAATATGTCTTTAGCAGAAGCAGAGTATGTTGCAGCTACAAGCGCTGAATGTCAAGCCGTTTGGATGCAGAGAATGTTGAAAGACATATCGCAAAACTGACAACAACCAATAACAATTTTATACGACAATAATTCATCCATAGCATTATCAAAGAATCATGTGTTTCACAAGAAAACCAAGCACATCGACACAAGGTTTCATTTCATAAGAGAGTTGGTGAACAACAAAGAAATATGTTTATAATTTTGCAAGTCTGAATATCAACTTGCATACATCTTTAAAAAACCATTGGCAAGGGATACATTTTAGTATCTACGGAGTTAACTTTGAATGACAAGTTTTGCAAAGTGAACTCTGTCATGCAGAGAGCAAGTCTAAGATCTGAAACATTTTGTAAATTTTGTTTTAAAAAAAATCCCCATATGCTCATAATTAAGGGGGACTGTTGGAAATATTAATTACTTGCAAATCCGTATCAGAGCTTAGGCGACTCTGCCAGAGTCCGTATCAGTGCATATCTTATCAGTCAGTATGACAGGAGTGAAGAGTTCATGATTCGACAATGTAAACCAATTGAATTAATTTCTGAAGCCAATTTTGTAGGTAGATAGTTATTACAGTCATTAATGTCAATTCTGTAGATTCACGGAGAAGCAAATTCTAGTTTTTCTATAAATATAAGAAGAAGATTGTAAATTGTAGTGTCATTAACCATGGTGAAGTCCGACTGGCAAAGAGGACGCTACCATGGCGTTAACGATCCGAGCTACCATCCCCATGAACATGTGAATTCATAAAATGCAGAAATGCTGAAAGAAAATGCATTGAAGTAGAACATGCACAAATGCAATTGTTTATCATACACAGGGGAAGCAACATTCATTCATACAAGCATTCATTCGACATGTTCATCATAATAATTAATAGTAAATAGGATTGCAGAAGTAAAATAAACAAGATTACTTATGTTATAAAGAACTCGTTTCGCAACTAGCTACGTCACTGCAACGTTCCACCCAACCATAGGACAGCGTGCTCCTTAATCTCTCAGCAACGTTTCCACCCCCGATCTAGGCATGATTATCCAAGGAATAAGGAACAAGCAGGTTTACACATATCCAAGGATACACAAAACACAGCCAAGCCAACACAGTTGGGTTTATCAGGCCATCCAGGAGTTGGGAAAGGATAAATGCTAAGCTGGTGAGCCCATTATAGAGCTAGGAATAACTACACCAGAGCTAGCCTGACTTCTAAGACACCCACACACACCCAACACAAGGAATCAGTCCCTTCTTTGCTACACAGTCCCTCAGGCCCTGCATTCCCTTCCAGTGCTATTCTGGGGTTGTGGAGAAGAAAGCCAACCCTCTAGCTCTGTCTGTGTGGTTTCCAAACACACCAGGTTTATCAAGCAAACCAAGCCCCCATCCCTGTTCCCAACACAGTCCAAATACCAACCATTGCACACATGCAATCAATCAGCTGTTATAGCTTAACAGGGAAAACGACTCCAAACAATCTGCAGCAAACACAACTCACGACATGGGGAAAACAATAGTACCAAAACGTATCAACATACACTACCAAAAAACGTGGGGAACAACAGCCTGTTTTGCACAATCGAAGCCGCTGGGGAAAAAATTACACAGACCACACTGGGGAAGAAATTATAGTCTCCCAGCCTGTGCGTGAGAGAAACCTGCACCAGACCCCAAAACATAGAGGAAAACATATGCATGGGCTACAAATCAGTAAGGAAAATTTACACACAGTCCCTGAGCATAAAAAAGACTCTCCTCAGGAAAAATCATGGGTGATAGTGACCGAGCAGCTCCCATCTTGCTGCGTGAGTAACAACAATGCAGAACCCACAAATCAGCCTGTGAGGATCGTATACAGCCACACCATCCGCAATCTGTAGAGGAAAAACTACGTGGGTGAAAACCAGGAAAGTCTTGTGCATGAGAATAATGAACAAAAAATGGTCCCTTTGTGAGGATGAGCAGCTCTGCTTATGCGCGTGGATGAACAGACAACAACAAGAATGTGTAGTAGTCATTCGTCCGCCCAACGTGAGGTTCAATCCGCTGGTGGAGTGTGTGTGTGGGCAAGGATTGATAGTCCTGCCACATTCCACTCCCAACCATAACAGCCCCAGCTAACAACATCAGTTCTTAATAGTGGTGGTTGGAGTAAAACAAGGAAATATGACACATGGATTTTTCCCCCATTCCCAAGGTTTGACATCCCCCACCCTTATCCTTGTGAAAATCATGCCCCTTCTCAATTTAGTTGCCGTGATCATAGCCGGTTGGGTTCATTTAATTAAAGATGCATATTTACATGATGACAAAACTTAATATATGCCACATCCCCCGATATACCATCGGTGACAATTTAAATCCGAAACATAGCATAACCAAGCAATGGTGGGGCCTTGGCCTTTAGCTCTGCACCATGATTATTTACAACATATACATCATGTACGTTTAATGCAACGGGGTCAAAACCGGGGTGTTACATAAATCAAGTAAGACACAATAGACAAGCAGAGAGAGCAAGATAGAGTGAAGAGGATAGAAGAGAGTGAAGAAAGAATTGTATCGAAGCTTAAGCTTTTGTCTGTTTGAAGATGTCAAGAGCCATAGCTCTGTAAAAGGCTAAACATCTATGTCAATTTCAAGTTTGCATTTACGACAATATAGTTCTTTGTTATGTCTCGACAAGTTATATATATATCAAATAGTTTATATTTGAAATGCATGTTTATTTAGCTGCACATTCTTTCTAGATTTACCTAAGTAAATGTTGTTTACAATTATGGTTTCCATGAAATATAAAAGAATCCATAAATTTCTCACCCAGTGAAAGTTCCAGGTTTTACGACAGAGTGGTCGACACAAGTCTCCTTAATGTTTGGGTATATGTTTTTGTAATTCTATAGAATTGTTGTTGTGTCGGTTTTTACTTCATATTACTGGTGGGTGAAAAACATTTGTAATTTCTTAAGTCTTTTGGACTAAGAAATATCATTTGTAAGTTTGGACTAAAAACAAATCAGTAGAGCAAGTGAGTCCAAGTAAAATTGTCTAGTAAAATCGACAAATTGTCGAAGTCAACTTTTCAAAGTAGAACCTGTTGGTAAAACTGACAAGTAAGAACTTGTAAAGGTAAAAGAGCCAGATCTGACCATATCGGTATACTTGTCTAGTTGAAGTTATAAAAGTTTCACCTGACAAGTAAAAACAAAAAGAGGTTGGCGTGATTTTTTTATAACTAACAAGTAATTCAAGTTTGTTGGCTTGGTTTTTGCTAACAAGTTGATATCAACCAAGCAAGTATTGGAGGGATGGTTGATGGCCCGTCTAATCTACCCTTTAGTTCTAAGCTATCTATTCACATCATTTTCACCTAACGTTTATATTACTAAGGAATTTTATTCTAAAAAATGAAATGCTACCGTGTACAACAAACTTGTTGGTGATATTATCCATTTAACTCGTACTATACACCATATTTAATCTGTTTCCATCTTGGTATCTAGGTTATTGTGGGATCCGAAGGAGAGCCATATGAAATAAAAATTTCATAAATAAATGAATACATTGTCAATTTTTATGTAGTTGGGATTCACTCTCTCCTGCTTGGACCTGTTCCTCTTGAGAATAGTTCTTTATCCGTCATTGTTCCATCTCCTCATGCATAGCTTCTATCCTAGTTCTTGTCATCTTTATGAAAGATAATTGTGATTTCTTTGTCGAACACTAGAGGATGAGTTCATGTTTCAACAAGAAATTTTTCACTCAAGATGGTGTCCTTATTGTATTCCTCAATGTTTTTTACCATGTAGTAACTTCTCTTTAACACGTATGCCTCTCTATAAAATATGCATGTATTGATCTTGCGTTCTACTCCCTCTGTGTCTTCTAATAAAAGGATTAACTGTTGAAGGAAACATGGTGCAAAACCATTTGTTAAATTTCTCTTACTTTACCCATAATCATATTACTCTTGCTCAATCATCTGCATGCTCGCTAAGTTGTTCAACTAAGAGTATATTCTAGATATTTTAGATATATTGTTTTCATATTCATGGATTCACTTTCCTTGGTTGTTTTCAGGTCCACTACTATGAGAGGCTCCTCTGTTAACTCGGGAAAATCCACTTAGGTCTCCATAGCTATTGGCTTAACATATACCTTTGACTACTTTCTTCGTATAATAAGAATGTGTTCAACAATGGATTTGTTCTCCTTCGTTTGTTTCTCCTTCTTATATTCCTCCACACTCTAGGTTTGAATTCGACATATGTGAGAGATCGTCTGGTGACTTCTCTTCTTTTGGGATGGGATCATGTTAATGAATGGATAAGTCAACTAATATGAATAAACCCTTTATCTTTCTAAGATGGCCATGATGTTGGAAAGGAATCTCCATGAGGTGGTAAAGGATAAGCTCCTGTGCAATCTCTTGGGATTTTATTAATTTTTTAAACACGCCTAAGTTCCTAATTTTATTAGGAATTGTGTCTAACTATCTCTTTTCTGCATGTGTAACATTGAAGTAACCCCATGAAATGAGGTTTTAGGGGGAATTTATCTGATTAGGATACTAGTGGGAACCCACTTCATTAATATGTTATGGGAATTTTGAACACCATACACCACAGGGATTTGGGACCTGGTCCTCTCCTTCTCCCAAGTAATCTTACATAATTTATATTGTGCTCAAAACTAAAAAGATGATGCTAAGGAAAATGTAAGGGTATTGCTACCCAACGAAGAAATTTGAACAACTAAAAAGAATCTAAGTGTGGAAAGGGAACATCCTATGTCCCCTAGGATATAGAAATTTGAACAACTGGAAAAAATCTAAGTGTGGAAAGGGAACATCCTATATCCCCTAGGATATAGAAAATTGTCAAATAAAAATAAGATGGGAAGCTTCATTAATAAGTATCGGCAGGGTCGAGGAGATCCGCTATCACTTCGACATAAAGAGGTTTCCCAAGAGAATAACTCACCTACTAAGAGTAAATTTCTCTATAACTGATTTCCATCCTGAGTAAGATGAAACCTATAAAACTTATAAAGAAACAAACAGTGAAGTTTGAATATACAAGAGTTTATGGATGTAATTTATCAGTTATATTTTCATTCTATGAATAATACTAAAAGCTGAGGATATTTTGAGTTGTAGTACTGGCTACAAAGTTCCCTCCATATATCGCTTGATGCATTCCTAAATCTAATATCTAGATTCATATGCACTTGAGTAATAGCCCCTCAACCCTTTTCCAATGCAACTCTATTCCCACAACACAATATCCAGTAGCTCTAAGCTTCAAAGACCCTTTTTTTATTTATCCAGTCTTTGGGGACAAAGGCTAGTGATAAACAAGTACAATATGTCTTGATACCAGGGGGGATGGTGGTAGCAAGCCTTTATGTATATCTATTTCTCTATTTCTACTTCATTCTTTTAACTGACCTGTATTGCATTGATTCCTACTGCTTTTAAGTTAGATTAAACCATCAGTTTGGCCATACCTTGTATTTTTATAAATTTGATAGGATTTATCATCATGTAATATTCTTGGATATTAGTGATCCTCTTACCCCATCTACCATATAGTTTTGGTTGACATAACATATCTTTAATTGAAACACATGACATAAAAGCAGTGATTTGGGAATGCAAGATATATTTTTTGAAGGACTTCAAGGCCTTAACCAAGGCATATGCTTACTTCACCGTTATTTTCTATTTTATCTTTGCATTCCTTAGGGATTTACTGAAAAATAAATGGGTTTTTTTTCTCATGGCTGTCATCATTATTCTGCAACAAGAGAAAAACTTTGGTTTGTTATGAAGAAAATGGGAATATCATGAAGTCCACATTGTAGTCAGGAATGGTCAGAACTAGATCTTATCCCAGGGCCTTGTTTCTTATAGCAAATGACCCTTTGGCCACATCATCACATGTGATATAAGTATCCTTTTAAAAAATCATGGTCATATGCTTGGTCAATTCCACAAAATTGGGAATGAATTTTCTAAGGAAATGGATTCTCCCAAATAAGGATTCCACTACTTAATTATGCTAGGCTACAATATAGTATTTATTTCTTGAACCTTCTCAGGATAAATATTCGCTCCTTGGGATGATACAATATGAAAAAACAGTTTCCCTTCCACGATCCCAAATCCATTTTTTAGATGTGCCAATTAGTTCCAAGGCTAATACTAAAGAGAGAGTCTATGTTGGCTAATTGCCATGGAGCTAAGTAAGTGCATGGACTGAAGCTAATAGTAGCGGCTAGTAGTACGACTACTATACAGATACTACTCTATGGACTAAGGAAAGTTAAAAGAAAGCTAGTTTCACTAGACTAAATAGACATAAAGAGAAATAATGCTACTAATATTAGTGAACTAATCATATAGATAAAGTATATTGAGCACTACGAAGAGGCCCTACTTCTGAACAACTAGTCCGTTAGAAGTCATGATAGAGAAAGGGTCTATAGCACTAATTGCGATTGGAACAACTTAAAGTGCTCTCTATATTAAGGCCTCTTTTTATTTTGAAAAGAATGGATACTGGATTTTGCTTGGATTGAACTATCTCATCAGGTTTAGATCCGATACTCCATGAAAAGTGTCCATGCTAGGTAGAAATAAATGCGCTCAATCCAATATTCCATCTCTCTATCAAACTAAGTTAAATAGTACCAACTTTAACAACTACTTAGATTACGCTAAGCTCCACCAACTATTGTAGTGAAAAACTCCTTTTAGCTTGAGATAAGTAGGCAGTTAAAAAGCAATAGTTAAATGGAAGCGACAAACATAGCCATAAGCAACAGTCAGTTCCCGATACTCGAAAGATTAGACCCTATAGCCAATACCCGGGAGACCTTATTTCCACAATAGAAATAGAATAGCTTCGGTTGGACAAGATGAAAATTTATTCTACGCTTGTCCTTGTAAGTAATAATATGGGTGTTTCTTAATGCCTTTCTTGAGTCCCCTTTCTTTGTTCAAATTCATCGTAGAGTGAAAAAATAGTTAAGCCTTCTATTAGACAAGAATATTTTTAGATGTAGATGGGTCTACAAGACCAAGAAGGCAGAAGATGCATAGGTGATAAGGTACAAGAATGTATGGTTTCTAAGGGTTTTTAGGAGATCCATAGGATAGACTATGATCATTAGCACATAGTTTTTTTATACATTGTACTTTTAGGCGGGGGGTTCCCATGAGGTTTTCCCTCTTTCCTTTATTTTCAATGTTAATTCTTATATGCATTGTACAATGGGTACATAACAGGGCCTTTGTTTCTAGTACCCATTCATCATTTATACCCTAGTAGTGTTGAGGGGGGTATTGGAGATTTTATACACTCACCTAGGTGATTCTTTTACTAAGGTTTATATTCCTACAAAATAGGGAGCCTTCCCTCTTTAGTTCAAAGTTAGTTACACCTTAGTGGACGACACTTATGCATGGAAAACTTGGTTTTAACTCATGTATTTTCATATTCACTTCAGTTTAATCATAAAGAGGGTGCATTTGACATGCATCCAACTAGGAAGGTTCATATAATGTGCATGCATTAAGTTTATCTTTCTTCCACATGTGTGATTCAGTTAATTGATGATTGCATGGACCAATTAACTAGGACTAGGTGGAAGATTACTTCAATTTTTGTTAGTGAGTGTCTAGATCTCTCTATATAACTATTATGGTGCATTAACTTAGACATGTAGTGTATATATAATGTATTATTAACTCTACTCATTCAATTAATACAATTCATTCTTTCTTTTTTCTCTTTGGAAAGCTTTGTGTTATTTCTCTACTAGTTAGGCTTGTAATTTTCATTGAAACTTCACATTTATGTCCATTAATAAAGGTGATTTCAAGGAAGGGAATGAATTCTTCATGTGTCAGTTCTCTATACCCAAAAACAAGGCTTGATAAGTTTTCTCCTAGCCCACTACACTTATGCTACCTGTAAAACACAATGATGGAGACGTGATACAACTATGCTTTCATTTATTCAGCTCTAATTCCAAATGATAGAAAAGAGTGTTCATGTAGCCCTTCTAATATTCCTTAAAGCCTCATATCCTATTCGAAATCTTTAATCCTTGCAATGGTTAAAGGAAAATATCTTTCCTCTAGTTTCTACAAAAAATCATAAAGATGTGATAGGAATTAGTTACTATACCATGTTACCCTCTGGAATAGTTTACTCTATTTCTTTATTTTCAATATATTATTTTGGAATATAAACCATGTATTTCCAAAAAACAAATAAATAAACACAGGTTTATTACCGTACCTAAAGTTTAGACACAATGCTGCCAAAATTCTAATATTTTATTAGATTTACAACTTTTATACACGTTTTTGTTCCATTACATGTCTTCCTTTCTATAGATCGTGATCCCTCATCCAAAAGAGGGATGCCTATAATCCTCAATTGATTACATATCACATTGAATCCTCTATTCCAATGCTACAATCCCTCACTCCAATGGTATCAATCTATGAGATGCTAACACACTAACATGATATGGTCAGGAAACTACAGGTCCGTAATTACTCCTATTCTATGATCTTAATTAGATCGAAACTCTTTGAACCCATGTTAAATGATTTATTATGGAACAATTTTCACAACATAGGGTGAAACGAATTCCCTCTACTTGGATTGACTCAAAGGTTCGATCTCAGTCACTTTCCTTGTAGCCACAATATGTGCTTATAATCTTTGGGAACTGAAACACTAGCGTGGATTCCTTGCAAGATCAATTAATTTGATCTTCAAAGCCATCAAATTTTGTACATATATTCAAATCCTAAGAATTCTCAAGCGATCACGCAAGCCTTGCATTCTATATGGCTGAAATCACAAGTTTTAAAAAGAAAAGGTGGAATATCTATGTCCTTTATTGACCTTCCTTTATTTAACCTCTCATTAAGTTATGTTGCATTCAATCCACCATAACTTATATCCATATATTTTATTAGGAGGTGAAATCATAGGTAGCCTCAAGGCCCAAAGGGTACCTTTTGGTAGAATGGAAATGCACCTCAAAGTGTTAAAGTAAATGGATGAAAAAACTTATCAAATCACATATAAACTCTTTCAATATGAAACCCACCCCAAAATACCTTGAATGTAGTGCCTCTCTCTCGTAATGCGGAAATGCAACTAGTAAACCTACATAAATGTATCTTTCTATATTGTACCTCACACTAAGAAAGACTCACTATTTTCACCATCCTCCTAGCTACTTTGGACCGTTTGAGTCTCCTCCTCAACTTCTTACCTTGTTGATACCTCACTCTCTAACTCTCGTCCTATATCCCCATGACCCCCCATTAATATTATCCAATCATTTTATTTCCTCTATCATAAACTTGCCAAAGAAAATTCATGAATCCTACTATAAACACCTACGTTGTTCATTTCATCTCTTTCCCTAAGTACACCTCACACCGTAATTCCACTAGTCATATAATATGCTACAACATTTAGATCCACAACACCCCTACAATATCAAGGACAAACAATTTATTAGCATCCCATCCCAATGCAACCACAGTATCAACCTACTATTACACATAAAGACCCGATGGCTTTTCCTTAAGTGAGAGAGATCATGCAACCCAACACTTCTATAACCATCCATATAACACATTTTGTATAAGATTCTACCCACTAGTTAGATTCATAAGGTCATATAGAGCCCCACACACTTTGACAAATAAAGGTTCATTCCCAAACTACTCATCATCTACAAGATGCATAACATAATGCTCTAACCCTCCTGGACATTAATATAATAGGATATAGGTAGTGGTAAAGCTTCTTGTCCTCATTTTTATGAAGAAACCACAATGGTACATAGCCCTCAACCTAAATATTCTCTTAATCCTTACATTGCAATATTTTTTCCACATCAATGCTAGTTACCAAATGGATTCTACAAACTTTCCCATGTCCATTTTCTAATATTTTATAATTCATCATCCTTTTATTTATAAGGTTATATGCAATCCTAGGGAAATCGCAGAGTCCATATGGTGCATTGCATCTATTAATGGGATGGATATTGTTATTCCAACATCAATTTGATTACACCTATACATCATGCATACTTTATTTCATTCTAGCATTTGATGGCACCTTCATCGCATATGGGCCCCTCTTAACATTAGAATATTTTAGATAGCACTACCTAGCTNTATACATCATGCATACTTTATTTCATTCTAGCATTTGATGGCACCTTCATCGCATATGGGCCCCTCTTAACATTAGAATATTTTAGATAGCACTACCTAGGTTCTAGATGAGATGAATACCAAGGAATAACAAATACAAATTATTGCAGAAGGCCATTTATTCAAAGGCATATGATGGAACAACCATATTTTTGGCTATAAATCTAAATATACAACCTATAGATGCTCTCAAATTACCTAAAGGTGCTCCCATGATTGTGCCATTTGGAGACATAGCCTTTGTGTAAAGTTGAAAAATTATGAGACATGTTTCCGTCTATGAGTATGCATGACTACTACATTTCTCTCCTCTACAATAAAAGGTTAATCAATTTGACCCATTCATACTGTAACATATTATGCAATCATCATCAACATCAACCATTTTTACAGTCTACACAATCAACCAATGTATTATGATGTATACACATCTATATCCTAGCTTCTCTCCTATTTTCAAATAATCTATAGGGTAATATTTTTCACATCTCTTTTTTGACTTCCTATTATCTCTCTCCACATGAGTAGCATATATATTCCAACACATAACGTATACCCTAGGTCCAACATATTTCTAGCATTCCCATCCATAGGCTATGGCTTGTTGGTAGATCCTCCAGAAAATAGACACCTAGTTTCTATCACTAGTACCAATTTCCTTACAAAATCACCTCTTGTTACAGCTCAATATTAACCATTTATGGTTGTTTCTTCCATCTTTTTTCCTCCCCCTAGATCCATTCCTAAATTGAGAAGAACTGGAGGATTCCTTTGATCTCAACTGGGAAGATCTAACATTAAACTTCAGGACATGTCTCCCAATAAAGGTACCTCACCCGGCGTACCATAAGAGAATTCGTAGCACTGTAGGTTTTGTGAACCATAAACACTAAACAATCTCGGCGTAGGGTAAGAAAAGTTGGAGCAAGGTAATTACAAAGAGAGTATAAGGTAAGATAACTAGTATCTAAGCAACTAAGAAGATTGTGCAATAGAATAGACTGGGTAAAAAGAAAGGTATAGGGTTCTAATTAACTGGGGTGCATGAAGTAAGGGGTCACCGGGTCTAATTCAAGGCATATGGTAAGCATATTGATTCTCTCCCCATGGTTTCAAGGGGTAAACACAAAGAAAAATAGTGCTCATAAGGTCTTCTAAGAGTGGTTCTACTTGATAACAGGTAATTGTAACTGGACCTCATGGTATAGGGCAGCTACAAAGAAAGTATTTCTTTTCTAGTAGGTGTATTGGATGAACAAGAAAAAGGTATTCTGATATTGTTGTCCCCAACTGATCTTCCTAGTATGTTTGGTAAGTGGCTGATCCCATCAATCCACCCCTGGGTTCTAAGGTCTTATATCAGTCCCTCCAAAGACCTCATGTTCTAGGCCTTGCAACATATAATCTATTGCTTGCAGGTGGGTAGTATTAACAAGGTAAGACAAGGTATTCATGGCCATTGGGAAACACTCATTCAATTTCCTAGGATGAAGGGGATAAGGTTGGTCTAATTTGGACCCAAAAATCCAAGGTGTAGTGCCCAACTAAGGAAGCACTAAATGGCTATTGATAGATAGGTGGAATAGGTCTAGCTTTTGTAGTTCTTAATGAAATTGAAATAAATGAGGGATAACTCCTTCCATGCTCCTAGGTTGAGTAGGTAAAAAATTGCTGGTTCTCATATATATAAAACTGGTTTAAGAAGGTCTAATAAGTGGGAACATGATACCCCAAGTTCCTATGTGGTACCCATAGGATTCTCTGCTATGTGTGACCCATAATTCTTAACAAGGCAAGAAATAAGGAAAGTGTGATGCTTCGTATATCCTAAGATTCTAGGAAGTGATAAAAGTATTTTGGTTGGCTCTGTCTATCTAGGTATATCTATAGAAGTCTGAATATTGTCCCCCTATCTATCCCATCCCATCCTAACTCTGCTCTCAGATGTCCCAACAAGAATGCGATATCCCTAATGCATCCCTAGTAGGGAGTACAAGGATCATCTAGTCCACCCGGTCAAGCACCACATGACCCTAAACTATGTGGGATACTAATCTATCCTATCCCTCAACCCATCCATCTAGCTATGTCCCATAAGTTCTAGAAGTTTCTAATAAAAAATATTTGAGGAAGCTCCAAGATCTCTGCTAAAGGGAAACCCTATGGGTATCATCCATCCCCACAAGAACAAGCTCCCATTTTTGGCTAATCACCACCACCATAATATGTAAGTTCAACTTTTTATGTTTCAATTAGGTCTGCACCTGACCTACATGAAAAGAAACCCCTTTACCTATATAAATTGAATAAAAACAAAATAATAAACATAATTTATACATACAAAAATAGACTTCCCACCTCCATATACCACTACACCTAGACCATTGGAAGGAATCCTGATTGGACATCACCACCAGCCATGAATACTTTAGTACTTCGCTTCACCTCCTGGTGGTGAGATTAAACTAGGGGGTTCGCTCATCTTCGTTTACCTTAGCTAACTTTTACCCTACTATAACTTTTATAAATAGATAATTGGGAAAAGTGAGGGATGGGACCTGGGACCGATCAATGACCATTATCGAGGAATGGAAGGAGCCTTCATGTCACAATATTTGACTCCATAGAACCTTTTATACAGTAGTGTAGTAGATACCCATTCAGGTTGGTTTATAACCCCTATCGCTTTTGGCACAACCATTCTTTCAACCAGGGGAAAGGAAGCACATAGCAATGGAAATCATATTTTGGATACCTCAAGTCAGGAATACTTCAATACTTTTCTTCGACCCCTATCTATAAGAAAATATCCTAACAGATCATTGAATCTACTGCATATATGGATGATGAGTGGATAGATATACGATATGGTCCATCTGGTAAGGTCTGAGAATGGTTGGTCTTATAAGTGCAGGGGCTCTCTGGGATCATCATGGCTTGTACCGGTAGCATCAAAGAAGGTGATTCAAGACCAAATTTAGAATGTTAGGTCACAATATAGGCACATTTCATACAGGAAGGGTCCATACTCTATCAGGTATGGGTACGATGATGATATATTTTATGAGCTTGTACTATCTGGTGCCGGTGCTGCTTGGCCTACTAAAAATTCAAAGTATATACACTCATATATGTAAAATATAAATGTGTAAACCTATCTTATAGAAATTTTGTGTTAGGAAACAACCTCGGTTGGGTGCTAATAGAGCTCTCTTCTAGGTTGGGTTTAGTAGAGCTACCGAAGATTAGTTTGTTTCGTCATTCCTTCCTGTACTTGTGTTGTATAGAGAGAGTATTTTTCCTATGTGTGCTTCACTTAGAGAGATATTAATGGCTTCCCTATTCATATACCCTTACCATAGTTGTGCTTTTTACCATTGACTTGGCAGAGTTAGTTGCACTTCTATGGGGCTACTCGGTCTTCCTATCTTTCACACCTTTTGTCCTGTTGAATTTTCCTAGATGGAAAGTGTGCTTCTTCTATTGTCTATGAAAATCCGAAGTGTTATCCAAGAAAAAAGAGATATTAGCGAAGATATCTAGTCTAAGACTTAATTAGTTATAAATAAGTAATATAGAAGAAATATATCCCTCGGTTTCCCTCCCCCGTCTTTTCGCAAGGGTGCCTACCTGTCTTTGTCAAAGGCGACCTTCCTTTCTTTGGTGAAATTATCCTCCAAGTAGGGATAATAGGGTACCCAAGCACTATGAACTACGCGCACCTTTGATATTTTAATAAAATCCCTTTCCTTTGGACCAACGTCCCCTTTTCATCAACCCTTTTTTACCAACAAACTAGAAGGATAGAGCTAATTATTCTTTAACCTTTGATGGAAGAGGCTTGTCAATTCAATGTATTTATTTATGGATTTCCATTACCAATGAAGAAATATATCCAGTCAAGCTTTCCTGTTCTTAAGGAAGGATGGTGAAGACTTGACCATCAGAAGGGAGAGGAAGGCCACTTTCAAACTAGTGAATTTACCAGTTTCTCACTGGATGAGTACTTTCTGGTAATATGAGTACTTTTTATTTCCTTTACTACCTCCTATTTATTTGTGATGAAAATAAGCTTTGGCTAGAGGCTATTGGCTATTATCCATTACCTTACCTTCTCCTTACCTTTTCTTTATAAATACATTTATTAATACATATTGACTAGGAGGGCTATTCTTCTATCCTTTAATGCACATTAACATGCATTACCTTTAATATCCACTACTATATACTTTGATTTAGTACCCAACAAAGGATGGAGTGGAAAGAGAACATCCATAAGGTCATTCAAATTGGGAGGGTTGAAGGCCCTAATGGGTGAAGTAAACTGATCATCTTCACATGGACATAGATCATGATCAAGTACTATAGTGACCATATGAATGGATTAGGAAGTAGCTTCAACTGTAGACAAGGGAATTACCAAACCTATATATCCAGTCTATAAATCAGAAGTTGAAGGGTCTAGCATGAATCCTAGATATTATTTCCAAAATAAGATAGTTGAAAGGGAATTGAGCGTACAGACATAGAGTTATTTACAAAAGAATACATTTTAACAGGGACAATAGATTCATGGAAGACCGAGAAAATCAACGATGAGGAAACATAATTTACCAGTGGAGGGAGAGAACAGGTACCCATCAAGTATACATCTTTTAACACCAAATCCCTACACTATAAAAGGACACACTAGAATCATCCATGAATGAAACATTCATCCTAAAATTAGAGCTAGGATTAGGCACATTATAGGATATCTAGCCGGTCAATAGTTATGATCTTTCCTATCCCTTTGGTCGAGCAAGATTTTTCTTTCTATGATAATGGCCTTTAGTGTTAAAATGTGGTTGGTTATTTGGTTATCCGAGAGGAAACTTGCTTGTCCTATGGTACTTGTTGGCAAGGGGTTTGGAGCGAGTGAGTTGCGCAACATCACGGAAGCTGCGCAATATCATGCAACATCGCAGTAGCTATGCAAGATCATGCAGCATTGCGGCAGCTGCGCAAGCTCACGCAGTACCGCACAAGGGCAGAGTGGTGTGATAAGCAAGAAAATAACCATTTTTGAATATTTTATGTATATTTTGACCAAGTTTGGTTGCAATAGGTCAGTAGCGGTTAGAAGTCAGTTATTAGTGGATCCTTGATATCAAGGCATAAGCCTATTTATAGATCCATTTTGGAGAGTCATAGGGAGAGGAAGTCATAGGTGAGAAGTTGTGAACAATTGTATTGCATGCGCGAATGTAAGGGATAAGATCTGGTGTGATCTGTTTTATGGAGACTTCCTGTCTTGACTGTGATTTTATCTGGACTTCTTTCTGATGTATGTTGTCTTCGGTTTTGGAGAAGGATTATGTAATGTGGCATATTTGTGCAAGATTAATATATGGTGCGATGCATATGCCTCAATTATTATCTATTTTTATAGATTTGTTGTGATGTTGTGACTCTGTTTTGTTAAAATGACATGTTATAGATGTGACTCAGTTTCTTCCTGTTATATCAATGCAATCTGTTGGTTTTAAGTTGTTGTAATTTATGCTTGATGCGCTATGATGTTCCTTAGATAATGCTGCAATATTTTGATACTGTATGACGATCGAATAAGTTATGATCTCCCTCTTTCGGATTCCCATGTCCTCCTTCCCCACTATTGGAAACTCGGTTCTGACAAATATCCCTTGAACGCCTCAGGTGAGACCTCGTCTGATCCGTAGATGTAGTTGGGCAGGGTAAAACTTGTCTGTGCTGGTGCTCAGGGATATTGCGCTGTAGGGAATCGACAAAGTGGGAACCCCTATCGACGAAGCTTTGTTGGTGGGATTCGCCAACAAATGGTTCCGTTTCCAGGACCGAGTCGCAAGTAGGAGGGTCATATATTATGGCATCTGAATCAATCATAGATTGAGGGATGGTTTGATCTGAAGTTGTGGGAGTTTGCTAAAGCCAAAAACCAGAATCCTAAGCTGTCGATGGGCCACTAGTTGGATAGACATATCCACAACGGTCCTCATGAATGGTTCTTTGTGAATTATGTGTGCTCTTGCATGAATGGTTGGAAAAAATTTCTAAGCGGAAGAAAAACTTTCAAGGAGGATAGCCGACATCCTAGACCCCAGAATTAAACCAGGCACTGCAAGAAACCAGCAACAAGGCATCACGGGAAGTCGAGGTATGTTTGGATACTATCTTAGAAGGATACATCACTGAGTTTGCTATTGATACTAATAAATCTTTTAGCGAGGTGGAAAGGGATTTTTTGAGTGGAGCTCATGGGAGGTTCCTATTGTCGCTACAACTGTCGATTAAGCAACTAGTCTATGAAAAGGGTATCCTAAAAATGGACCAAGAGTAGTGGAACTCTGGTGTGCGGGGGTTGTAGGCACTGTGACAGAAAGGGGGGAAATGCATAGGGGAATAAGGGGTAGATATGCATGAGTTATGGTGAGAATGTAAAGTTCGTCGAAGAAACAAGTGGTTGTACAAGGGGAGGAGAAAGGTTTCGAGAAAAGAGGCAGAGGACGGGAGAAGGTCCTGCCAAAGTTGAGGTGCGATACTATGAAGAATCACATGAGATGAAGCGACCTTTTTGTGATAACGAGGAAATATAGGCCCATGATAGACTCAAAAGAAGGACAAGATTGAACCCTAGAAGTAATGTGTCTACTCCTCTGTGCACTGATCCACCACAAGGAAGGAACGTGCATTCTACGTCGACTTGCCCGATGTGTCAGCAATAGTCTAGTAATAGAGCGCCAACAGGATGAATAAGGTCCAGAATGGTGGGAGACCAAATGGAATTGCCAATATTCAATGGGAATGGCACCAACGATCTGGAGTAGTATTGGTTCTTATGCGAAGTGATCTGGACTGCTCGACAAACTATTAATGATGATGTCAAGAAAAGTCATCTAGCCACTACTCTAAGGGGCTGTACATTGGAATGGTTTATGAGATTCACACGGGTTCCTCAGGGAGGTACTGCAAAAACAATGGATGAGATCAAAACAGGGCTATTTGAGGAATTTAAGAAGCTGAAATCCAAAGCTCAGTTCATTACTGAATTGAAATAAATCAAACAATTCCCCAATGAAACAATTTGGGATTTTGATCAGCAATTTAATACATTGATGGCTCAGGTCAATTTTCATATGAGTGATGTTCAGCATAAAGAATGGTTTATCATAGTGCTTTTCCTGCATATTCAATAACCAGTAATGCAACAAAATATTGCAACATAGAGCGAGGCACTGGAAACCGCGATGAAATTGGAGGCATTTCCAGTAGGGGAAACCGATGTTGGAATGAATCAAATTTAGGCGTAGTTGGCTAATTTAACGTTGTAATTGCAAGACATCAAAAATGATAAGGAAGATCGTGATGATATTTGGTGCACCTGTTGCCATGAAAGCGGACATACCAAGGGTACTTGTCCGACATTTTGAAACTATTTTCTATCAGGAGCCCAGAGCCCGTTGAATGGTGCTAGCGCACCATGGTGTCACATCTACCACATCTATGGAAATTGACACGAGAACTATGATTATATGCAAAATATGGTTACCAATGCAGAAATTTTGTACTGTACATTTTGTCAGTCAGTTGGACATGATGAAAAAAACTGCCGCGCTTATGATTTGCTTCACGAAAGAACGTATGATTCATACTTTGTAAAAGGAGAGGACCTTAGGATAGCGCAAGCATAGCCGCAAGTAGTACAACCAGCAGTACAGGTACCGTATATGCCACCGCCTCCATTGCAGTTTGTCCCTCTGCAACCACAACAATAGTTTATGGCACAACCGTAGTTTGCACCATAGCCACAAATGGTGGTATAACCATAGTATAATTAATCATTGTGACTCCAATATAATCAGCCGCAATATGTTCAAGCTATGCAATATGTTCAGCAGCAACCTAACCCACCGCAGCAACAAATGGCCCAACCATAGTTTCAGCAAGGAGGAGTCCGAGGAGGATTCCATGGAGGATTCAAAGGTCGAGGAGGAGGATTAGGTCGCAGAGGAGGACGAGGTCGTGCATCAGTCTAGTTCTATACTTGTGGGGTATTTTGGAATTACCAGAGAGAGTGCCGTCATCTATAGTGCACATACTGTGCAGCCAACAATCATAATGTTGAAATTTTCCCTCAGTTGATTGCAAAATGGCACGCAAGACAAATTCCCTAGTTACAAAATGCACAGAATCAAAATTAGTATGCATTCCAAGTAAAGAACCAACTGAGCATGTAGAACCAGGTCCCACCACAGACTCAGACTCAGAAATTGCCTCAGACACAGAACCAACCATTGAATCAAAACCCTCCTTTGAACCAGGGATCGACAGTTGCCACTATTCAGGCTGAGCTGCAGATGAAGGATGTTGATGTTGGGATTTTCACTCACGTTGGTGCAACAAATGGAGATGATGGACCACGACTACAAGTTTGGATCGCTGGTAAAAAAAAGGTCGCATTTAATATTGCGATAGAGAAAGATACCTTCTTCGATGCAAAGAACAAAATCAGGGGAAATCCGGGTAAGTTACCAATTGTTGATATGCCATTTGCTTTCGATCCATCTACAGAGGCAAGACAATCACGGTAGTATGGTACCCTACGCAAGTTATTTGAGAGCTTACTATCATTGGTGAGGGACTCGGGTGCCCTTATCAAGCTCGAGGAATTATTACACCTCCTGGATAAGACAATGAAGGCTTCCGCTGTGAATTCCTTGCAAAAAAGGAAGACTGGCAAGGAGATGAGGATGAATGTCCAGATTGGGGATTATGAGGTTGACTTGATCATTTTGGAACTTGGATCAGATGTAAACATCCTGACAAAGAAAACCTGGACATTTATGGGGAAGCCAACGTTGGGATGGTTGTTGGTACAACTATGTTTAGCAAACCAGGTGAAGGTTCAGCCCATTGGTCATGTTTCAAACTTGGTTGTTGACATTGAAGGTATGAAAACACGTGCTGATTTTGACGTAATAGAAGTTGTAGGAGATGGTGGTTCCTATCCTGCACTACTAGGAATTGGATGGGCTAATGATAGCATGGCAGTTATCAACTTCAAAAAATGTGTTATTACATTTGAAAACCATGATTTCAGGGTCATTGCTCCCATGTATCCTCAGGAAGGACGACGATATATCGAACCCGTAAATGAGGAAGTTGGGAGAAGTTGGGATCATGCTTATAACATCTCTGAGGACTATATCCAACCTACTATCAATGGTGTACTTAGATGGCATAGAGCAAGTTCTGCATCCTCTGACTCTGATGATGCTCTAGAAAATTTATATAATCAGTTGCATTAGGTATCATTCAGAAAATGCAGGTTGATTACATAGTCTCTTCGACATGTTGCAACTGAAACTGTCAAGTTACCCATTTACGAAGGACTGCTGAGACTATCTAAGTTCTTCCAAGAATTTGAAGAAAAGGTGTTTGAACCATAGAGGATACTGGCTCTTGATGTACCACTGAAGGCTACTCCAGCTCGATGGTGGGAAACACACAAGCAGATGATCTATGACTGGGATTAGTGCCACAGGTTAATGATGGTCTACTTTGGAAATATAGAGGTCTATCATGCTGGGAGATATGATGGAATAAATGACCCGACCCATCATTTGATTTAATTTCAAAATTTATGGATGTCATGACCCAAGGATGAGTGGGTTCACGTTTTTTTTCACACTATAGAAGAAATGCTATGATCCTGGTATGTGGCAACTAAATTGCACAGAACCATTAGTTGTCAGTTTTCTTTGTGCGGACGTTTAGCTTCTAGGATTCTGACCCTGAGGTATGTAACGCTTTACACATTATCCGCGACGTAGTACTGAAATTCATATCTCTTTCATACCCTGTTGATCCTCATTCATATTGCTCTATCCAATCCATGATGATGTGCTACAACTTGTCTGGGGAACCTGAAGATGATGACAATCTGCGGAATGTTAATATTCCAAAGTATGAAGGAATCCATGATGTCATAGCTGCTGACATACCAACAGGATTTATGAACCACCCACTGAGGATCCGAAAAGAAAACATTGGGTCAGTAAAAAATCCAAAATTTGCTAATGTCAGAGACTATTAGGGAGAAGAGATGATGGCCAAAGTCACAGATCCACTGCATGAATTCCAGGACCTTTTTCCAACGCTATTCTCAGAAATGAAGGGGATACTCAATGATTTAGGGGAAATAAATATTCCACTTAAGCCAGATGCAAAACTGGTATGCTAGAGGCTGTATGGATTAAACCCGTGATATAAGGATCACGTGAAAGCTGAGATCCATAGGATGCTCGACGCTGGCATCATTGAAGCTATAGAAGGATCAGAGTGGATAATCCCGATGGTGGTCCAAGATAAGAAGATTGGAAAAATCCGCATTTGTGTCAATTTGAGAAAGTTGAATGATGCATTCGTGCACAATCCGTTCCCAACCCCTTTTACAGATGAAGTCCTGGAAGGCGTAGGAGGCTAGGAGGTATATTCATTCATAGATTGCTTTTTGGGATACCACCAGATCCAGATTGAGAAGGAGGATCGCCATAAGACCACATTTATCACCGAGTGGGGTTGTTTCCAATATACTGTCATGCCATTTGGGCTGAAGAATGCACCTCCTAGATTCTCCCGCGTAGTTGTTGCTGTATTTAAATATTTTATTCAGAAATTCATGCAGGTATATATGGATGACTGGATCGTCTATGGCCTGGTTAAACACCATTTGGAAAATCTATGATTGATGCTAGAATGGTGTAGGAAGCATGAGATTGCATTGAATTCAAAAAAAATGTATTTTCTATGCACCCTTTGGCATACTACTTGGGAACATTGTATGCAAAGAAGGTATATTGGTTGATTCGATGAAGATTGCATTGATCCTCGGTTTACCACCGCCAATGAATGTAGAGATACTCTGAGCAACATTGGGACATATGGGATACTATTGCAAGTTTATCAGAGGATACATTGTGATTACCACTCCTATGGAAAAGCTGTTAAAGAAAGACACTGCATTTGAATGGACTCCAAAATTTCAAGGAAGCTTCAACACCCTAAAGGCCAAGATGGCCTTTGCACCAATACTAGTTTTCCCTGATTGGAATAAATAATTCAATGTGCATGTTGATGCTTCTTCTACTGCGCTAGGGGTTGTTCTTGTGCAGCCACGTAAAGGCTACTTGGATCATCCACGTTAGTAGAAAGTTATCATTTTCCAAACAAAATTATACCACTAATGAAAGGGAAGGCCTGGTGATGGTTTACGCTCTGCAAAAGTTCATGCACTATTTGTTGGGTGGCCACTTCAAGATGTTCACTGATCATTCTTCTTTGCAATACCTAGTCAAAAATCCTGTGTTGGGGGGGACAATCTGTAGGTGGTTTCTTTTGTTCCAAGAGTTTGATTTTGAAATAGTGTTAAAGCTAGGATGGTTGAATGTTGGCCCAGATCATTTGTCACATGTTGAGAATGGTGAAGAACCAACCAATATTGACGATGGCTTGCCAGATGCACAATTGTTCTGAGTTGAAGTCATAGATGAACACTGTTAACAACTTCTAACTTGCATAGTATCGAAGGAAACACGGTGAAGAAAAATGATGGTTATTTGGACTTTGGTTAATATGACAATGTGAATGTATGATAGAAGGGCGCATGAATGATGAAATTATTTCATAATCCAATGGTATAGGGCAAGGATGTGAAAATCAACGGTTTAGAATAGATCCGCTTTGTGGAGATGCACGAGAGATAAGGGTATGTGGAGATAATTAACAAGGTGCAAGGATCGACGGTTATGGGACCGGGTCGGAAAAATCTACGGTTGATAAGAAGTCCACTTCATAAATTTGCGCGTTGTTAAAAACAAAAAATCCCAGCGGAATGTATACGTGCAAGTTAATCCAACGACTTAAAAATAAAGTGAATATTCATCAACGATTATCATTAGATCCGGATGGTAGAGTTGCACAATGGTTGGAGTAGAAAAGTGGTAGCAGAATAAAAGCCGCGATAAACATGTCAGCTTGTGGTACATTCCGTGGAGAAAAATGGTTTAATAAAAACCACTAGAAGGAGCCTCTAGAATGGACTTCTATATAAAGTGAATTTGACTTATTTTGAAAAATCATTTTTTATTTTACATGCCAGGACAAATGAAAGGGACCACCCACCATCCTTTTGTTGTCAACTTTGGGTACATACAGTTACGGTCACAGGTAAGCTTCGAACACTCGAGCTTTATTCACAGAATTATCATTATTTCTCTATTATGGAGAAAGAGAAAGGGTTAGAAGGTCTTAACCGAATTTTGGATGAAAGAGAAGAATTCTTGGTTGATAGAGATAGGGGTGTATATGACCCATTCCTGTCAGTGCGAAATGTATCGGTTATTAAGGAAAGATTATGGCGATATAATTCACAAGGAAATGACATTTTGAATGCCTGCAATTAATTTCTATATTATTTTGCCATTGAGCAAACCTTACTTTTCCTGAATTCGCTGAGTGGTGCACAAGTAATTACTCATATTCTGAGAGAGTCATTGTGAGTTGTTCCACGTCCAAGATATTGTGTAGAATTGATGTAAAAGCTATCCATGGATTTTTGAATTTGCCTGATAATTACCCTAATAGTGGTGAGTCTGTGAATGAGTCTATTTTGGATGCAGTGTACAGAGGTTGTAAAACTAAAGTTCGATGTAAATTTGTGTCTATCATTTTTAATGAAGGTCAGTCATTAGAAGGTCTCTTTTTGCCATATCGTATTCACATCTTCAAGGAGGAGGTCCAATTGGTTGTGTCTTTGGTCTGTCAGGTTTTAGGTCTAGATGATGACTTTCATGTCAGTGAGATTGTCTTAGGTTTCTTATTAAAAATGAGTTCAGTTAGTCTTGAGTCTGATTCCCATCCAATCCGTGTATTCAGTTTGGATGAATATTTAGCAGAGGCTATCCATATCCAATTAGTCGAGTTCTCAAAAGTCAAATTTTTCAAGTATCAATCATGTTTGTTGAACATGTTATTATGTTCAAATGCAACTGAATTGCAATTCTTGAATACTATATCCTCTTCGGATCTGCCAAAGCAAATCAATATGTTCAAATTTGTAAATTCAATTATGTTAGAGATATATAAGTTGTTGTTTGATGAAGTATTGCCCAGAGTGTTTGAAGAAATGAATATTATGATGCAATCATCACCAGAAGACAGGATTGGGGACTGGTTTTGTATAAATACTTTACAGTTTTGAGAGTATATGGTTTCATCGGAGAGTTTTATAGGCTTCCTGCTTTCCTTACCTCTACGATATTTGCATTAGAATACATGAGACAGAGATTACATGCAGAAGAGGTACATTTTGGAGCTTTCAAAAAATCCTCCAATATCAAATTCCCCCTTAAAGTTGGTTCCTTCATCTTTAAAAACAAGGGTGCCCTGGTCATTGTGGAGAAATTATTGGAAAATATGGATTTTCAAAAGGAACAAAGGGTCAATTATGATCCTTATCATATAATTTCTCTAAGAAAACAAGAAAATAAAAATAAACCATTTGATCACCGAGTTGTTGAGGGTTTGAAGGAAGTAGCCAATTTGTCTAACATTGTGGAAAATCTAGGATGCAATGAGAGTACAAGCAGTGGATCAATTGCAGTGTCTCAAATGCCAGAAATTTCTAATGTTTTAATTAAAAGAAGTTTTTCTGAGATTGAAAATATGGAAATAGATGAAGACAGTTCACATAAGAAGAACAAAACATCTCAAGATGATAAAATTTCAAGTGAAGAAGTTTCGGATGAGTTGAAAAAGGTAGCTTTGATTACTAAGAAGTCAGTGCATATGAATCAATTTTCTTTTGAAAGTGCAAATAATGCAGAATCAGGTTCAGTTTTTAAATCTAAAGGAGAATTCATGACTAGCTATGTAGAAAAGCAGAGACAGTCCCTAGAAAAAACTAAAAATCTACTCCCACAAGTGAGAAGTCTGAATAACCCAAAGACTTCCCTGATTTCCACTTGGGATGTAGAGAGAAAAACTTTAAAATTAGCTATGGTAAGTGACAAAAAAGTGGCCGAAATGGAAGTAATATTGGATAAAATCAGTGTACCTGACAAAATACAGTTGCATAAACAGACAGGAGATATTATTTATTTAGATTTATTGCATGCCATGGTGAAAATTAACAAGTTGCAAGTTTTGGTTGATAAATTAGAGGTCCAATTAAAGCACAAAAAAGTTGAGAACAAGGCGAATTCTATTCAAATAAAGAAATTGCAATCAGATATCGTAAGCTCAGGGGATGAAACAGGGGACACACAAGCCATTAGAAGACTTTTAGAAGAAAAAGATAATGCCCTCTAGGTACTAAAGAAGAAGTTGAAAATCCCGAGTGCTGAACATTTTCAGTCATCAAAGTTGTTAGCATTGCAGGAGGAGAAGGATAAGATTCATCAGGAAATGATGGAGTACAAAGGAAAAACTGTGAAGTTGCAAGAAGAAAGGAACAAAGGGTCAATTATGATCCTTATCATATGAAGACCAGAATGATGAAAAAGAGATTATGGAAGAATTAAAGAGCCAGACTCCTACTGATGAAGATTTGACCATTGTAAATATTGAAAAGCCTTTAAATGATTTTTCTGCTGATGATTTACTAGTACCCATGTCACAAGTAAGCTTGAAGGATGTAGAGATAAGGGAATTAAAAGAAGAAAATGAGAAAATCAAATCTGAGCTGACTAAAATGGTTGAAAACAAGAATACAATATTACAGGATAAAGGTCAATTACAAAAGAAGCTTAATGAATTAAAAGAAAGGAATACAGGAAAGGGCCCTCTTCAGGGATCCAAGCATATAATCTAGGATACACTGTTTGTGGAGATTACTAAGTTCAAACATTATTTGAATTTCATTGATGACCAAAGTACACTGGTTAATTTAGCCAATCAGAGATTAAAACTAGTAAATGAGACCATGGAGAGGAAGCCCCTAAGTACAGCCCAGAATGCATTGAATTTATTGAATTCATTAACTTATCAAAAATTACAAGGAATAGTGATCAAAGACAGGGTGGCTATGGTACTGTGGTCAAAAAGGTTCATTCACAAACATCATCTTATGAAGACAATACAAGATAAGGCTGATGAGATGACTTCGCGTATTAATGATTTCAGGCATGCTTTTAAGGAATTGTTTGAGGATGGACTTCCTTCTTTATGGGATGAAGAAGGAAGAATTATTTCTCAAGAACATTATCATAGCCTGCTAGTACAACTCCATATGGATCACTCCAAGTTTAATTATTTGGTAAAGGGACTAACGGGAAAAATCATCGTGGACAAGTTAACAGAAGACTTCAAGATATTGTAGAAATTTCTGATCGTTAGAGGAGGGCTTCCCACTATGTCTTATGAAACCTATATGGACATGGAAGTGTCTATCTAAGAAATTATTGAGTACGACATCCCAAGTACAGAACAATGGAGAGCCGTGGAAAGATTCATAAAAACAAAGTATATTCTTCATCTGTGAAAACAGGTGTTGCGCGCTTTGGAGCTGCTTGTTCGAGCCTTGTTGTCACCAAGTTGATTTTAATTAAATGATCTGTTATCAGGATCAATGCAAGTAGTTTATTCCTAGTTGTTAGGGATATAGTTACAAAGACTTTGATTAAACAAATTATTTAGTTATTAAATCTTCTTGGGGAAAGAAATCATTTATGTATATATTTGTATTTACTTGATGTATTGGGGGTTGGAACCCATTTGTTGATCAATGTTTTTGAAGACATATAATTTTTGAAATAACAAATTTGAATGCATGTGGGTTATCAAATATTCTTGTGCTATTTACATTATAGTCTGTATTTTCTTTCCTGTGTGATCGTTTTTTCGGTGTTACATTCCATTTTGTTTTCCTCGTATCTGAAGCTTAGTATTAAATGGTTGGAATTCATCTTCTGATGCTCTATATTGATGGACTATTCATATTTCCTCCTTTTCCACCTGAACTCAATGAATGACTGTAATTAAGTGGTTATCTTACCTTTGATAAAATCTCATGCATGCGACTTTGTGATATCTTTATATATTTTGACTCCATTTCCCAATGATTATGTGTATTGTTTCAACCACCTATATGATTTAAGTGTTGATTTTATATCTGGTCTTATTAAATCTATATTTGAGAGATCCCTCTCTAGAAAGGAAAGCCAATTTCTTTCTAAAGTGGTTTTGCTGTTACCTTGGGATTTACCTTTCGCAACTTGGGTACATTCTGAGTGTTAACAAATTGGCACCGTTTCTGGGGAACGAAGGTGCAAATCTACCCTGTGAAGAAAGACATAGTCTTAAAGATCAAGAAAAGATTTATGTGGGAAAACATGAATTGTTGTCAGTAAAGAAGGTTGTATATTTGCCCTGGCGATTCCATTGTAAAATTTTTCAAAATTTAAAAATTCATTCTGGCTTTGAGAAGACATACACGAGGTAATTCTGACACTGAAATTTTAAAGAGTTTAGAAGATCCAGAAAGGTTATTTAAGAAAAAGGATAAAGAAAAAATAGCTTTTTCTTTGTTTGGTGCATCATCTTCTCGATATTCTCCTAATATTTTGGATCCAGAATGGGAAGTTAATGTTGGAAGAAGTTTGTTGAAAACTAAGTCTAAGTCTAATCTTAAGAGTACTGAATTTAATTCTCGTACATTAGAATCTTATTTTCTAGATTCCCTTTGGAGAGATTTACAATAGTCTGCAAAATTCGAAACACTTATTGTTCAAAACACTCAAAAGTCCTCAGTACCTTTGAATCCACCTAGACCAATGGCAGCCATATTTGCTCCTTTGCATTTTCCTGCCTTATTACATGACCTTTCTCAAAGAATTTCCTTATTTGATGGAGAAGGCGACATAACCGCAAAACAACATGTGGCTAAGTTTGAAGATTTTGTTGACTTGGAGGAATTCGATTATGCAGATGTTAAAATGCGATTATTTGCTCAAAGTTTATCAGGTGAAATGAAGAAATGGTGTAAAGAATTGCCAGATGGATCTATATTGAATTTCCAAGCTTTCTAGAATGCGTTCCTAGAGAGATGGGATGACAAATAGAATCCTTTGCAAATCTTGTCTCAGTATCACAGTCTCAAAAAGGGGGGTTTTGAATCCATTCATGAATTTTCAAGTAGGTTTATGAGGGTTTATAATTCTATTCCAGAAGATATAAAACCTTCTACAGCCGCCGCTAAACTGCATTATGCTAGAGCCTTTTATAATGACTTTGCATTTTCATTGAGAGAAAGAAAAACAACAACTCTTGCTGCAATGTTTACAGATGCTTTAGAAGTGGAAGCGAATATGATGGCAAGTGAAAAAATGAAACACAGAGACATTGATAGGAGTAAAAAGGAAGAAAATTCACCTTCTACTTCTTCTTCTACCACTGATATCAAGTTTGAAATGATGTTGAAGACAATGGAGAAGTTGATGGAGAGATTGACTATGGATAATAGGGCGTTCAATAGAGAACAAGTCGATCCTCAAATCAGGAATCCTAATTTTAGAAGACCAAATCCTCCTATACTTCCACAAAATAGGCAGAGAGACATGAGAAACCCAAGAAATCAGGAAGAACAGCAAATTTGACCACCATGTCCTGAGAATTATGTCGCTGATGAAGAAGAGCCTACTGAAAATGAAATTCATCTTTTTGGAGAACTAGATTCATAGATATATCTTACTGAAGAAGAACATAACATGTTTGCATAGGAGGATGGGAATGAAGAATTTTAAAGGGAGACAGAACAGTATCAAAGAGGTTATATGCATGCTATGGATGATGTACAGAGGAAGATCATATTGAGAAACAGAGAAGTCTTTATAAATAAAGGAAAGGTAAATCCAAATCAGCCTTCCACTAGTTTTTTAGAAAGGGGAAAAGAAATACAAAAAGAGTCTGTTGTAAATAAAGAAGTTGAGAATGAGATACAAAAAAACAAAGGAATGAAGCAAATAACCCCAATTGATGCGGAAAGAGTCAGTTCTAGTTTCAATTTGCAAAATGAGCTTTCCAAGTTGAACATTTCTGTTCCATTTAATGAGTTGTTGAGAAACAATGAATATAGAAATACCATAACAAAAATGGTCAAGGGCCAGGGAGAATTGCAATATGATATTTTGGAATTGAATGATGATAATCCTACTATTTCATTTGGGTCAAAAGTTGAAAATTAAGAAAATGAAGAAGTCCCTCCTTTTTATTTGAGTTTGAATGTGCATGATATGGTGGTCCATAATGCTATGTTAGATTCGGGTGCATCACATAATTTAATGCCAAAAGGAGTAGTTGAAAGTTTGGGATTGGAAGTGACAAGACCATATAAATATTTGTATTCTTTTGATTCCAGGAGAGTGAAATGTCTTGGTTTGATTAAAGATATGGTGGTAACTCTGAATAAATTACCATCTAAAACCATAGTAATGGATGTGGTAGTAGCAGATATCCCACCCAAGTTTGGAGTATTGTTATCAAGATCTTGGACTTCAAAGTTGAAGGGTAGTTTACAAATGGATATGTCATATGCTACTATTCTTGTTCAAGATGGAAGTAAGAGGTTGTATAGTGAGAAAATAACTCCTTATGTAGTGAGCAGTCAAGATAAGCCTGAAGTTCAAAATATATATGCTGTTGATATTGATTTGGGGTCTTCCATTTTCTTTAATGATAATGTCTCATATGATTTGGAAGCTACATTGCAGATGAAGCCTGAAGAAAATAAAAAGGAAGAAGTGATGGAACAAGATTCTTTGGAAGCAAAACAAAAAAGAGAAGGTTTGTGGACCATTTATTTTGATGGATCTATGGGAAAAATAGGCACTGGAGCTGGTGTGTATATAATTTCTCCTATCAGGGATTTGAAAGCTTTATCATATAAATTAACATTTGAATGGACAAATAATGTAGCTGAATATGAATCTTTATTACTTGGGTTGCATGCTTTGAAATATTTGGGAGCATAGATGATAAAGGTTTTAGGGGATTCAGAATTGGTGATAAACCAAGTGAATGATAGTTATCAAACTAGGCATCCCCGAATGAGGGCTTATAGGAACGAAGTATGGGATATGATTGGTAACATTTTTACAGAGCATACGATTCAAGTGGTTTCCAGACATGAAAATACTGTAGCAGATTCCTTGGCAGTAGCTGCTGGAAAATTTAAAACCCCTATTGCTGGTCAGAAAGAATATCAAGTGGACATTGTGAACAGACCATCTATTACTGATAATTCTAAATATTGGGAGTTATTTGAAGATGACATGCAGATAAGAATTTTTTTAGAACTATCGGGAGAATTTGTAAATACTCATATTGATACCGAAAATGACAATGGTGAGAATTTTTAGGATGATGAAGACCTTGAAAAGGAAAAGGATGGTGCTGAAAAATTAAAGGGAACCTTACGAGGAAAAGATATTATTCAATTAAAAAATAATTTTATACCAAGAGGTTTGATTCCCGGGAAATTTTTTTTATCAGAATGATGTTGCTAAGAATCCTAAAGTGAAGCCTGTTGAGAATGTTGTTGAAGATAGGAATATTGGTACCGAGCAAAATCCTAAGATTATAAAATTATCCAAAAATTTTCCTGTAAAAGAAAAAGAGGAATATGTGAATTTAATGAAGAAGTATACAGATGTGTTTTCTTGGAGTTATGAAGATCTTAAGGAGTATGATACATCTATAATACAACATACTATTCCTATAAAACCTGGGGAGAAACCTTTCAGGCAGAAACTTAGAAGGATAAATCCTAAATTGCTTCCCATTATTGAGAAAGAAATTAAAAATTTATTTGACACCAAAATCATCATGACTCTAAGATTTTCAAAATGGGTTGCAAATTTGGTTCCTGTTAGAAAAAAGAATGGAGAAATAAGACTGTGTATAGATTTTCGGAATTTGAATAAAGTTTCTATGAAGGACAATTATCCCTTGTCGAAGATGGATCATATACTGCAGAAGGTAGTTGGAGCTGAAATAATTTCGATGATGGACGATTTTTCTGGTTACAATCAGAATAAAGCATTACCTAAAGATCAAGAAAAAACTGCATTTACTACACCTTGGGGCACTTTTATGTATGCAAAGATGCCTTTTGGCTTAATGAATGCAGGAGCTACTTTCCAGCGAGCCATGGACATTGCTTTTGCGGGAGAAATTGGAAATTTTGTGGTAGTTTACATGGATGACATCACAGTTTATTCAAGATCTGACAGAGAACATATTCATGATTTAGAAAAAAAAATCATGAAGTGTAGGAAATTTGGTATATCATTGAACCCAAAGAAGTCCAATTTTGCATTGGAAGAAGTAAAATTGTTGGGCCATATAATATCTAAAGACGGAATAAAAATTGATCCTAAAAGGGTGAGTGCAATTTTAAAAGTAGGAGAACCCAGGAGTAAAAAGGAAATACAATCATTTTTGGGATAGGTGAATTTTTTAAGAAGGTTTGTGCCTAGTTTTGCTAAAATCTTAATGAATATTACAAATATGCTAAAAAAGGGTCATGAGATAGAATGGAATACGGAAGCTATGAAGTCATTTTGGGAAATCAAACAAGCAATCTCAGATGCTCTGGTGTTGGTGAGTCCAGATTTTACCAAAGATTTATTAGTATTTTCGTATGCTTCAGAGCATACTATTGCAACAGTTTTATTGTAGAAGAATGATGAGAACATGGAGCAACCCATAGAATTTTTCAACCAGATGTTGATGGATGTAGAATTGAAATATGACATCATGGAGAAACAAGAACATGCTTTAATCAAGGCATTGAAAGATTTCAGAGTATATATTCTACACTCACATGTAATCGAGCATGTTCCAACTGCTGCAGTGAAAGGAATTTTGACACAACTTGATCTAGAGGGTAGAAGGGAAAAATGGATAGCTACATTACTGGAGTACGACATAGAGATAAAGCCTACTAAGCTGGTTAAGGGACAAGGATTAGCGAAAATGATGACAAATTCAAATTGTGAATCTTTACAAATCAATTTATTATCCCATTAGTTTAATCAGTTGGATACAGAGGTGGAAGTAATGATTTATTTTGTGGCGTCTCCATCGTACTCTGACATTGATTACGTCATTCAAAATTTACAAGCACCAGTAGGATTGAGTAATTCAAGGGCAAGGTCAGTAAAATTGAAAGCTGCCAAATTTTGTATTATCAAATTGATATCTTTATTGGAAAGACCCCGAAGGTGTGTTACTAAACTGTCTTTTGGAAAATGAAGCTCAACATACAGTTAAAGAATTTCATAAAGGAAATTGTGGAGGGCATCATTCCTGGAAGGTGACTGCAAATAAAATTCTAAGAGGAGGCTACTATTGGCCAACATTGTTTTCAGATGTATATAAGGAAACGAGCATATGTCATTAGTGTCAAATTTTTGATGGTAAAAGAAAGGTACTTCCTCTCCCTTTGAATCCAATGACAATAGAAGCTCCTTTCCAACAGTGGGGTTTGGATTTCATTGGCGAAATAAATCCCAATTATTCAGGACAACACAAATGGATTTTAACAGCTACAACTTATTTTACAAAATGGATTGAGGCGATTCCCACCAGGAAAGCCACTGAAACTGTAATCATGAATTTTATTGAGGAGAACATATTGGCTAGATTTGGATTCCCCAAAAGAATAGTAACAGACAATGCAGCCACTTTTTAATCCAAGAAAATGATCAATTTCTGTCACAAATATCATATCATTTTGAATCATTCGACTGCCTATTATCCTCAAGGAAATGGGTTAGTTGAATCTTCAAATAAAATCTTAGTAAGGATCATCAGGAAGTTATTGGAAGATAATAAAAGATCATGGCATACCAAGCTCAAATATGCTTTATGGGCTAACAGGATTAGTACCAAAAAGGTGATTGGAATGTCTCCTTTCCAATTGGTGTATGGAATTGAAGTTGTTTTTCCAGCATCATTAGGTGTTCCAATTATGAGGTATTTCCAAGAGCAGAAAGAAGAACCAAACCACATGCAAAGGAGGATAAATCAAATTATTGAGCTAGAAGAGCAAAGGAATAAGGCTTATGATAAAGTGCAATTGCATTAGGAAAAAATAAAAAATACTTTAGACAGAAAGGTGAAAGAAGAACAGTTTCAGATTGATGACTTAGTCTTGAAGTGGGATGCTCCTAAAGAAGATAAACATGGAAAATTTGATCATATGTGGGTAGGTCCTTATGTTATTGCTGGATATAGAGGACAAAATGCATTTCTTTTGGAATATCTAAATGGGGTTTCTCTAGATAGTAACCATGTCAATGGGATATTTCTGAAACATTACCTATCCTAAGAAGGAAGGTAAAACTTGTATCATAAGTTTGTAAATATTTATTTTCTCTAGAAATCAGTACATATGGTGAGCCGAATGTTTTTGAAGATCGCGGTGAAAGCCCTAAGATTCAGGAGGCAGGCCATTTCTTTCTAGTAAATATACCAACAAGAAAGATAAATGTTTCAGAAGCTATCATGTAAAGATTAAAGACAGGCACCTGGTCTACAAGTTATTTGATACCTCGCATGGAGGATATCATCCCTAGATGGAGCTAGTTGTTAACAACTTCTAACTTGCAGAGTATCGAAGGAAACATGGTGAAGAAAAATGATGGTTATTTAGACTTTGGTTAATATGACAATGTGAATGTATGATAGAAGGGTGCATGAATGATGAAATTATTTAATAATCCAATGGTGTAGGACAAGGATGTGAAAATCAATGGTTTAGAATAGATACGCTTTGTGGAGATGCACGGGAGATAAGGGTATGTAGAGATAATTAACAACATGTGAGGATCGACGATTATGTGACCGAGTCAGTCAAATCTACGGTTGATAATAAGTCCGCTCCATAAAGTTGCGCGTTGTTAAAAACAAAAAGGCCCAGCGGAATGTGTATGTGCAAGTTAATCCAACGGCTTAAAAATAAAGTGAATATTAATCAACGGTTATCATTAGATCTGGAGGGTAGAGTTGCATGATGGTTGGAGTAGAAAAGCAGTAGCGAAATAAAAACTGCGATACACGTGTCGGCTTGTGGTACATTCCGCGGAGAAAAATGGTTTAAGAAAAACCACTAGAAGGATCCTCTAGAATGGAATTCTATATAAAGTGAAGTTGACTTATTTTGAAAAATCATTTTTTATTTTACATGATGAGATGAATGAAAGGGACCAACCACCATCCTTTCATAGTCAACTTCGGGTACATATAGTTACAGTCACAGGTAAGCTTCGAACACTCAAGCTTTACTCACAGAATTATCGTCATTTTTCTATTATGGAGAAAGAGAAAGGGGTAGAAGGTCTTAACCGAATTCTGGATGAAAGAGAAGAATTCTTGTCTGATAAAGATAGGGGTGTATATGACCCATTCCTGTCAGTGGGAAATGTATCGGTTATTAAGGAAATATTGTGGTGATATAATTCACAAGGAAATGACATTTTGAATGCCTGCAAGTCATTTATATAATATTTCCCCATTGAGCAAACGTTACCTTTTCCTGAATTCGTTGAGTGGTGCGCAAGTAATTACTCGTGTTCTGAGAGAGTCATTGTGAGTCGTTCCACGTCCAAGATATTGTGTAGAATTGATGCAAAAGCTATCCATGGATTTTTGAATTTGCCTGATAATTACCCTGATAGTGGTGAGTCTGTGAATGAGTCTATTTTGGCTGAAGTGTACAGAGGTTGTAAAACTGAAGTTCGATGTAAATTTTTGTCTAACCTTCTTAATGAAGGTCAGTCATTAGAGGGTCTCTTTTTTCCATATCATATTCACATCTTCAAGGAGGAGGTCCAATTGGTTGTGTCTTTGGTCTCTCAGGTTTTATGTCTAGATGATGACTTTCATGTCAGTGAGGTTGTCTTGGGTTTCTTATTAAAAATGAGTTCAGTTAGTCTTGAGTCTGAGTCCCATCCGGTCCGTGTCTTCAGTTTGGATGAATATTTAGCAAAGGTTATCCATATCCAATTAGTCGAGTTCTCAAAAGTCATATTTTTCAAGTATCAATCATATTTGTTGAACATGTTATTATGTTCAAATGTAACTGAATTGCAATTCTTGTATACTATATTCTCTTCGGATCTGCCGAAGCAAATCAATATGTTCAAATTTGTAAATTCCATTATGTCAGAGATATATAAGTTGTTTTTTGATGAAGTATTGCCCAGAGTGTTTAAAGAAATGAAGATTATGATGCAATCGTCACCAGAAGACAGGATTGGGGACTGGTTTTTGTATAAAGACTTTACAGTTTTGAGAGTATATGGTTTCACCGGAGAGCCTTACAGGCTCCCTGCTTTCCTTACCCATAGGATATTTGCATTAGAAAACATGAGACAGAGATTACATGCAGAAGAGAAACATTTTGGAGCTTTCAAAAAATCCTCCAATATCAAATTCTCCCTTAAAGTTAGTTCCTTCATCTTTAAAAACAAGGCTGCCCTGGTGATTATGGAGAAATTATTGGGAAATGTGTATTTTCAAAAGGAACAAAGGGTCATTTATGATCCTTATCATATAATTTCTCTAAGAAAACAAGCAAATAAAAATAAACCACTTGATCACCAGGTTGTTGAGGGTTTGAAGGAAGTAGCCAATTTGTCTAACTTTGTGGAAAATCCAGGATGCAATGAGAGTACAAGCAGTGGATCAATTGCAGTGTCTCAAATGCAAGAAAGTTCTAATGTTTTAATTAAAAGAAGTTTTTCTGAGATTGAAAATATGGAAATAGAAGAAGACAGTTCACATAAGAAGACCCAAACATTTCAAGATGATAAAATTTCAAGTGAAGTTGTTTTGGATGAGTTGAAAAAGCTAGATTTGATTCCTAATAAGTCACTGCAGATGAATCAATTTTCTTTTGAAAGTGAAAATAATGGAGAATCAGGTTCAGTTTTAATTTAAAGCAGAATTCATGACTAGCTATGTAGAAACGTAGAGACAGTCCCTAGAAGAAACTAAAAATCTACTCCCACAAGTGAGAAGTATGAATAACCCAAAGACTTCCCTGATTTCCACTTGGGATGTAGAGAGAAACACTTTAAAATTAGCTATGGTAAGTGAAAAAAAGTGGCTGAAATGGAAGTAAGATTGGATAAAATCAGTGTACCTGACAAAATACAGTTGCATAAACAGACATGAGATTTTATTTATTTAGATTTATTGCATGCCATGGTGAAAATTAACAAGTTGCAAGTTTTGGTTGATAAATTAGAGGTCCAATTAAAGCACATGAAAGTTCAGAACAAGGCGAATTCT
Organism: Pseudotsuga menziesii; assembly: GCA_001517045.1. Classification (NCBI taxonomy): domain Eukaryota; kingdom Viridiplantae; phylum Streptophyta; class Pinopsida; order Pinales; family Pinaceae; genus Pseudotsuga; species Pseudotsuga menziesii. The sequence goes on along the minus strand of LPNX010399330.1, from coordinate 40,311 downwards.
ATTCAAATAAAGAAATTGCAAGCAGATATCGTAAGCTCAGGGGATGAAATAGGGAACACACAAGCCATCAGAAGACTTTTAGAAGAAAAAGATAATGCCCTCCAGGTACTAAAGAAGAAGTTGAAAATCCCCGAGTTCTGAACATGTTCAGTCATCAGAGTTGTTAGCATTGCAAGAGGAGAAGGATAAGATTCATCAGGAAATGATGGAGTACAGAGGCAAAACTGTGAAGTTGCAAGAAGAAAGGAACACATGGGAAACTGAGCGAAATGAGTTAATGGCACAAATTTCACGGTTAAAGAAAGACCAGAATGATGAAAAAGAGATTATGGAAGAATTAAAGAGACAGACTCCTACTGATGAAGATTTGACCATTGTAAATATTGAAAAGCCTTTAAATGATTTTTCTGCTGATGATTTACTAGTACCCATGTCACAAGTAAGCTTGAAGGATGTAGAGATAAGGGAATTAAAAGAAGAAAATGAGAAAATCAAATCTGAGCTGACTAAAATGGTTGAAAACAAGAATAAAATATTACAGGATAAAGGTCAATTACAAAAGAAGCTTAATGAATTAAAAGAAAGGAATACAGGAAAGGGCCCTCTTCAGGGAGCCAAGCATATAATCTGGGATACACTGTTTGTGGAGATTACTAAGTTCAGACATTATTTGAATTTCATTGATGACCAAAGTACACTGGTTAAGTTTAGCCAGTCAGAGATTAAAACTAGTAAATGAGACCATGGAGAGGAAGCCCCTAAGTACAACCCAGAATGCATTGAATTTCTTGAATTCATTAACTTATCAAAAATTACAAGACATAGGAATCAAAGAAAGGGTGGCTATGGTACTGTGGTTGAAAAGGTTCATTCACAAACATCATCTTATGAAGACAGTACAAGATAAGCCTGATGTGATGACTTCGCGTATTAATGATTTCAGGCATGCTTTTAAAGAATTGTTTGAAGATGGCCTTCCTTCTTTCTGGGATGAAGAAGGAAGACTTCTTTCTCAAGAACACTATCATAGCCTGCTAGTACAAATCCATATGGATCACTCCAAGTTTGATGATTTGGTAAAGGGACTGACGGGAAAAGTCATCATGGACAAGTTAACAGAAGACTTCGAGATATTGCAGAAATTTATGATCGTCAGAGGAGGGGTTCCCACTATGTATTATGAAACCTATATGGATCTGGAAGTGTCTATCCGAGAAATTATTGAGTACGACATCCCAAGCGTAGAACAATGGAGAGCCATGGAAAGATTCAAAAAAACAAAGTATATTCTTCATTCGTGAAAACAGGTGTTGCACACTATGGAGCTGCTTGTTCGAGCCTTGTTGTCACCAATTTGATTTTAATTAAATGATCTGTTATCAGGATCAAAGCAAGTAGTTTATTCCTAGTTGTTAAGTATATAGTTACAAAGACTTTGATTAAACAGATTATTTAGTTATTAAATCTTCTTGGGGGGGAGAAATAATTTATGTATATATTTGCATTTACTTGACGTATTGGGGGTTGGAACCCATTTGTTGATCAATGTTTTTGAAGACATATAATTTTTGAAATAAAAAAGTTGAATGCGTGTGGGTTATCAGATATTCTTGTGCTGTTTACATTACAGTATGTATTTTCTTTCCCGTGTGATCATTTTTCCGATGTTACATTCCATTTTGTTTTCCTCGTATCTGAAGCTTAGTGTTGAATGGTTGGAATTAATACTTATTGTGCTCTAACTATTATTTCAAATATTTCATAAATGTTTCTACTAAAGTTAATATGGAATTCATCTTCTGATGCTCTATATTGATGGACTGTTCATATTTCCTCCTTTTCCACATGAACTCAATGAATGACTATAATTAAGTAGTTATCTTTCCTTTGATGAAATCTCATGCATGGAACTTTGTGATATATTTATATATTTTGAATCCATTGCCCAATGATTATGTGTGTCGTTTCAACCACCTATATGATGTTTAAGTGTTGATTTTATATCTGGTCTTGTTAAATCTATATTTGAGAGATCCCTCTCTGGAAAGGAAAGCCAATTTCTTTCTGAAGTGGTTTTTGTTGTTACCTTGGGATTTACCTTTCGCAGCCTGGGTACATTTTGAGTGTTAACAACCACTATGCACCCATTGTTCAGTTTGTGTCTACAGGTGTCACCCCAGTAGACATGTTGATTAGCCAAAAGAAGCAGCCGGTCATCAAAGCCTTCGATTTCAACTAATTGCTGGACAGCTATATAAACTTGGACCAGATAAAATATTGTGAGGGTGCGTCTTACCACATGAGCAGGGTTGCATTCTAGAGGAAGCACATGCCGGAATCATGGGAGGTCACTATGGAGTTCGCGCTACTGCGTTAAAAGTGTTGCGTGCTGGGATATGGTGGCCCATGTTGCATAATGATGCTGCAGACTATGCAAGGAGCTGTGATGTCTGCCAACGGGTTGGTAAACCATCGCGGAGGGATGAGATGTCGCTGGTGCCGCAGGTGACTCTCCAACTGCTTGATAAATGGGCCATAGACTTTGTAGGTCCTATCAATCTACTAGGTAAGCACACTGGCGCTCGCTATATCATCACTTCCACTAACTACTTGACTCAGTGGGTGGAAGCTACACATGTTGTCGATTGTATCACTATGATAGTAGCTCGGTTTATTTTTGAGAACATTGTGACACATTTTGGGTGTCCTAGAATCTTGACAAGTGACCAGGGCAATCACTTTGTCAACCAGATGGAAAAAGTTCTAACTGAAGAGCTCCAGATACAGCATAAGAAAAGTACACCCTACCATCAACATGCAAATGGTACCATTAAGGCTTTCAACAAAATTTTGGAGACAACGCTGACCAAGGTATGTAACATTAACCACAATGATTGGGATTTAAAAATTCCTGCAGTTCTCTAGGCCTATCGCACTAATTGCAAAAGGCTAATAGGTCAAACACCATTTAAGTTGGTTTATGGACAAGAGACAGTCATGCCTATGGAGTATATCGTTCCCATTTTTCACATTGTCACAACAACGAGCATGGATAATGCAGTAGCCTTAGAGGAACATGCTGCACTGTTGATTCAGCTTGAATAAGATCGTTTCATCACCAGTTTCCACCAATAGGTTGCGAAGGATCGACAGAAGGCATGGCATGATTGCCATATTAAGCATAAACAGTTTACGATAGGAGATTTGGTGCTTTTATATGATAGTAAGTTTATCAAGCATCCAGGTAAGTTACAAATGCACTGGTTAGGTCCTTATCTTGTTCAGTCCATTACATCTGGTGGTGTAGTTTAGTTACAACAGTTAGATGGCACATTGTTGCCGAAACTCATCAACGAGAGTCGCTTGAATCCCTATAGAATGGGGTCGATGATGCGCACCACGTAAAGTGTTGAAAAAAAATGGTGATGAGAATTTTAGCAGCACAAGGTGAGCCTTGAGGGAGAGGTTGCCTAAGGTTACAATTTTTAGCAATAGTCGATTGACCCTTTGCGATAGTTGTTAGGCTGTGGGGTGGTCAAATCAAGTAATAAATGCAAGTAGTTAAACTAGTTGGCTGGCGGTGCTTGTTGAAGTGACACACGTTAATGGATGATCCGACCATTAGAAGCATAAGATCGTTGGCAGATTTGGCGCCATTACTACCCAATTTGGAAATAATTATAAAGTTAGATTTGGTAATGATGGATTTGGAATTGGAAGTGGATATAAAACACCGCACGAGATGCATCGGATGGCATTGTTCAGTTGTGAAGAGAAGAGATAGAAGGTGAATTCTGTGCAAGTATTGAGCAGAGTGTTGAGTGCAGTATAGTTTGAGCTGTTGAGCAAATTTTTCAGGCTTCGAGGAGTAAGGGATACTGAGCGGCCTTGACGCTATTAAAATTTCGTGTGAATATGAGTCTCTTGTTTGGCCCACAACTGTGGAAGCTGAACTCATGAGTATGCCAGTGGGTTAATCATCCATCTTGAAGCGGAAGTGGCAGATGTAGAGACCCAATCCTATGCCGCTAGAGAAGACAAAAACTTGAACTTCTTTGAAGGTGCATTGAAGAAGGCACTCCACAGACTGTGCCATCGAGCTCAGGAGCTGTTGACTCCATAGCACCCCGGGGTGTCTCGGTAAATGATATTTTGGGTTATGTTGCTCCTATGCATCCAGGAGCTAATCCACGGTAAATTTCAAAGAATCAGAAGTACCCGCCCAAGTTTCTAGTGCTGCTGGAAGGGATGACATGCTCAGTCGACATCATCCCTGCATTGATTAGGCTCAAGTTTGACAATCACAAACTGCTTTTGCTTAAATATGTCCAAGATGAGCCATATGAATCTATCCATATGACGCCTGTTGGTTCCATTCAGCGAATTCCAAAACCATGGGCCAATGGATTAGAAAATTCTGGGTTATTGGGGCTCATTAATGTGCCCCATTTTGGCCATTTGAATGAAGCACATGCATGTGTGAAGCAATTGTTGGCATGTTTCCATAGAGGGAAGCTTTGGATGAATACTCTGATCCCTATCACCGTCGACTTGATTTCCAGTATTACTAGTTTTCCTAAGGCTGGGGAGGACCCAGTGCAATATATTTGTGGAAGAGATACGGATAAGTGACTTGCGAAGCAACTGAAGGAGCGCTTCGAGTTACAAAGGGATGGTCATACTTATCACATTGACAGTATCAATTCATAGATTGTGCACATTGGTGCAAGAATTTTGGCCAGCAAGGTTTTCCATGGTAATCGCCCAATCTATTGCAATTTAGGAGTTGTCGCCGGTGCCCATAGATGTGCTGAGGGGGTACAAATGAATTGGTATTTATTTCTATTGAATTAGTTACTTGAAGATGTGCTTGCTGCTCAAAACAGGCGCCCTTTTTCTTATAGTTGGATTTTTATTCTCATTGCTCTTGTTTCTTGGATGGAACTGAAGGACTACCAACCAATGGTAGTTGAGGTAGTCAAGGTTTTCCATGGTGCCCACTATTAGAACCTATATTGGTGGGTCGAAGAACCCATTCAGCAAATAGACTGTGCCATTCATTTCTGGATCTATTAGGAGGTGCTGCAAACTTCCGCTATTTCCAATCCTTGAGTTTCTCCCTACGGCGTGGAAAAGTATCAACGCATCCTTCGATTTGCTATTGGACCCCACTCCATTCATATTCAGCCCAGGAGGGATCCTAATCGACAGTGGATACCATTTCCTTATAAGGTCACCACAGAATATTTCGATGCTATTGTGAAATATTGGGCGGGGGTCTGGCGCATCTTGGTGAGTCAAGAGGAGTTAGATAAGGAGCTACTCCTAGAGGTCCCTGAAGACCCTGCACCATTGGAATTGACCACCCATGACTTCGACAATGAGTCATCAACAGATCCTGAACATATAGCATAGAGGATGTAGGAAGAGACACACAATAAGTGGCAACAAGAGTACGCAGCCGGCAGTGGTACCAAAATGGGGATGGAAGACCAGCTACAGTGTCTTATCAATGCCATCGTGGATTCATCTATGCTTGCCACTATGGCGATCCGTGAATCTAACCATTAAGAATTTGGTGTGGTAAGAAGTATATTAGAGTCCTTTTTTATATTGTTTCCAAGCAACCATTGGCAAGAACTTTGTTGTGGGATAGCCCGTCAATTAGCACTGAGCCCTGGGTTAGGAACATGCAAATTCCCCCAACTGCGATCGATGTCGACAATGAAGAAGTGCACCGGCAGCTGTACCCGATCCAGAGTGTGATGTTGGATTTGAACAAACTATCTGCTACAACATTGGTTGAGTTGTAGCATGGTGTTGCATTGGAATTGGTGGCAAGGAAAATAGAGTTTACTGAGGGCTATGTTCATTCCAGGAATACTGTTGCGAACCTGCAGAAGGAAGAAGAGGAGCTGCACCAGGTTTGTGTGCAGTTAGCAGAGGAGAAGTTACAAGAACTCAACCAGTTGAGGCAACACATGCTAAGTTGCAGCAAAAGGATGCCGAAGATATTACCGACCTTAAGAAGGTACAAGACCGCCTGATTGTTGAACAGGCACAGTTGTGTGCAAGGTGCATCGAAGTTGAGCAGGCTATTTTCGATGCCTGCCAAAACGTGTTTGAAAGCACCTTAGTGCTCACCCCAGTCGAAAAGGCCAAGTGATTGGGGTAGACTCTAGTTCAGCTTCAAGACACTAACTTGCTACTCCAGGCCCAAGTACAACCCACAACGCCGCCGGAGCAGGTTGCAGAGAGTAAGACCTCCATTGAAGAAATTTCCACTCAGTTCGGCACCATGGAGCAAGAGGATAAAACTATTATGGAGACAACCACACAGTTTTGGAAAGTATTGTTCAGGATGGGCAGCTTAATCAGCTGATTGCGTAGGTGCAAGAGGCACAGGGTTAGTTGACAACCATGAAGACGTTTTTGAAGGCCATGCCACTAATGGTGCAGATCACCCGAGCTGTAGAGCTAAAGGATCTAAAGCACTGAGCTACTAGGGCACAAGAACACTAGCAAAAGCGCCATGAGCAGCTTGACAAATTCCAAGAAATCGGTGCCCAATGGGATATTAAGGCCATCGCCACGCTCCAGGCCATTCAAGAGAAGTGACAACTAGTCCCTAAAAAGGAGCGAAGCCAATTGTCCTTCATAGGGCAAGGAATGTTTGATAGTGAATAAACTCCAGTTGTGTTAGAATAATCAACCCATAGTTACCTACTGTAGGCATTAATTAAATCATTTTTGTCTTATTACCTAGTCTCCTAGATTCCACTCTATGCTAGTTGCCTTCTACATGTCCTAGAAGTCAACACATGCCAAAACTGAGTCATGGAGCACTTGGGAAACTTCCTGGAAACCCATTTTAGCATGTCTTCTTTATTCTAGATCCTCCAAAGTGCATATCTACATTTTCTGAAAAGCTACCTGTTTTATCGAGAATTAAGGAAAAAGGAAAAGCTAGACTAGGTGTAGTTGACTTATTTTTTGCCCACATCATCCTCCCTCCTTTTCACCTAATAAATGCATGTATGATTTTTCTTTGCATCCCTCATTAGCTTTCCTACTTGACTTAGCCAATTTGTGACCATCTTGGTGGATTTGGAAACTGCTTTATGCACCTATGGGGGATTTGACTAGATTTAGTAAGCCTACTTTTCCACCTTTTCGAATGGCATCCTTATTCATTCAAATATCTCATGTAATTATATATTGCATAAACCTATTGCTTCACAAGGTTGGCTATTGTACACTTATTCAATACATATTAGTGTTATGCTCCAATTTTAGTCTCCTTTGATGTTAATTTTGCATGTTTGATTAGCAATTTTGTGAGTGTAATTGTTCTATCTCTTGGGTTCAATTTACACATGGTATCAAAGCCTTTGTAGGTCAATTTATCTCCTTCCATATTGCTATTTCAGGTTTGACATCTTGACTGGGAGCATATTCTACTAACTGAAGGGCACACTTTCTGAGCTATGGACCAATCTCAAAAGATCATCTTGACTCCATTCAATTTCTTCTAGTGGAAAGCTGCAATGGAGATATTGTTGAGAGAGAAAGGTCTCTACAGGGTTACTATGGAAACTAAGTCAGAGCCCAATGCAACTGCAGATAAAATCAAATGGCACAACGGGAGGGATGAGGCCTATGGTCTTTTGTGTCTAAGCATTTCAAGAGACCTCCTCTTCCATCTTGATGGATTGACATCACCTAATGAAGTGTGGGAGAAGCTTGTAGAGATTTTTGGTAACACAGATGAGATGAGAGGACATTAAATCAAGAATGAGTTGATCTCCTTGAGTCCCAGTAGCTTCGAATCCTTGCAACTTTATTTTTCCAAGTTTAAATCCCTTGTTTTGCAGCTAAAATAGTGTGGGATCAAAAAGAAGGAAGAGCAACTAGTTTTGGCCATACTCTCGAATCTTGGCCCTGACTATTCAATGTTTGTTTCGACCTCCCATGCCACCAAGTTAACAACTTGAGCCTGGAAGATGCCTAAGCTTACAGAGTTCATGGAATCCCTCAAACAGGAACAAAATAATTTGGTGATGATGGGCACCATCAAACCTTCCAAATACCAAGCTTTCATTGTTGGAGATTCAAGGGTGGATTCAAAAAGCATGAAAACAGCTAAAAAGCCACCTAAGAAAAAGAGAGACAAGAACAAGTCTCAAGTGGATCCCTAAGGTTCCAAGAAGAACTTCCAGAAGAATAAGAACAAAGGAGAAATGAGGAAGTGTGCATACTGCAGTAAGGGCTATCATCCCGAGAGCTCTTCTGTGAAGAAGAAAATCGACATGTTGACCCAAATACAGGAGAAGAATAACATCTCCCTTCCTGATTTCTCAAAGAAGAGGGAAGGAGGATCAAATTCAGAGGACAAAGAGACAGTACATGCCTTGGTTGTTGGCACATCAAGCTCACCTAGCTTCATCATAGACTTTGGAGCTTCTAGACATATGGTTTCGACAAAAGAGGCATTCTCCTCTCTTGACATGTTGAAAGCTCCACCAATAGTTTTGGGAGATGAATCTTTCACTGAAAGTTTGGGAAAAGGAAGGATTAATCTTGACCATGGTGAGTTAAATAATGTGTTATATGTTCCAGGTCTTGCCTCTAATATCTTTTCAGTGTATTAGATGACTCACACTGGGTCTCCAAAGAAGGTCATCTTCTCCCCTGACGATGTTGAAATCACTGAGATTTCAGATGGTAAAGTCATAGCAAAAGGTGTTGTTGATCACACTTCAAAGGTATACATGTTTTCCCATTTTCTACCAGACTCAAACCCCTCTACTCTTCTGATTCATGCTAATGAGGCAAGCAAGCTTTGGCATGAAATATTTTTCCATATTAACTACAATTATATTTTTTATTTGAGTGAAAAATATATGGTCATAGGGTTACCAAAGATCAAGTTTTCCAAGGGTGTCTGTCAAGGTTGTATCCTAGGAAAACACCCAAAGCACAAATTTGAGAGAGCTAGTCATGAGAGAACCTCTGCACCTCTTGAGTTGATCCACAGTGACATTTCTGGTCCATTTCCTCATATGTCCATGAGTCAAGCCAAATATGCATTGAACTTCATAGATGACTTTTCCAGGTATTGTTGGGTTTACTTCCTAAAGCATAAGTCTAAAGTTTTTGACCTCTTCAAAGTCTTTAAAGCCTTGGTTGAAAAACAGTCTGGGAGGAAACTCAAGATCCTCAGATCTGACAATGGTGGTGAGTATGTCAAGTCTGAGTTCATTTAGGATTGTAAATATGCTAGTATTCAGATGCAACATTCGATCCCTTACACACCACAACAAAATGGTGTTGCTGAGAGAAAGAACAGGTCACTGAAAGAGATGGCAACTTGTATGATGGAGGCTAAGACTTTGCCACCAAATTTTTGGGACAAGGCTATAAATGGTGCATCCTACATATATAATAGCGTGCCTCATAAGCCACTTGATGCTATGACTCGTTTATAAGCTTGGAGTGGGCACAAGTAGGATGTGACCCATTTCAGGATTTTTGGCTCAAAGGCTTGGGCTAGAATTCCAACTGAAAAGAGAAAGGATTTGCAGCTCCAAAGCCAAGAGTGCCTATTTTTTGGTTATTTTGAATATTCAAAAGGGTATGAGCTGATCAACTTGAGCACTAACAAATATTTCATTGAAAGAAGTGTCCAGTCCCAAGAAGAGCCTTTAGTAGCAGTTGAAGTTGGAGAGTCTTCTTCACCACCATATCCATTGATTGTAAGTGGAGAGACTAATGAGTTTGCTGATTCTGATATGTCTGATAATTATTATTTTATTGCAGATCCTAACAGTCCTACAATACCAAAATGGGAAGCAAAGACCATTCATGCAGCTGGGGAACTAGCTAGAAATCCTAGTAACACTAGGAGGCCTAGATCTCAATTTGAGAGTGCCCTTTGTATGAAAGATCCTTTATTTGCTGAGAAGTTCTATCTGATGGTTGAATCAGACCCACATACATATGAAGATGCAGCACATAATCCAAGATGGTAAACAACCATGAAAGAAGAATTCATCTCGCTCCAGAAGAACAACACTCGGGAACTGGTTGATCTTCCCCTAGGGAGGAAGCTAGTTCAATGTAAGTGGGTTTTCAAGAATAAGTTTGCTGCTGATGGTTCACCTTTTAAATATAAGGCAATATTGGTAGCCAAGGGATACTCACAAGTACATGGTATTGACTACAATGAAACCTTTTCACCAGTGGCAAAGATGGACTCCATAAGGCTAGCTTTAGCCATTGCAGCTTCGAGGCAGTGGGAGATACATCACATGGATGTGAAGTGTGCTTTCCTAAATGGAGATCTCACTGAATATATTTACATGCAGAAACCTGAAGGGTTTGCTTCTAATACATCTTTAGTGTGCAAGTTGAAGAAATCATTGTATGGGCTTAAGCAAGCCCCCAGGGCTTGGTATGCGAAGATTGATGGCTTTCTGCTGTCATTGAGTTTTGTTCGATGCAAGTCTTATCCTAATGTCTATTTGAATCTGATTCATGGTTCTTTGATGATTATTATCTTGTATGTGGATGGCCTTCTGATTACAAGAAGTTCAAAGAAAGAGATTTCCTTCTGATTACAATAATTTCAAAGAAAGAGATTGCCTTCTTGAAGGATGCAATGAACCATGCATTTTCTATGATAGATTTGGGATTGTTGAGCCAATTTTTGGGTCTCTAAATCGCTCCATCCCAACATGGAATCAAAGTGCATCAATCCAAGTATGCCTTATATTGTATGAACAAGTTCAACATGAAATATTGCAAGCCAAGCAAGACTCCCTTCCTTTCAGGAGTTAAGCTTGAAGAAGCAGGTTCTTCTACTATGGTAAATAATACAATGTATAGGCAGTTGATTGGGTGTTTTATTTATCCTACACACAATCAACCTGATCTATATTATGTAGTTAGTGTGGCTTCAAGATACATGGATCAGCCTCATGATATCCACTGGAGGGCATCCAAAAGGATCCTAAACTTTGTTCAAGGAACAAGAACTCATGGGATCTTCTTCTTCTATGCATCTTCAGAACAAGTAGCAGATATCTTCACCAAAGTTTTTTGTGAGAAGATAGTCAACAATCTCAAATCACTGCTGGGGATTTCTGATCATGCCATGAAGCATGATTTATGTGACAAGATTTCCAAATTTTGTTTTCCTGTCCATGTTTAAGGGAGGATTTTCCCACTGGGTTTTTGCCTCTTTCCTTAGTTGTATGGACAAGCAGTATGTAAAGGGTGACTAAGCCCTATTGCTAGTCCCTATATTTTTTTGATATTTATTCATAAATTCAATCTTAAGGGGGGGTGTTAGAATAATCAACCCATAGTTACCTACCTTAGATATTAATTAAATCATTTTTTATCTTATTACCTAGTCTCCTAGATTCCACTCTATGCTAGTTTCCTTCTACATGTCCTAGAAGTCAACACATGCCAAAAATAAGTCATGGAGCACTTGGGAAACTTCTTGGAAAACCATTTTATCATTTCTACTTTATTCTAGATCCTCCAAAGTGAATATCTACTTTTCATGAAAAGCTGCTTGTTTTATTGAGAATTAAGGCAAAAGGAAAAGCTAGACTAGGTGTAGTTGACTTGTCTTTTGCCCACATCATCCTCACTCCTTTTCTCCTAATAAAAGAATGTATGAGTTTTATTTCCATCTGTCATTAGCTTTTCTACTTGACTTAGCCAATTCATGAGCATTTTGGTGGATTTGGAAACCTCTTTATGCACCTATGGGGGATTTCAATAGATTTAGTAAGCCTACTTTTTGACCTTTTCGAATGGCATCCTTATGCATTCGAATATCTCATGTAATTATATACTGTAGAAACCTATTACTTCACAAGGTTGGATATTATACACTTATTCAAAACAAATTAGTGTTATGCTCCAATTTCAGTCTCCTTTGATGTTAATTTTGCATGTTTGATTAGCAATTTTGTGAGTGTAATTGTTCTATCTCTTGGGTTAAATTTCCACAATTTGGATGATTACTCTCCTAATACTCCTAAAAATAGCAATTTTGATGACAAAAATCCTCTCCCAAATGGTCGAGTGACCCTTACCTTGCCCCTCTCCTTCGTACCTTAGGAGAGCAGCTCTGCTTCATGAATTAGCAGGTTTTTTGAATCTGTGGTAATCGAAATTGGAACCTTTTCCAAGAACCTTTTCTGATCTAGGTAAGCCAAGGAATTTGGGGCTTATCATGAGTCATAGTGATATTTTCCTACTCATGGGGAAAATGTTAGCGATAAGTGCTCCTGTGGTAGTGTCCCTCCTCCTCTTCCTTTCGTAACGGGGGAAAGCAATATCATATATCAGTAGCATTCCTCCCAAACATGGGAGCAAGTGGTAAGAATCAATCCTCATTTTAGCCTCCTTCCTAAGTGGTAGATGCTTCTATTCAGTTCAAATAGGGGTAGTTGCCATTGGTCAAGGAGGCAAGCGTTATTGATTAAGAATACACCAAACCAAGGAGGCAAGGAGCAACCTAGTAAGCAACGTAAGAAACTCACTCAATTGGTCCACCATATGCATAACCATTTGGCGAGATAGAGAATCCAATAAGTATAAGAACCTGAGAAGGAGCATTCTCTTTTTATTTATCTAATTGTAATGGTATGTAAGAACTGAAAGTGTAAGTACAGATATGAAAGGAAAAAGTGTAGTTGATGATGTTTGTCTTTGGCTGCCCTGTCATTTCTTCTTATGGCCGAGGTAGAAAATGTAAAGTATTAGTAACTGGGAGAGATCTTCCCCCCACAAGCGACAAATAGGCGTAGTCTGTAGTGTTCTTGACTCATGTTTTCCATGTTTCCTTCTGGTTGAGTTTGATTATTGGAGGCTCGAGGGTATTTTGACATGTTTATCTATTTGGGGAGTTCTACATAAGGACATCCTAAAGGGGACATAATAGGGCATAATTATACACCATACTTAAAGCATACCTCATAGGTACGTCAAATGAACTTCATAAAACATACAACATAAAGGAGAAGATCCATAATAAGAAGAGGGACTTAAAGCAGACAATCATAAGGACTTTGTTCTTAAAGAGTACAATAATAAGGAGGTTAGTTCATACGCCGATGGATGAGTGTAAGGTCCCAAGAGGTGTATGATTCAATCCCAAGAAATAATTAAAGGAATTTTTTGAGTCCCAAGGCAGTTTCTGGGGCAGTTTCCAAGTCTGATTTCAAAAGGCTAGTCCCACCAAAGTAGTAGGTATGATGCATAGGTTCCAAAGCCAATACCCAAATCATAGGTTACATTAGAGGAAATTTCAATTTAAAATGGGCCTTCCAAAAATAATTCAAATTCCATGTCATCATGTATTAGCCAATCAAAATGCTTTAAAATTAAAAAAGGGTGTTAGATTTTTATCTTTCTAAGCTAGCATTATGATCTTAGGATCTTTAACTGAGAGAATAACATGGACAGCAATAAAACACAAGAGACAAGAGACACAAAGAATTTTCCTTGGGGAAACCATAAAGGAGAAAACCCCACAACTTTGTCAGAGATAGAATGAGCACCAATGGCAGCAGTAAAACCTGAAAATAGAAAAGATGATCTCCACAGCTTGTTCTCTCTCTCACACTGAGAGAGATTCTCCTCTCTCACTCATGCGCCCCAATGAGTGAGTGTGTGTGTGATAAATAGAGAGGCTCACATTCTATTTATATTCTTTCATTCACTTGATTTCCACTCCAACATGTCGGTCTCACTTAACAATTACTTACTAGACCCGACATCTCTAGGAGTGTCTAATAACCCTAGTGCCCCACAACTTGTGGAGACTTTGCCTCCTCTGACCAACAAGGAGGGTTATCCTTAACACAATGGTGGGCACTTTTTCCCCAACTTACAATGACTCACCTAGGGTCGACTTCTCTAGGATATTCTAATAACACTAGAGCCCCACAACTGTAGGGACTTTAACCCTTGACAAATAGGAGGGCTAACCACAATGACTTGACATGACTTGTTCGCATTATAGAAAATCTCGATCAGAACATTGGGGCATGACATGACTAAATTACATTACAAACACATCCTGGAATAAACCTCGGGGTATAATACATAAGATATACAAGTGAATACATTCTGAATTTACAATTACATCAACACTCCCTCTTAACTAGGAAGGTATTCTCTCGACACAATTTATCAGCACAAGTCTTCTTCTCTGTATCATCTAGATCATCATCGAGTTCCCATAATATTCAAGTCATATTCATATTTAGTTCATCTTCATTTTCAAGTCATCTTCATTTGTATCTGGATCATCACTCGATTTGGATCATCATCACTGGATCTGGATCATCACTCGATCTGGATCATCATCACTAGATTTGGATCATCACTACTAGATCATCATCAAGTCTAGATCATCACTTGATCTAGATCATCATCAAAGTTGGATCATCACTAAATCATCATCATCATTACTGCCTTTCCTATCTCAATCAAATGGTTCTATCTCTTCATTCTTCTCGTCATAGGAAGTTCTACAGAGCCATCGTTTTTTCATGTTGGTTGTAGGCCTAGCCTCCATGTAGGTCTTCTTCAGCGCTTATATCTGACACTAAGTCAGAATGGCCCGCCCAGCTCTTACATATGACCTCATCTTGTCAGAAAGGCATGCCCAACACTCACATCTGACCTCATCTTGTCAGAAAGGCCCAACACTCACATCTAACCATGTGTAAACACATCACGCCAAAATGGCTTAGAACTTATATCCGAGCATGTTCGAAAACACCGCATCGAAAGGGATCTACACTTACATCTGACCATGTTAAAAAACATCGCATTGGAAAGGCTCATCACTTATATTTGACCCTGTTAAAAAATAGTGCATCGAAAGGGCTCTACACTTACATTCGACCATGTTCGAAAACACCGCATCAAAAGGGCTCTCAGTCCCAGACTAAGAATTCCTAGTAACTGACCAGGTGCCTCCATTCTCCTAGAGAATGGCATCAGCCCTTATATATGATCAAGTGGGAACACATCCCTCAATCACATCAGACTGGCCATTTGCTCACATCTGATCATGTAAGACTACATCCTACAGTCATATCAGAATGGCCCTCGGTCCCAGACTGAGTATTCTTGGTAACTAACCAGGTGCCTTCATTCTCCCAGAGAATGGCAACTCGACACCAAGCTAAGTATTCCTGGTAACTGACCAGGTGCCTCCATTCCAAGAATGGAATTTAGCACTTATATATGATCATGTAGGAACCAATCCTACAGTCACATAAGAATGGCTCAGCACTCACATCTGACATGGAAGGAACTAATCCTTTGACCATGATAGAATGGCTCAGCCCTTACATCTGACCATGGAAGGAACCTAATCCTCTCACCATGTCAGAATGGCTCTAGGTCTCATCATTTCCCCTCAGAGGGAACCTCTATATGGAGAACACCAAGATTTTCCCTAAAGTACTCAAACTTCACTTTGGACATTTCTAGCATAGAATCACATTAGGGCTTATTACATCCAAGGATAACCCGTGAGCTTCACCGGGACCGATTACATCCGAAGGAAACCTACAGGACTATTTGTGTCTGAGCAACCTACGAGCTTCACCAATATTTATGCTCAGACAACCTGTCTCATCAGCTATGCTAGAAATTCCTTTTTCGAGAGATACCAATCTGGATCACTGCTCCTCTCTACATCATACAAAAATGCAAGTTAGATCAACCAAATCAAATAGTAGTTTTCAAAAGAAACATACTACCTCCCAAATAGCAAGTGGCAACATATTTTTCCTCAGCTATACTCAGTGCCATGTAGGACTCCATCCTACCAAAGCAAGAGGTCACACTTGATCCCATACTCTACTCTACCCTTCAGGTACCTCACTGCATGCTTTGTAACCATCAGGTGAAGATGTCTCAATGTGTCCACAGCAAAGCAAATATTTGGTCCTATATTTGTTAGGTACATCAAGGAATAAATCATCTGACAATACATCGTGGCATCAACCATCTTTGATGAAGCGTCACTCAATAGATTCATTTTTGATGCCATAGGTTTGGTCATGGCCTTGCAATCCATCATCCTGAACCTCTTTAGGATCTCTACTGCATACTTCCCTTGTCCAAGGAAGATTCCAACTGCATTTTGCTACACCTCCATGCCTAGAAAATAGTGCATCGACACATAACAGGAGCATCACTGGTCTTCCTCCTTCAACATTGAAGCAAAGGCTGGAATCCACTTTACTCTTAGTAAAGCCTAGATTCATCAGTAATCTATCGATGCTGTCGTTCTGTAGCAGGGATTTATCCTTGCTACAGGAGTAGGAATGGCTCCCTTCTGTCTAACGGACAGAAGGGTAGGTTCTTGCTAGTGGTAAATGCTGAAAATAAAAATGGAATGTAAAGGAAAGTAAAGAAAACAGAGCAAAGATGGAAACAATGGTGAACCCCTCTGCAAACACAAGTTAGGATTCCACCTCCAAAGACCTGCAAACAAATATTAAGCTACAATAAACTGAAATACCTGCAAAACAATGTTAAATATAAACCTGCAAATGAAACAAGGGTTAGAAAGCAAAGAAAACTAAGAAGCAAAGAAACAAAACATGAAACATAGTTATACCTTCTCTTTGGGGTGGAAATGGGCCACCATGCCCTAGCTTGTGGAAGCACCTCTCTTGGATGGGGGAGCAATGGCTCAATGGAAATGGAGGAGAGGGAATGTGGGTGGCTTGAGAGGCAAAGGTCTCAAGGCATCCACAGGTAGCATAATAGTATGCAAGGGAGAAGTGTTTTGAGAGTGACACCCCACCCTCCTTTTATAGACTTTTCAAGGGGTTTTAGGGTTTTAAGCCCTTGGTCAAGGCTTTAGCCCCTTTTTTGGGATTTTAGCCCCTTCCGCCCTAACTTTAGCTCCTTTTAGGGTTCTATCCCCCTTTTGGGGGCTTTAGCTCCTAGAAGAGTATTTTGGGCTCCTTTTTGTGGTTTTTAAGCCCTTTTCTTCATCCTTAGGCTATTTTGAGGGTGTGGGGGTCTAATGGAGTGATGAAAGGGTCGTGAGATGGTGTCCTTGGGTGGTGTAGGCCATTGAGAGCTGAATGGGGGTATTTTGGGTTAAGAGATTGCCCTTTGATGTGTGAGGGCAGGAGCTCAATGTATGGCTGACGGAAATCATAGGATTTGTTGCGTAGAGGTGGTGCTTCCAGGGCTGGGGCATGGTGGCTTTTGGTTTTTGTATTAATATGGTTCCCATCAATGGTGAGATACAATATCAATGGTGAGATACAATAAATGTGTGACATGTATATGGAAGAGGTGGGCATCCCCATGCTCATGACAATGTCAAAAGAATAATTTGATCTAAGCTCTAGAATACAAGAGCCGATCATATACAAATGATGTTACAATAATGGTTTCCTCCATGTGAGGCTGAATACAATGCTGATCTGGTGCATTGGACCCATGGCATTCTCATGGAATGCTATATCTTCATGATTGACGGTCTGCTAGATCTGGAATGGTACACATCTGTGTGGACTCACTGATTGAGAGTCAAAGTCTCTATGGTACAAGTATGTTGCATCAATCATAAAGGTATATCGAAGCACTGATGGGGCTTCTGATCACTGTCTCCAACGCAACCTGAAAATCACAAGGGACGTAACCTGTTTAGGTCCCTCAAGTAGACTCATCAATGTGCTAGAGTCATGTGACATCTAGGGTCTTAGAACAAATATTGTGTGAACCAACCATGTACGAATCTCAATGGTGTGATGATGTAGTTGGAGTCGAGCATGTGAGAAACAACCATCCTGAGAGGCACTAAGGACTCCTCTCAAGTGGTCCAAGGAACTCATCAATGATGTTAATAAAACCAATATACAAGGACCTCTGGGTCTATCCTATGGAATATGTGTGTTGGAGTTGACAAAGGGAGACCTGCCCCTAGTCAAGGCAATGATGTTTCCTTGACTAGAAGCGCAAGGCAGATAATCGAAAGGTGTGAAGCAATCTACAGAGTGAATCACTAAATGGGGAGTGGGGGAGGGAAATATTTGAACAGGGGTAGGGGGAGTGTGGTAGACTCAAAATTCCTTTGTTTAGAGTATGAGGGCAGGGTGGACCAGGCAGCAAATGAAACTGACTCATGGGAATGGGATCATAGCTATAATACCGGGGATGTCACTGCTGATCGGAAATACTTGGAGGAGGTGGACATGTTTGATACTGATGGGATCTAAGGAAGACACATTGCAGAGTACTCTGAACAAAGGCGACCCAATGTGGGAATGATGCCAAGCTATTTTCCATAGGGTGGTGTCTAGGGACACCGCTGTGGTACGCTCTCATGGATTTTTGGCAAGCCCGAGAAGGTAAATGCTCGATGGTGCTTTCAATTTTAGAGAGTCTAGAAGCATGAAGAAGACTCCAGTGGGGGCTCTTTTTCATTGGTAGTCTCCTGTGCCTAAAAAAGGATAAAACAATACATAGGAGAGCTTGCCAATCCTGTAGGGGATGAGAGACTTCTTTACCGCTGGTATTCCAATCAGGCTGGAAAAGGTTAAACCTATACTGACTGGATGGTCATTCAAATACTTTTATGAGCATGAATGAAACCAAGTTTGCTTGGCAATCTTTTCTTGTTGAGAAGGCTCTAAAAGAGCTTAACGACAACCTATGGCAATATTTTTCATAAAGTGAGGCCCCTTTTCTCGAGAAAGAATAAAAGTATGCAGAGGGGAACTCTCTTGGCTTGAGTGTGCCAAGGATGTCCTTTTCATTTAATGGTCTACATGGTTTGCAAAATGAGGTAAACGAGATGATGTAGACGCCCTTTCCTGTACTTTAGCGAGCGGGAAAGGAAGCAATTGCGCTCGGTAATCTTTTCATTGTTTTAAGGAGTCAGAAAAGAGCTTAAATGAAACTCCAATATGGTCAACCGATTGCGGTGGCACATGCAGTGCCCCATGTGGGGACAGTGGACAGAGGTCCAAAGTTCATTCGTACAATATGGATGGAGCAGAAGGCTCTCCAACATACCAATACATGTGTGGGATAGATCACGACAGAGGCCTGTGAGTTGGTGCAACAAAGGCATGCAAATCGAGGTGGATCTCGGACAGAGGTCAGGAGAGCATGTGTGTGTGTTGTGGTGGACGGACTTGACTACATGCAATGTGAGTGCAAGTTCGGGGGCACTTCTATGCCAAATACATGTAAGAAAAATAAATGGTTTTGTGGATGATGGTCTAGATGTCCACGTAAGGTGTGGTGGAAAAGACAATTATAAATACAAAAATAAAATTAAAATTGCATTCCTTAATGGACAGTGGCCAGAGAACTCGCATGAGTAGCGGTAGGCAGGTCTGATGCAAGGACAGGTCTATAAGCACTTGTATCACCATGTTGTGGCTCGTAAGTCGAGGTAACTCATGGGAGGGGGTCCTGAAATTTGGTTGTTAAACATGAGACGATGGTCTCATAAGGAGATGGAAATTTGAGCCCAGAGATGTGAGAGGTGTCTCAAATAGGTTCTAGGTGATTTTAGATTAGCACCTAATGGTCCTACCCTAACTTGTGCTAACAAACGTTTAAAAACAAGAAAAGAAAATGAAGCGACTCATTGGTTATGTTAAGCATAAAATATCTTGAGGTAGACCCCGTTGCGGGGGTTCTCTAAGAGTTGTCCATCAGAGTCAGTAAGGGTGTATGCCCCTTTGCCGAGACAAAGTTCATTGGCAAGGCAGGATGATGGAATTTTGTTTGTTATGGGAAGAACTGGTTCCATACTATGATTTAAAGGGAATGGGGTGAAACTGAAGGTGGTCTTACATATATCACCATCATCGCGTAAGTGGTGCTGGGATAGATCAAGTGGATCTTCCACAGTCGACGAGGTGAAAGGGAAACTAGTGCTAGATATCATGAAAATCGTGTTGGTTGTGGCTTTGGTTTCCTTGCCCCCAGTCTCTATTGGAGGAAGAGGGGCATGCCTGGAGATGGGAGGAGTCTTTGATGGACCTGGAGGTAGGTACAACATAATATCAATTGGATGGACATGATTCAACACATTCTGGGGCCTTAGAGCTAGGGTAGGTTGTTCAAGGTACCACACAGGATCTCTCAGTGTGAAATCCTGTAGATTGCGGGTTTCCAAGACAGAATTACTCGCGATATTGGATGGTGGGAAAAGGAAAAGGAAAAGGATCATGTTGAGTGAGAATGAACCCCAATGTTTCCCTGGTAACTGAGGTTGCGGCTGTGGCTGGGGAAATGATGGAAGAGATAGGTCTGATGGACCATCGGTGATGGTTGTGATAAGCGGGTCAGTTGAACTGGACATCATGTAAATAAACATGGTGTTTGAAGAAGGTAGAGGGGGGTGGACTTCTTCGATCAAGGTGATTTCAGACTCAAGGGAATGTTGACGAAGGTCAGCTAGAGCCATTCGAAATTCGGGCAAGTCTTGGCAATGGTGAGAGTAATGCCCATACAAACCGCAAAGGGAGAAAGCATGGTTTGTTCTCAATGTCTTGTTTCTTACTATTGGCCAGCTTGGAAGCTCAACCATGGGGACATTTTTGTTTGTATCCATGGTGTCCAAATGTGCATGGATCACTGGGATTTCCGGGAAATTCTGAGTTGGACGGCCCTATTGCTCACAGACGGTGCAAGGTGGAATCTTCCTGGGTTCTACGGTAGCTTTGGCATTCTTTGCCTCGGCTCTTTTTGAGTGGAGAGGTGCAAGTGCGGGTGTGGCGGTTGGCGTTTGCGAGCCGGGTGGAGGGTGAGACTCGACCGCAATGGGTTGCACCGGGGTTAAGACAACCTGGGGCATTGGTGATTGAGATGGTGGATCAAGATACCACACCGGAATTCCAAATGTAAAGTTGGGTGGGATTAAGGTGGCCATTACCAGCTTGCTCATGACACCAGGTGGGGGAAAGAAGAAGGGAATTGTATGGATTGGAGATGAGCCCAGATAACTCCCTGTTGGTTTCATGTGGGGATGCAGTTATGGTTGCGGCTATGCATAATGCTACTGTTGCGGGTGATGTTGTGGCTGCTGTTGGTGTTGCAGCTGCGGACAATGTTGTGGTTGTGGTTGGGGCTGTGGCTATGGTTGTTGTTTGGACGTAGCAGTGCCAGAAGAGACCATGCACAAGTCTATAGTTTCATTTTGTGCTGGTGGTGGTGACACTAACGTGAAAGGTACTATCATGGTGGTATCAACAAACAACCCAAGGCCCACATTCAACAATGGGGAGGCTAGTTTGTTTCAACCATGGTGTTGATTGCAGGGATGACATTGGCGTGTGTGGTTGTCCCTTGTGGCTCACTGGTGGTGATGGTGGGGATAATGTTGGCGGGTGCCGTTAACCCTTGCGGATCATGATAAGTGAGTTGATCAACCGTCACAATCTTCCCTTCGTGGGGTAACATCATGAGACAGAAGACAATTGACGTGTCAGCTGGCATGGCATACATATAACTTCTCCCAAGGAGAAGGTTATAATCTAGTTGGGCATTGACAACCTCGATGTCAATCAACACTATCTTCCCAACTAATGTGATGGGGATGTGGGGGAGGATTCCTTGGGATTTGGTAGGATGGCCATCATAAGCCCACAGAGTTGTGGAGGACGGTTACAGAATTGGTGATCCAAGTTCTGTAAAACCAGGGCAGACATAATGCATGTGGATGACCCCTCATCCACTATGCACCAGTGCATGACCAAATTCTATATGGACATCGAGATTTGAAAGGTGATGGTCGATGGCATGCGTGGTTCTCTGTTCTTTGTGTCAAAGGTGATCAACTTGGAGTCGGAGGGGTCTATTGCCCCAAGGGTGGCTAGTAATTCTTTTCGCTGCATTGGGCACGTTTTAAGTACCTCAAGAGAAAACATGGTGGTTGGCATTTGGGCCAAATCATCCACAATGCTATAGCTAACTGCAGCTCTAGCCATGGTGTTATTGGCAATCTTATGTACAGGGGGGGCACGAGAATGGGGGTAACTAAAGAGGTAGGTTGACTATCTCAGACGTGGATGTTGTTGATGTGTCAGTGGGTTTGGTGGTGGTATCGTACTGATTTCGTCTAGTTTGTAAGTTGACCTCTTCAGTCATCATGGCTAGCAGGTGGTGAACACCTGTTTCGGCCATGGGAGGTGCCCCCAGAGTGTTGGGGTTGGGTTGGGGAGGGGGTGCGGTTGCCACCAATTCTTGGACTAGCAGTGGGTTTTGAAGCACCATGGGGGGAGGTCCTTGTGGTACCGAGTTTGGTTGGGGTTGATTCATAGCATTGGCGGCCTGTTGGGCCTCATTTTGGATGGCATGCTTAGCTCGAACCATAAGAAAACACTTGAATGTGTAGTGCCCATACACATCACAAAGTGTGGATGGTTGGTTTGTGCGCAATGGGGCATTGCATCTTGGTGCATTTTGTCGTGGGGGGTTTTGGGCTGGCCATTTTGCAACGACATTGTTGGGAGGGTTCGGTTGTTGACCACCTCCCTGCGGTTGGTTATTTCCTTGGTTGTGGGGCCAGTTATTTCGAGCTTGCCCTTGTTGATTGTTGGGGGTAGGCTGGTCAGGACGGTTTTGTTGTGCGAACCATTGTCCCAACGAAGCGAGTGGAGCAAGGGCAGGGGCTTGAACTGGTTGCATTGGTGGTGCATAGTATATTTATGGGGGTGGAGGTGCCACAAATGTGGGAATTTTCCCCACATATTACTGTGTTGGCCAAGTCATGGCCTAGGCCTACTATGGTGGCATAGGTTTTGCATAGGAATTTGTTGCTCTGGACTGGGACATCATTTTGGAATAGTCTGGAGCTTGGTTTTCGTAAGCAACATTAGCGGTGTTGCTTGGTTGTGATGGAACAACAGGTGGTGTTGGACGATGTGGTGGTTGTTGGGAGACCGATCCTATGATGTCATCCGCGGCATGGGATGGCTCTGGTGCATCATGATATGAGGTACTCAAACAGGGAGCGTCTGGAATGACGCTGTACAAGTATCCAGACTGAGCATAGACCAGGTCAAACTGTTGAGCTTTTAGTATGGCCTCTTCTTTGGATTGAGGAAATTCGGATGCGACATCCTTTTCTATGGGCGAGAGCAAGGTCTTAAGGAACCAATCCAAGAATATCACGTCATCGAGTTGGATTTTGCATATACTACGACATTACCGCCACTCATGGATATGGTCAGTTATATGAGTGGCAGTGCTTTGGTGATAGGATAACAGGATCTCCACCCCTTTGTCATATCTGACGGGGAGTTGGAAATACTATAGGAACATGAAATCTAGGGAGTTGAAGTCCAGGTATTTGGCCTGTGGTAGCTCAATGTACCATTTGGCCGCAGTACCTATAATAATGCGTTGGAATAGCCTCAGCCTGATGGAATTGTCTACGATGTTGTTGGATGAGCGCCATAGATGGAATGTCATTATGTGGTTTTGGATACATTCTCCTGCTTTGCCTTCAAACTTGGGGATGTCTAATGGCATCTTAGTTGGCATTGAAGGCCAAAAATCTTGATGGTGAATGGGGTCATTTGTTAATATAGCCAAATCAGGAAAGTTAATACGATCCATGAAGGGCATATTTGACCCCCTGTTGATGTGGGATGGGGTTTCTATGGTGGTGGTGTTTGCAGCTGCATAATGCATCTGCATGGCTAGGGGCACTTGTGGTGGCACCATTGTGGATAGGCCAATGCCCCCAAGTGTTGTGGGGGGGGACAGTATCAGTGGCAGGGACATTGTTCCCATGTATGACAATAGGGGAAATGTAAGTGAACGGTCCACTGCCCCCCTGTTTGGCAGGAGGGATAGTGTGTGTGGAAGGGCCACTACCCCCGTGTGCTGTAAGTGGGCCAGCTTGGCTGGTCACTATAGGTGGTGGAAATTGATTAATGACAGTCTACATAACTGTGCTTGGGGAACTTTCCAAGTTATGGGTGACAATTTGTGATGTGGACATGGGTCCACTTGCTATGGGTATGCCAAAAAATGGATCCGGATTTGCACCAGCCATGGGGCTCGATGGTGCAATATGTAGGTCTAGTTCAGACTAATATGGGTCTAAATCAGAATCAGAGGCTGTGTGGCCTTCTGATGGTGTGGGAGATCACTGAGAATGGATTCAACGATGTTGATTGAGTGTTCCAAATGGTGGTGGTTCACCTCTTAGGCATGAGGAAGAACGTAGAGGATCAATTGTGTTAGATTTTATGTCTGAAACTGGTGGGAATGATGTTTGGACCCTAGTTTCAGTGGCTTCCTATTGGCTGCAGGTGGTCACTCAGCCACCAAGACTGCCAGAAGACAGTTCTTGGCTTTTTACTCATAGGTGTTTCTACTCAATCGGAAGGGGCCATTGCCCGTTTTGCTTGCCAATTCCTCTCAACAGCCAGCTACTTTGGGGTTCATGTGGTACTCCTCACAATGAGTTTCTGGGCAGAGCCCAAGTACTTCCCACAGTTGAAGCAGTCAGGGAATTATGTCCTCAAAGAGTGTAGATTTGTTTGTACTTAGTGTAAATGAGTAAATTTTAAGGCTCACTCAGCGTCATGAACTGAGTTGGGTTAATTAGTTGGTATGGTGTATTTGTTTGTCTGTCTTTCTGGTATTTGGTAGCTGCAAATGGTTTATGAATTCATCATGGTAGATTTCATTTCATTATGTATGCATGCATTGAATAATCAGAAATTGTGAACAAATACAGTTTTTAACCCTGAATGTGGATGGCCTAACTATATGACTACCTCACACTGATATTCCTCTTCAACCAAGAGAAGGTTTCGGGCTCTCAACACAATGGGACTAAGCCCATCCATATATCCTCATGTCACCTCCCAGATGCAAGGTTGGTCAACAGGGAGGACGCTTAGCACCGTGAGAAGCCCTCCTTCTCTACCCCTTCTACCTTTCAAGTCATCTGGTTTTAATGGTTTGGAACAATATTAGTGGAGTGCCTAGATCTATATGATCTTGCCCTTCATTGTATCCCAAAATACCTCGAAGGGTGATGACTGGGTAGAGGAGGAAGGGTAAGCAAGACAATTAGTTTTAGGTTGCTTTTAGTTAAGCTACATTCATGCTATTAAGCCATTAACATTTAGTTGGAATTTACACATTGTTTGTAAAATAAATTGCAGAAAACAAAAACAGAAACTGAAATTGACTTGTAGTGTTGTACAAAGGCGGCTGAGCCGCACTAACAATCCCTATAAAATTGAAATTTAACCTCTATTAAACTGAAATTGAAGTTCTGTTTGACAGGACGCACATTTCTGATCAAATATGGTGAGGGGGCCGCAAGATTTTTTCAGAAACAGATGAGGGGGTCGCATAGAATTCACAGACAGTTGTGGTATATGTTTCTGAGTGAAGTCACAGTTATTAGGGGATTAAGTGCGCCCTACAGGGATGATTTTAAGGAACCATACTTATTTAAAAGTGCATAAATGTTGGCGAATATTACCAATTCTTAAAACACCAACTATAAAATGATTGGTGATATTTTTCAAAAAATATTTTAATTTCCAAGGATTTTATATCATTTATATAATAATTTGGTGATTTTGTGGGTGAAAAATTTTTACCCCATCAAAATTGGGCGAAACAGGGCTTCAAAAAATCCAAAATGGCGAATCGTTTTTGGTAGAAAAACATGGTAAAATAGCCCACTGGGCTAAAATTCGCCCCTAAAATTATCCTTGGCACCCTAGGCATGCCTATTTGGCCATTAAGTGCAACCTCACCTCACTTTCAGGCCCAATAAGAGCGACCTGCCCTAGATTTGCGGTTTTTTGTGATCCAGAATCAGATATGGTCGATAGTAACTTGTACTATGGCCAAACTGACTCGATTTTTCCTAGCAGAGGCTTCAGCAGTACTGATAACAAAAAAAACTAAATTTAAACTAAATTTAATAGGAAATTTGAAAAACTAGGGCAAAACTTGAAAAACTTAAAATTTTAAAAATTTGGCCCAGGGATCCTATGGGATCGACCTGGTATGGTTGCCAGTTCTATAGCAGGGATTTCTCCTTCCTACAGGGGCAGGAATGGATCCCTTCTATCTATAGGACAAAAGGGTAGGTTCCTGCTAGTGGTAACCGCTAAAAATAAAAATGGAATATAAAGGACAGTAAAGAAAACAGAGCAAAGATGGAAACAATGGTGAACCCCTCTGCAAACACAAGTTATGGTTCCACCTCCAAAGACCTGCAAACAAAATTAAGCTACAATAAATTGAAATACCTGCAAAACAATGTTAAACATAAACCTGCAAATGAAACAATGGTTAGAAAGCATGAAACATGGTTATACCTTCTCTTTGGGGTGGAAATGGGCCCCCATGCCCTAGCTTGTGGAAGCACCTCTCTTGGATGGGGGATCAATAGCTCAATGGAAATGGAGGAGAGGGAATGTGGGTGGCTTGAGAGACAAAGGTCTCAAGGCATCCACGAGTAGCATAACAGTATGCAAGGGAGAAGTGTTTTGAGAGTGACCCCCCACCCTCCTTTTATATCATTTTCAAGGGGTTTTAGGGTTTTAAGCCCTTGGGCAAGGCTTTAGCCCCTTTTTTGGGCTTTTAGCCCCTTTCACCCTAACTTTAGCTCCTTTTAGGGTTTTATCCCCTTTTGGGGGGCTTTAGCTCCTAGGAGAGTATTTTGGGCTCCTTTTTGGGGTTTTTAAGCCCTTTTCTTCATCCTTAGGCTATTTTGAGGGTGTGGGGGTCTAATGGAGTGATGTGAGGGTTGTGATAAGGTGTCCTTGGGTGGTTTAGGCCATTGAGATATGAATGGGGGATTTTTGGGTTAACACGTACCATGTCGAACCTCAGGATCTTCTACAGTCACTCCCTCCGAGGTGGAGCATCATGCTCCCTCTATCTTTCATACTCTATGCACTGAAACATTATGTACCTGAGTGACAATTAGCTTCCTTTGCTACTAATATTCTATGTATCCATCTAGGATCATTGGATACCAAGATCCTCTATCTTGAAATTTTTCAAAAGTTCTTCTCACACCCATCTGTGACCTTGTCCCCCTCTATCAACCTTGTAGCAAAGGTTCATATCTTCATCAAGCTCCTCATGTCTGTGTTATCCCATGGGTGTCTTATGAGCTCGGACAAGGCCTTCTTACATTTGCACACATGATTCTTCCTATCATGTATATTTCTAGTGGCTGCAAATGTCTCTTCGTAGTCTATGCCTTGTGCTACGAATCTTGCCTTGTATCCCATGATGTTTCCATCTACTCCATGATGGAACTACGAACTTCTCTCTATGTATCGATACTGAATCCTAGACATCATTATTCTTGAACATTTCTTCTTGGTTACTTCTTCATGGCTGGAAGGTTCTGCATCAATGGTGTCACTGCATTCGTCATATTATTCTTTATTTGTCGTCACTTGTTCTTTGGAACAAGTCTCATCCTTCTTTGTTTGTAGGCTATGTATGCGATCTTTCCTACAAGTCAAATGCATTTGTATGGTTAGAAACATTTCATAAGCCATATTCACAATGGCAAATTCTTATGCATAAATATATGATCATGCAACTATTTTATCCAATACAACATCCATCCATATCTCACGGAAACTTTCTAGATGCCTTCCATCTCTTCCAGGACAACATTGAGATTGTGCACTAATCCAATATGTCAGCAAAGAGGTTTCATTCTAGATAAGTAGAAATGGAGTGTTGTATAGCATCATGAGCTACTTACCCATCACATGCATATTAGTAGTATACTGTCATTAATGCAAACATTCTATAATGTGTAATACATCAACTAAATATAAACAAATGTATAACAAAAAATATCATGAAATGACAATTGAATACTTATATTTATTTGTTTCGTGGGTAGACTCCTTCTTGAGCCTTCGGCTTCATCATTTCTTATCTGAATGCTAAGATGGATAAGAGTTTCTTCAAGAGTTGAGTTCTTCATATTCCTCATTGCTTGAGGGATCTTCTTTGGATGGTGAGAGCTTGATCTTCAGTTGCTCCCATCTTCTTTTATCTTATTATGAGTTGAGCTTCTTCTTGTGCGTGCTCTTCCCAGAGTCTACTGAAAGTAATCACTTCCTTCTGGCACACATTCCTCACATGAATGAATCCCATGATCCTGGGAGGCCATTCAAGGAGGTTATCACAACTTCTGCATTCTCCACTTCTTCTTCTACCACTTCAAGTTGTTTTGCATTATGGATCTTCACATTCTTTAACTATTTTCTCAAGGCCATCTTCTAATTTATGTTCTTCCCTTCAAATAGCTTGGTTAAGGAATCAAACATCTTCAGTGTCTTTAGAGAAGACACTTGTGGTATAATTTGGTCCGTTATTGAATCAGCAATGATCTTCTTGGCCTTGACCAAGTTCTTCTTGTGTAAGGCTTCGAGCCTCGTCTCCCTCTGGAACTGGAACCTCTCTACTCATGTAGGTGTCCAATTCATTTTCTTCAGAGAGATCATATACTTCCATGCTTGAAAGTTTTCAACTTCACCAATATTGTCATCAAGCTGATTTGATAGATCACTTTGAAATGAGAACCTCAAATGAAAATAGAAAAATATTAAATCTTACCGATTTAAGGTGTCCGTCCTGGTTCCAGAGCTGGTTGATTTAGGGTTTGTCAGAGAAACCCTAATTTTAAAAAATTGGAATATTTTAGATTTTATTAGATAGAAATATATATCTCTTCAAGGTTAGTTTTCCAATGTACTCCTTTTCTAAAAACATGAGAGGGAAGCTCTCGGAACAGGAAGCCCTAGTTTTCCAATTTCTTCTGCAGAAAATCCTGATACTATTTCTGTGGTATCTCTGAAATTACTAGTCGAATGAGTCTGAAACGTCACAATGACGTATCCACGCATGTACCTATTCCAACACCATAGGTTTCATTAGGATTGGTTTCACCAATTGGGACTTATGATCATTTTTCCTAGGGGACCTGTTACAGGATTGTTCAAAACAACAAAGTTGTATGGACTGCCATGTTTCACTGTTTCATCTTCTAAGTCTGAAATTCAGACCACAGAAAGTAAAGTCCATTACCTTTCTAGAAAATCTTCAGAAATTTAATTTGAACTTTTGAAGCCCAATATATATCAATTCTCCCCAGGTGTCCTATTTAGGGATGAATCTTGGAAGAGGATGGAACCCTAACTTGGAGGGATCATATCATCCAGAATAGGTGAATATGAGGTCAAATTTTGGATACATTGTAAATCAGGATTTTATCTTGAGCCTATGAAATTTTCAACTCGTGACACGTCTCCAATCCTGAGATACAACGAATGTACCAAAACCTAGCAGTTTTACTATTTAGGTTTTTTCCAACTCGGGGTCAAACTAGGGTTTGACTTTCCTCGAGTTTCACCCAACCAAAAAACTTGACCCAGGTCTCTAAAATTTGATTTTGATGAGGAGATAAATCCTATTCTAGGCTCACTCAAAAATTCCTCTTTTGCAAGAAGCCCTAATTTCCCGCACCAAAAACTGAAAATGTCCAGAATCGAATTCCGCTTCGACAGAAAGATGCACCCTTCAATGGAGAGTCAACCTAGCATACTTTTGCTGATGGATTATGGAGAGAGACCCAAAAAGTAAGAAGCCCTTGCTTCTGCGGCTACACAATTTCTTCTTCTCAGGTTAGCTCTGATACCATGTTAGATTTTTATCTTTCTAAGCTAGCATTATGATCTTAGGATCTTTCACTAAGAGAATAACATGCATAGCAATAAAACACAAGAGACAAGAGATACAAAGAATTTTCCTCAAGGAAATAATAAAGGAGAAAAACCTCACACCTTCCTTAGAGATAGAATGAGCACCAATGGTAGCAGTAAAACCTGAAAACAAAAAAGATGATCTCCACAACTTGTTCTCTCTCTCACACTGAGAGAGCTTCTCCTCTCTCACTCATGCGCCCCAATGAGTGAGCGTGTGTGTGATAAATAGAGAGGCTCACTCTCTATTTATATTCTTTCGTTCACTTGATTTCCACTCCAACATGTCAGCCTCACTTAACAATTACTTACTAGAGATGACATCTCTAGGAGTGTCTAATAACCCTAGTGCCCCACAACTTGTGGGGACTTTGCCTCCTCCGACCAACAAGGAGGGTTATCCTTAACACAATGGTGGGGACTATTGACCCAACTTACAATGACTCACCTATGGTCGAATTCTCTATGATAGTATAATAACCCTAGGTCCCCATGACTGTAGGGACTTTAACCCTTGACAAATAGGAGGGTTACCCACAATGACTTGACATGACTTGTTCACATTATAGAAACTCCCGATCGGAACATCGAAGCATGACATGACTCAATTACATTACAAACACATCCCGAAATAAACATCAGGGTATAATGCATAAGATATACAAGTGAATACATTCTGAAGTTACAATTACATCAACAAAGGGAGCACCTCTTAAACAATTTTTTAATATAGATTTGGCGATAGGTATCATAAAGAAAACTACTTTTTTTGTTCGTATTTTTGACATATCTCCCTGTTTTTTTACTCAAATTTCGATCAAGAGAGCTCGTTGGATGCAAAACTAAATTCTACATCCAACGAGTACCCACTCGGCATACTTTTTACGGGCCCCGCTACCCCAAAATCAAGAAATACCTGAGGCCCATAAAAACGTGATGATGATGTCATCATCACATTTTTTCAGGTATTTATTGATTTTGGGGTGTTGGGGCCCATAAAAAGTATGCTAAGTGGGTACTCGTTGGATGCGAAATTTAATTCTGCATCCAACGATCTCTCCTGATCGAAATTTGAGTAAACACACAGGGAGATATATCAAAAATACGAACAAAAAAAATAGTTTTTTCTTTTCTTCCTCCAAAATTAATCAATATTATTTTATTATTTTAACTATTATTTTATTAATTTTCCTTAGGAGGCCCATTTTGAGTTGAAATTTCCTGTAATGTAGGCTGGATTTTCAAGGTATGAGGTTCAAAAGTCTATTCATCCCAAGTAGAAGGGTAGAGGTTGGAGGTTCTAGGGAATAGGTGAAAATTACTAGTCCAAGGGATGAAGTTTGCTTTTACATATATATACTTCATGCGGTGGTAAACCTCACTCTATCAATCCACCTTTGCATACAACATATCTCTATCTCCATATACCGGTAAGCATACCTTTTTCTCTCTTGGTGCACCTAACACTACTAACACTATCCATTAGTTGGCCCTTGAGCTACTCACCTCATCAACTACTATGTTGGGTTGTCCGTCTATCTATTGCTAACGTTATGTATTAGAATATTTCTATCGTCAACATGTCTTGGTCAAATAAGTAAATCCACCTTACCCATCGGTTGAATCATAAATAACCAAGCTATCATAAACCTATATCTATCAATTCTTTGCATACAACACCTCCGGTCACTTAAACCAATAAGGAGCATAACAGGTGGTAAGGAGATCATATTTATTTCTCTATTGGTTCACTTCGCATACAACACTTCTGGTCACTTAAAATGGCAAGCAACAACATCATATAACTCTCTCTTGGTCCACCTTTGTAATCAACACTATATGCATCCTCTGGCGAAATAGAAAAGCAATAAGCAAATATATCGGGAAGCAACATATTCAAAAACCTCTCTATGGATAACCTTTTCACACAGGACCTATGGCTACATATGGCGGCCAGCAGTACATAATATAGCTGTAAGAAACAACTCTTTCTTTGTAATTTATACACATTTGCATCCAACACCTTTGGAAACATATACATGAAGCAATGTAAGAACCCAAGTATAAAAGACAAGCAGTTACCTTTTTTCTTTGGGACCATTTAAATGAGTATGAATTCCTGAATTTGTTTCACCTCACACGACTGCTACATCATTTGTTTGTTGGCTCATCTAAGCCCCAACAATGTGAGCTATGGGAAGGCGTGTAATGAGTAAGTGTAATGAGTATTGGTATTCGGTAAAAGGGTCTAAGGCTACTTAAATCATAATATAGTATTGGTTTCCAGAAGTCCAAATGGTGAAGAAATGAAAGCGTAAGGGGATGAAAGCATAACTAAGTCATAAATAAGTAATGTAGAAATGTTTCTAGAAAGATTAATCTGTATTGTGGTTTCTGAAAGCTTACTTAATTAGGATTGTTTTCATAAGGCATAATGTGTGGAAGAATGAAATAATAACACGGGAATGTGGGGTTGTAGGATTGGTAATAGAAGGCCAAATGTTCGCATTAACTGAAAGGGTCCTCCTCCTTTTTCTTCTTCTTGAAAGGTTTTTATTTCTCTATCAGGCTTGTATTAGAATCTAGTTGTTTTCCGCCCATAGGAGCACCTCTCTCAGCATATGGGGCTATCAATAAATTAGTCAAGCATTATCCACTTGCCTTCCCTGACTAGCACTACCTGCATAATGGTGTATTTCATCCATCCTCAAAACGGTGATCATAAGTAATTCACTTTCATGTTCCAAACCATTCATCCAAGCCCCTTTAATCAAGGTAGCCAGCTCATCAGTCAAGTAGCAAGAATCCATCCAAGTTTCCCAGTTGAGTAGCCTAGCTCAGCTTCCGAGTAGCTCAGGCCATAACCCAATGTTCGTGGTTCAGGTTTGATTTACTAGTATTATGTTCTCGATCTCCTAGTTAGCTTCATTCATTAGTCCATCTGCTGTACCATCCCTCTTAAAATACTAGCCCAAATCAAGTACTATCGAGTGAACACTTGGCATTGACTCTCGATCACCTCTTGGGATCGCTTATTGGGATTGACTGCATGGAATAGTGGCATAAACACCTGAATCAAGTAGCATAATCAAAGGGGGGATTAAGTGCATTGAATGCATCAACTAGAGGCTTTTGCAAATGATCTCCTGATAATGGCTGCTATGATTGTCAATGACTTTCTTAAAATGACTGTTCTATCCCATGGTATAGTCCTAGCCTAGTTCCATAAGGGTTTTGGGAAAGACAAATTGGAACTCCATATTTTGGTTAGGATAAATGGAAGGGAATAACAAGTGATTGATCTTACTTGCTTGAATCAATTATAGTTTCTTTCGTGTCTTTATTTCGAGATCAATCGCACAAACTAGTACACTAGGGGAGGGAAGAGGGAACTACGTGCACCATCACATCGAGATGTTGATACCACATTGCATTATATATTTTGATTCAACTTTGTGTTTACTTGAGTGAGATTTAATCAATTTAGGAGGATTGATAGCGTAAAGATATAGAATTGATCAAGCCATCATACAGCCTTCATGGGGACCAACCCTAACCCCAAGGAAGAGAGGCTTGGACTACTGAAAGATGAGCTGGTTTTTTCACTAATGAAAAGGTGGCCTCCTATGTAGGAGGTGGATGGAAGGTTGATAGAGAACTATTCCGCAGATAAAGGGGTACTCAAGATAGAATAAATTCAGATAGGGGGGATAGTGCCAGTCAGAAAGGTGCTTGATGCTCATCCCCATAGATCTTTATTTGATTGATGGCCTACCAAACAGATTTGGAAAAAGCATTAAGTTTGCTTGGAAATGAGGATACCTAGACCACCCTACATTTGGTCCTAGAACACCCCACACATAATATCTAAACCCTTCACCTCCCACTTACAGATAAAAAATAGGAGTTTCTACATCACCTTCACAAAGAGAACCTCAAGTAGTTGATCATTAGAAACCGTTCATAGTTTGCCTTGGATAATTGGCTTAGATTGCATACTAGGATAATACACTTGTTGGTTACTCCGATGGGATTGGTTACTTAGATTTGATACTAGTTTTAGAAAACATCTGCATTCACTAGTTTCATCTAATAAAATTGCTTAGGGGTCTGATGAGCTTGTCGGACCATTGAAACAGATTTTATCTTTAATGAAATATACCCTTTCTGTAATTTTACCTAGGATTTCCAACCATTGCCATGAGAGTGAAAAAAGAAGAAAACTCTTGCCTCTAGGTTGGGTAATGATCGCTTCCACTTTCCCCAGGTTTGAGAAGGGCATACAAAAACCCCCCTTGACCTTGGAGTGCTACCATGGGTTGATTCGTAATGAGTACGATTTATTGAGCTTGGTTGGAGAGCTACTACAGCTTTCCCTGTGAGGTGGAATATCATATCGCTTATCCCCTTGAGTTTTCTTACCAATCAGAAAAGGGTTACTGTAGGTTAGCTTACACTAGCAGTGAGGTGAGGCAAACCTCCTTGGACCATGGAATGCACAGTCCTAGATACAAACACTGAGCTACACATAGCACATGAAGGAACAACTCATAGCCTTAGCAAGCACAAGATGAGAGATAGTAAAGGTACCTATGGAAAACTTTACATCCTTTCTTACCATAATCTTCCTATGTGTGTGAGTGTAGATCCGGTGAGCCTTGGATTTATCTCTATACCCACCAGAAATACTCTTTATACTCGATGATGGAAGCTTAGTATTTTTTTGAGAATTAGGAAATTAATGTCAAACTTCCTCTTGATTCCTACTTCTCTACAAAAATCATTAAAGTCCTTGGAGGTGTATTATCTTCCATTAAAGATATAAGCACTTTGATCTCCTTCCCTTGTCTTATTTTAGGTTTTGTACTCTCAGTTTATTGTATGATAGATTTTTCAATAGAGAGCTTCATTTGAAGGACAACAATGCATAATCAATGACTATATTCTAGCAAGTCTGAGGATTTTGGCTAGAGATGTGTGGGTGGCATTTATAGGTTACTTGTTGATCATGCAACACTTTATACATACTAGCATAAAGTTGAGTGTGTCTTCTAGGTTTGAGGAGGCATATGAAGAGCATGTGTGGTGAGATTCCATGGAGATATGTAAAACCTAGTATGTAATTATTTATTGATTCCATGCTTGCAGCTAATGGGAGTATTGAAGAGTACAAGAATAGGGTTGGTGGATTCTATCAGAAAGAGGGATTTTACCTTGTTGAGCATTTTGCTTCAGTTGCCAAAGGTTTTGAGGAGCATGGGTGAGATACCTATGTTTACAGTTTTTTGTAGGCCTTGTATGGGTTGTTGTTTAAATTAAAATCTTGGTATTTTTAGATGGATGAGATTTGTGCATATTTCAATCTATGTGATTTTTATAGATCTGATCCACTTGTCTTGGTCTTGTATGGAGATGCGATCATCTTTTCAAGAAGTCTTTAACATGTCATGATGTGGTTTCTGAGGTTTTTGGACCTTGAAGTTTACATGAGGAATGTTGGAGTTTAGCAAGTTGCTAATGGTCTAGGGTTATGTTCCTTCATATTCACAGGTGGTCAGTATTATTTGGAGGTTCGAGATGTTTTGATAGTATCTTGTTTGTTGGATACAGTGAGACATAAGCTTGTTGTTCTAGAATATGATTAAGAGATATTAAAAGAGTAAGATATGGGTGTGGGTGAGGAGATCCTAAGGAAGGATACATCCTTACCATCTACTTCATTCTACAAGAAGCCAAGATGTATTACTCAGACATTGTAGGATGCACGCGATCATGTAAGAGAGAAAAAATATTTGATGAGGTCAAGTCATAATATATTTGAAACCATATTGCATTAACTGCTTCTATTTGTGAGCCTTCTAGTTGTTCTGAAGAGGTGAGGTGTGATGCCTTTATGGAGGATAATGATATTTGGGTAACTATTAAATTCCAGGGGATAATATTTATTCTGATATGGTATATATATTTTTGCAGTTTACACAGTATATGCAATTGACTGTTGTAGAACTGGTAATCTCGTTATATTTGTAATGTTTTGAAGTCTTCCTTATATTTTTGTCATGTTTTGAATTCTCATTTATTGGTATTTTTCTTAATTGTATGTTATGTTTTGAAGTTTTCTTTATATTTAATTTTTATATTTAACTTTATACTTTTTTATGATGAATTTTAATAACAAAATAATATAAATGTTTTATTTTAAAAAATAATTCAAACTTTAAATGTGTCTGTGCATGCAAGCGGCGAGGAGGATACTGCTGGTGCCAGTGGGGAGGTTCCTACAAGATAGGTACATTAAATGCATATATATATTTATTTTAGTTATCAATACCTTTAGTTTATATTGATTTAAAATTCGCATACAGTTGATTTATGTATTTTGACTGACATTTATGTTTTCATCTAATTTTCAGGTGTTGCGGCTACATAAAAGGGCCTCGACCCTCCCGAGGAAGAACCATGGGAGGATGAGATCACACACATCATGCCGCAAGACATTACCAGTCAGTGTGGCTATTTGTGGTCTAATGTCCGATCCATTTCATACCACTCTTCCGCATTACGTTCAATGTGGATGATGTTAGAGGCAATAGATAATCTATTGAAGATCTATAGGTCCATCGGACCATTGGGTTCTCTTTGGGCCACTGCATGTCAAAGAATAAGGGCTGCAGTGATGGGTCCTGATAAATGGCCCACAGTGAGAGATGCAACAACTGGCCATGATGTGAAGGGAACATTATTTTATATCCCTCTTGACCTCCCCACTGGTCAATTTCTTAGACTCAGGGAGTTTAAGCTAGAGGTTGCAACACCTTATGTCTATGATAGGTTTATTGGAGCATGGGGCATGTTTCCACACCATGACCAGGTCCCACTATACTTTTCAAAACATATATATGCAAAGTTTGTTATGGGGATGCATTGAGATTAGACTAGCACACCCTCGAGCTTCTATGGTGTTGGTGGGTGACATAGTCATGCATGTCCTGGGGATAGGGGAGACCCTGAAGCTTAGATAGAGGCAAATCCTTTGGTAGGTCACCCTAAAAAAACCTTTCTTAGGATACAGGATGTAGTCGAGTCATCTCAACTAGCGATTAAGGAGAAAAATACACTAGTAGAGGTGACACACATGACAATGCATCGTACCATGATGGTTGTGCATGTAGAGAGAAGCAGAGCACCCACTACACCTACAGAGCCTAAGTTACAATGTATGAATGATGATATTATCCTCCTTCTTAATCACGACACAGTGGTAAAGTATGCTATCACATCCCCTTATGCATATTTTTGACCTCATGAGAGATGCATGCCTCGATCAACAGGACACGTATATATTTATACAATTACATATTCTTTTGAATGTTTTATCAAATTATATTTCATCATTTGATTGTATTGATTGTAATGTATCCTCAAATGAATCATTTTTTTAACTAATAGTTTTCTTTGTGTTAGATCTCCATGCAGGAGCCCACTTTCATGGAGGTCCTTTTTGGCAGTGATGCATATGCTGGAGGTCTTGTTATAGTTCTATCCGCCCACATCAATGAGGTATGTGTTAACTGTCATCCTAAATTTGAATTTCTAAATGAGTCAATTCACTTTGGTTTGTTCTAACTTTCATCATTTATCTTGTTCAGATTGTACAGGATATAGGCAAGGGAATTGCACAGGATTCTACACAGTTTCACCCAAGTCCTACTCACGATATACCAATCGACGAGGTACTAGTCATTTATGTTCGAATTGTTTACAGATTTATGTTCAAATTATAATTTACATGTTCAAATTGTAATTCTCAAGTTCAAATTGTAATTCATTAATATAGCTATTTTCATATCATGGAAACAGACGCAGACACAAAAAGCTACAAATGAGGGCAATGAAGCCGCTATGATGTTTACAGATGAGTGGGTTGATGCTCATC